>LPNX010298594.1:67859-84370 GCA_001517045.1 Pseudotsuga menziesii
TCCCAAATATAAAATTAGGTTAAAAATACTCTGATATATCATAAGTATTATCATATGGAGTAGCAGAGTCCAAAGGTTTAATGTCTCCATGTGGATATAGGGCTAGAGTAGGAAAAGGTTGAGCAACTAGAAAAAATAGATCGAGCAGTATGCTTATGTTGTAAAAGTCATTATCTCCAATCTATTTATTATACTCTGAATAATTGCTGGAGTTTTTCATCCTCTCTATTGTGAATATTTTCCACATGGCGCATCTTTTCTTGTGCATGAATTATTGTGTGTGATTGAATTGTTAATTTTTAATTGTTACATGTCCTAAGCATATCATTTATAAAAGTTGTAAAGTTCAAGAATCTCTATTATTTCTCAAAACATTAACATGGTATTAGAGTATAGGGTGTGCAGTAGCTTAATTTGCGTAATCAACTAAATCCTACATAGATTTTGAGGTATTGAGCAAAATCTTGGAGCCATGGCATCGATCTCCATCCAACCAGAAGACTGACTTGAAGGTACTTCCAACTTCAACACATGGAAAGCAAGGGTGTTAAGCATTCTTAAATATCATGACCTAGATGCATATGTGACCTTAGTGAGTGAGGAACCTTTATCCAATGTAGGGTGAAATAAAGAGCAATTCAATATGCACCATTCTCATCACTTTTCAGGAGACAAATTTCATGGAGCATTTCATGCTGAGGGCACCCGTTCAACCTCTGATGTTCATGTTGAACCTACCCATCCAACATGAACATCAGAGGTTGAACATCCACCCAGCCTCTGAAGTTCATGCTGGGGGAACACACTCAACTACTGCAAAGCATGTTGATCCTAACCATTCAGCCTATGTTGTTCATGTTGGTGGTGCCCATCCAACCTATGTAGGTCATGTTGGACCCAGTCTCCCAACCTCTACACGTCATGCTAGGGGTAGTCTCTCAGCCTCTATAGTTCATGCTGAAGACAATCCGTCAACCACTATGAGTCATGTTGACACTTTTTAAAATACTACCCGTTCAAAACATAAGCCCAAGTTTCCTTGTAAGCTTTGTGAGGAAGACCACCTTACTTATAAATGCCCTTATACTGTGGAGGTGCAAAGATTTTGGTTTCATGGTCATCCCATTTTTTAACATTCTCAAGATTTTCAACAACCAACCTCTCTTAGTCAGGTTGGACCCAGTTACCTAGCCTCTGGTGGTCATGCTGGGGGAAAAATATCAACCTCTGTAGGTCATGTTGAGAGCAAACAGTCAGCCACTGCTAGTCATGTTGACACCGTTGAGAAAACTGGTGATTCGAAGTGCAAAATTAAGTTCCCTTGTAAGCTATGCGAGGGAGATCATCTTACTTACTAGTGCCCTGCTATCGCAGAGGTGCAAAGAGTGTGGTCTGAGACTCAAGAATTTCCTTCTCCTGAACAACCTATAGTTTCTCAACAACCTACTCAACCTTTGGTTGATCAAGTGGTCAAACCAATATTAGCTTTGGTCTATCCCACTCTTCTTTCAGAGAGTGATCCTGATGTGATTGAACCAATGTCATATTTGGTCAATCCCACTCTCCTTTTGGAGAGTGAATTTCACGAAGCAATTCAATCGATTCCATTGTCGATCAATCCCACTCCTCCTTTGGAGAGTGAAGTGTCTGCTAGTCACATTTTCTTCACTGCCACTTTAGAACTTACTGAACAAGGGGGAACTAAACTCATTTCGGATCAAGCCCCACCAAGCTCTCAGATTGCTTCCTTTCATTGGGATAGCCTAGCTGAGCCACACCTTCCTTCTGATGCACCTTTCCAGATAAAGGTCAAAGTTGAATCATACACGATTGCTCATTGTATTGTTGATGAAGGAGCCTTAGTTAGTATCTTGTCTTCTCATGCTTGGTGAGGCATGGGATCTCCTAGAATTTTGTTGACTGTTAGTCAGTTACTGGCATTTGATAGAAGAACTTGTATATTCTTGGGAATTCTTGCTCAAACACCTGTTACTTTGGGTGGGAAGACTTTCTTAGTTGACTTCATGGTGATAGAAGACCCCTTGGAATTCAATATGCTCCTTAGACATGATTATTTCTATTCCATGCAAGCTATGGTGTCAACATTATTTCATGTGATGTACTTTAATCATGGTGAAGAAATTGTCACTATCGATCAGTTCGATTTTCTTGATCCATCTCCCTACCCAACTAGAGACCAGGTCTATCCTTTATTGATTCCCAGTGTTTCTATAGACACTACCCCGCCATTGGTGAGTTATGTGGCCTCATGTCCTTTGCGTTCAAACGCAACTAAGAAGCAGCCTCTTTTTTCATGCTTACCTTCTCGAGACTTGGTCCCAGCAGTTTACTAGGTGAGTAATCCTATACAGACCATGGAGCTTGCTCTCCACTCTGTCGATCCATTTGAAAGTTTAGACATGTGTCCTATCTCAGATGATCTCTTTCCTTCGGATGAAGTCCTACTAGAGTCTTTGATACAGTCTAGTCTTATTTTGGATGTCCGTTCAATTGTGACTAAGTCTAACCTTGATTTTCCAAGTAATCCTGACCTTTCTTCTTATGTTGGTCTTGTTGAGTCTTTCTTTGAACAGCAAGTCAGTGATCCTGATGAGTTTGATTTTGCTTATGAATTTTTCAACTCCTGTGATATTGAGTTTGTTCCTGCAGACTCTATATCCCTTGTTGATTTTTTCTCTCCTTCTGAGGTTGATCTTATTGATTATAAACCCTTGTATCTTGGCACTATAGAGTCTTATTTTGTTGATTCTGCCTTAAATACATCTTTTTTAGAAGATAGCAAAGCCACATTTGTTTCTGCCAAAGTGATCCGCATCGGATCTTTTCTTTTGAATATGATCCTGATGTTGTTGTTTCTTGGAGACAGGATTCTTAGTTGGATTCACAACCATTTACTAGCCTTGTCTTGTTGTTCAAGCTGTAACTGCATTTGCATGTGCCCTGCTCGGGCTTATGAGCCCGATTCCAGCTTCCACGCTTTTAGCTCGTTGTATAAGCCCTCATCTTTGTTCTCGTCATTGCTAAGCCTTATATCGTTTTTTCTTTGTAACATGACACCCTTTACCTTGAGGAGACCTTCCCTGAGTGTCTTTATCTTGCTCATGTTCCTTGCATTATGCATAGGTTTATTCCTCACGCTTGGAACTAGTTTCACTTTCCTATGACACTCGTCTCCTTGCATTTAGAGCATTCTTTCTTCTCTCCTTTGAGCTCGTTAAAAATAGTAAGAATGCCGTGAGTTGACTTTTCCGGACTCATTAAAACTTCACGAGAAATATATTGAGTTTATTTAGGCCCAGGTCTAACTCCTCAAAATAGACTTGACTGCCGATTAAACTTGTCCATTCAGGCTCCTTGAGAATATGTGAATGGGCATCCACATTGGTGGTAGGTTATCGCTTTCTCGGACCATGTGGAATAATACGAGAAAGGAACACTCTCTTTTCTTTGGAATTGAGAAGATTATTCTCAGGCATAGGTTTATCACTTTTCCAGACTCGAGAGACTAAAATTATGGAACAGGAACCCCCAGTGTGAGCTTAGTTTTCTCTCTTTCGTGCTCTGGACCTAAACATGAAAAATATTTCGAGTGTACTTTATGTCTTTTTCATGCTCGTTAAACCCTATAGAATGAAGCATCGAGTTTACTATTGTAAGCCTCATTTCTCGTAATCAAATGGATCTTTTCGAGTGATCTTTCCTTCCTTCACACTCGTAAAACTCAGGCTATATGCTTCTTTTGAAGGAGTGTTGGGTAGGTGGTAATTTAACCTTTTTTGGACCTACCTGACTAAGTACGAAAAAGGTGCGCCTTTTCTTCTTCGGAATTTAAGAGAGTACTTCTTTGGTATGTTTTATACTTTTTCGGCCTTAGGAGACTAAATTGTATGAAAAAGGACCCCCTTGGAGTCTTCTTTGGAAATTTCAGACTCTCTAAACTATGAAAACACCGTCGAGCATGTACTATTTTGGGCTCATAAAATCCATGAATTAGTGCTTTATCAAGCATTCTTCTCTCTTTTCTTCGAGCTTGCCAAAAATGAAGATGGTCCCGAGTTTGCTTTCTTGGACTCGTCAAACCTTTAAAAGAAAGAGGGAAAGGGAAGTTCATTCACTTGTTTTTTACATCAAGGCAGTAGTCTTGCTTCCTTGCACAAAGCACCAGTTTTGAGTCTATCAGTAGTTGGGTCCTAGTATTTTGACCTTATCCTAATTCAGAGTTTCTTACTCCTCCAGTTTGTTAGTTTTTCAACATTTAAGCTAGCATTATGTTAGGATCTTTTCACTGAGAGAATAACAAGCACATCAATAACATAAGCACACCACAAGAGACAAGAGACACAAAGAGTTTTGATCGGGGAAACCATAAATGGAGAAAACCCTGCAACTTCCTCAAAGATAGAATCACCACAAGATGTAAGACCCCAAAATAGTAAGATGCACTCCCGACAACAGTAGTCTTCTAGTCCCAGAATATTTCCTTCTCCACTAGTGCGCCACACTTGAGAGAGAAAGTGATGTGTTATGCAAGTGATAAATAAAGAGACTCTCACTCTCTATTTATATTTTTCCTTTCACTTGAAGTGCATTTTCACACGTAGGCTCAACCAACAATTACTTACTCGAGCGTACACCTTAATTAGTGTATAATAACTCAAGTACCCCGAAACTGTGGGGACTTACCTAATGACTTGACAAGACTTGTTTACATTATTAATCCTCCCGATCGGAACATCGGGGCATGACAACATGACTCAAATACATAATAGAAACATCCCGGAATAAAAATCAAGTTACAATACATAAGATACATAGAAGAATACATTCCGAAGTTATATGTACATCAACACTCCCTCTTAACTAGGAAGGTATTCTTTCGACACGATTTTCAGCACTGGTCTTCTTCTCTGTATCAGCTGGATTATCTTCGTCTTCAAGTCATCTTCATATTCAAGTCATTTTCATCTGGATCATCTCTCGATCTGGATCGTCATAGAACTGGATCTGGATCATCACTCGATCTGGATCATCATAGAATATCATCACTGGATCTGGATCATCACTCGATCTGGATCATCATCACTGGACTGGATCTGGATCATCACTCAATCTGGATCTGGATCTGGATCTGGATCATCTCTCGATCTGGATCATCACTGCTGGATCTGGATCATCACTCGATCTGGATCTCTCAGAGTCATCATAACTAGATCTGGATCATAGCTGGATATGGATCATCTCTGGTCATCATCATGTGTGTACTATCTTGTCATGGGAAGTTCTACAGAGCCAGCCCTTTTTCATGCTGGTTGTAGCCCTAGCCACCAGGTAGGTCTTCGCCTAGCACTTACATCTGACCTGCTCGTCAGAAAGGCACACCCAGCACTTACATCTGACCTACTCGTCAGAAAGGCATGCCCAGCACTCACATCTAATCATGTAGCAAACTACAATCACATCAGAAAGGCCCAGCACTCACATTCGCCAGCATGATAGGACATCACATCACTAACATCTGTGAAATGGCTCTACACTTATATCTGACCTACTCATCAGAATGGCACATCCATCCAGGCGGGAACACATCCTACCACAATGATGAATGACTTTCACCCAACCCAGAGCCCCTCCTACCATAGTGATGAAATATTTTCACACATTCACCCAAGCTGGAACACATCCTACCATAATGATGAACGACTCTCACCCAGGCCGGAGCCCCTCCTACCACAGTGATGAGAGATTTGTGCACTCACATCTGACCTAGTAGGAACTGAATCCTACACCCTCGTCAGAATGGCCCCCAGTCCCTGACTGAGCTACCTGGTAACGGACTAGGCGCCTCCACTCTCCCTAAGAGTGGCAGTTGCCCTTACATCTGTCCTACTCGACAGAATGGCCAGCACTCACATCTGCCATGGAAGGAACTTAATCCTTTGGCCATGAACAGAATGGCTCAGCCCTTACATCTGACCTGCTCGTCAGAATGGCTCTCTTAGTCCCTGACTGAGTGTTCCTAGTAACTGACCAGGTGCCTCCATTCCAATAATGGCAGTCAGCACTCATATCTGACATGGAAGGAACTGAATCCTCTCACCATGACAGAATGGCTCAGCCCTTACATCTGACCATGGAAGGAACCAATCCTCTCACCATGACAGAATGGCTCAGCCCTTACATCTGACCATGGAAGGAACCAATCCTCTCACCATGTCAGAATGGATATATGTCTCATCACTTTCTCTTGGAAGGAACCTCGATCTGGAGAACACCAACTCTCTCTCTGAAGTACTCGAACTTCAGCCTAGCCAATGGCTTCGTCAATACATCAGCTATCTGTTCCTCCGTCACAACATACTGGAGCTTCACTGCTCCTCTCTGCACCATATCCCTGATATAGTGATACTTGATCTCGATATGCTTCGACTTGTCATGGAACACTGGATTCTCTGACAACTTCACGCAACTCTGGTTGTCACAATGTATACAAGTAGCATCCAACTGGAGATCAAATATATCAGACAGTAGCTTCCGCAGCCATACTGCCTCACAACTAGATGAACAAGCTGTGACATACTCTGCTTCAACTGTACTCAGTGCCACACAGGATTGCTTCCTGTTAAACCAAGAAATCACACCTGATCCCATACTGAAGCAACATCCTGAAGTACTCTTCCTGTCGATGGCACTACCTGCCCAATCTGAATCAACATAACCTTCTAGGTTAATCTTCTGATTCGCGTCATACTTGAGCCCATAATCAACTGTACCCTTCAGGTATCTTAGAATATGCTTTGCAGCAGTCAAGTGAACACTTCTCGGATCTGTCAGGTACTGGCTCAAGGTGTTCATCGCAAAGCAAATGTTTGGTCTTGTGTTCGTCAGGTACATTAATGACCCAATCATCTGACGATACATCGTAGCATCAACCGACTCTAATGAAGCATCACTCAATAGATTCAGGTTCGATGCCATAGGTGTGGTCATGCAGTCCATCATCCTGAACCTCTTCAGGATCTCTTATGCATACTTCCCTTGTCCAAGGAAGATTCCATCTGCACTCTGTCACACCTCCATACCTAGAACAATAGTGCATCGACACATAACAGGAGTATCACTAGTCTTCCATCTTCAACCTTGAAGCAAAGGTTGGAATCCTCTTTACTCTTAGTAAAGTGGAATCCTCTTTACTCTTAGTAAAGCTTAGAGTCATCAGTAATCTATCCATCCTGTCATATCATGTCAAACCTCAGGATCTTCTGTAGTCACTCCCTCTGAAGCGAAGTATTGTACTCCCTTTGTCTTCTGTACTCTATGCACTGAAACATTCTGTACTGAAGTGACAAGTAGTATCTATCTAGGATCATTGGATACTAAGATCCTCTATCTTGAACTTCTTCAAAAGTTCATCTTGCACCCATCTGTGAGCTTGTCATCCTCTATCAACCTTGTAGCAAAGGTTAAGATATTCATTAAGCTTATCATGTATGTATTTAAAATCCTACTGGCTGCAAATGTCTCTTCGTAGTCTAGGCCTTCCTTTCGTGAGAAGCCTCATGCTACGAATCTTGCTTTGTATCCCACGATGTTTCCATCCACTGCATGATGGAACTATGAACTTCTCTTCAGGTCTCGATAATACGTCCTTACATCATTCTTATTGAACTGGTCTTCCATTTCTTCTTAGTTACTTCTTCATGGCTAGAAGGTTCTGCATCAATGATGTCACTGCATTCATCATACTATTCTTTGTCTTGAAATGTCGTCACTTGTTCTTCGAAACAAGTCTTCATTCTTCTTTGCTTGTAGGCGATTATGTATGCGATCTTTCCTACAAGTCAAATGTATTTGTATGGTTAGAACATTTCATAAGGAATATTTATACTGGAAAGCTCTTATGCATAAATATATAATCATGCAACTACTTTAGCCAATACAACATTCATCCATATCTCACTGAAACATTCATCCATATCATACTTGTACTTGTTTTCAAGATTAATAAAGATGTGATGTCCTTCTTCTTCCCAAATCATTGTTCAATGTGTGATTGAACCTATGTTTATGATCATATTATGATGATAATCAGATTATTATTTCATTGTTATTTGATTATCATTGCTTTATATGTGGTCATATTGATTTGAGGAAGCTATAATTTGTTTTGCTAGTGTCTTGGAGCAAGAGGATCAAGAGAAGAATTGAAGGGTTGCTTGGATCAACCATCATTTGGCTAAGGTATGAACCATTCCAATCTCTGAATATTGTTTCTATTAACTTGCATAACCATTTGCATCCACCTTTCAACCCCAGTATGTTGATGGCCTCTTAAACCCTAGCCATAAGAAACCTTCATTTACAACAGCTACACTCTGCAAAGTTAGAATATAGTTTCCATAGAGAATCAATGGAAACACTTTGACAAGTTCAAGTATAGACTAAAGGCACAAACCCTTCACAATTCACAATTAGTTTAAACAAGTACAATAGCTGCAAAGAGGCTAGTCCCTGCCTTAGTATTATATTTTTTTTGTTTTATTGTTTAATTAATTAACATCAACATTTGATTATGATTGTGTTAATGATTATATGTAATCACTACTTTACTTATATAATTTTAATTGTTTATTTTGTGATGTTAAATAGTTAGTAGATAATGTGCAATGGTTATGATGGACAACTATTATCTTTTGATAGACAATGTACTTATTTCAGGATTATTTTGTGTCATGATAATTTTAGTTCATATTTTTGTAACAAAGTTAATTGATTGTATCTCAATTTGTTGAGTAAATTCACCCATTCTTATAACTAAAAAAAAACTAATAAACAAAATAAATAATCTTTTCATAATTTGCAACATTTAAAAAAAATAGATCTTGAAAACATGTAAGTTGACTTCATTTATTTAGTTTTAAATGTCCTTTTTTTAATTATTCAATTTTATATGGCATTGTAAATATTATTATTATAAATTTAAGAAGTTAAATCTTCAAAAACTATTGCTAACCAACATAAAAAATTATTGCTAACCAATATATATGTTTTATTCTTTAATTGAAATAATATATTTAGTAAAACAATTCATTAATTTATATAATGTTAACTTAATTCTTTAATTAAAATAATATATTGAGTAAAACATGTAAGGTTAATTTCATTTTATTATGTAATGTTAATTTCTTATTTAAATTGTTTAATTTTATATTGTCTTATAAACTTTATTATTATAAATTATTTAAATGATATTTTAACAAAAAATTGTTTTTTAAATTGTTTAAAATCACAATTTGTTGAGTAAACTTATTAATTTTTGTTTTGTAAAAAAATTAATAAAAATACAATATCATATATTTACCATCTATTATATACTTGTGAACAAAACTATAAAAACAAATAAGTAAACATTTAAAACCATTACTTTGGATAAAAAAAATATGAATCCAAAAATATAATTAATACTTAAATCAAGTTTTTTTAAAATATAAAATATTAAACAAAAATATGAATCCAAAAATATATCTAATGTTGAGTTTTTGAAGACTAACTAAAAAATTAATCCCTTTAATTTCATTTAATTTTTTTGTTTTTATTTTTATTTTTTAATAAAAAATCATTGCCCTTAGATGATCATAAAAAAATGTTTATATTAAAAGTATTGAGTAATTAAAAAATTAATAAATAAGAAACAACTTTTAATATTAAAACATTTTAAAAATTGTAAATTATATTTAACTTTAATATTATAACTTTATAAAAGTTAAAAAGTATATTTTTAAATTTTATATTCAGATCATAGTAAATAAAAAGATTAAAACATGAAACTTTTAAATGAATATTAAATCTAAAATAATCAAATCAAATCAAATCTTGAGGAATTTCTAGGGAATTGAAAGTGTAAGTAGGGTGTCATCAATGAGCAATTTAAAACTAATAAATGTTGCTTCGGTATTTGTAAAATAATTAAAATGTGTATCATTTTTTAACTATGCGGCAATTTTAGCCCGTCGGGGAGCAGAGCAAGTGGTACAGTGGAATTGTTGAAATTGGTTGTAATTGGAAGGTCTCCTGTTCAAATCCCCCCCAAAT
The DNA here is from genome assembly GCA_001517045.1 of Pseudotsuga menziesii. Taxonomy (NCBI): domain Eukaryota; kingdom Viridiplantae; phylum Streptophyta; class Pinopsida; order Pinales; family Pinaceae; genus Pseudotsuga; species Pseudotsuga menziesii. Next base: position 77,970 of record LPNX010298594.1, read on the forward strand.
TTACCTGCGCGCCATGGTTCGGGCCCTATGGATGCACCTAGGGGTATAGTGGTAGCAGGATTGGATCCCTTGACCCCGTGTCACATGAGTACTAGCCCGTCCCCAATTGCCAATTCCCCTAGTTATGAAAAAAAAACTATGTGACAATTTTAGATTTTTTTTCAAAAAAAAACAATTTTAAATTATTTTTTAAAAACTAATTATCACCTCAAACCATGGTTATTTAGTCAAATCAAAACTTGCAACCAATTATAAAATAGTAACTTTTAATTTCAAAAACTAAAAAAACATATTTTATTATTTAAAAAATAAAATTAATAATTAATTTTAACAAAACATTATAAAGTAACTATAAAATTGTTAAAATTAATTAAAAAATCAAAATTAATTAAAAAATCAATTTAGTTTTGACAATTGAATGCATAAACCCTTCACAAATAGTTTGAATAATTAAGAAAAAGGAGATGTAGATATCAAACCCTATACCTCGGGCATGCAAAGCGAGCGCTCTACCATGTGAGCTACATCCCCATTTATAATTGAAATTTTTTAACTCTAAATTGGTTTCGTAAGTTTTAGAAGAATTTTATTTTGATGATAAAAACAATGTAGTCGCACTATGCTTGTGATTGAAACCAAATGAAGGGTTATAGTGAAAAATGGATTAAATAAAATTGTAAAATTATATTTCATAATTATGAGTTTTGAAATTATTTTTATTGCATTAGAAAATTTTATGTTTTTAAAAAGTTAATAGAATCTTGATTTAAATAATGGATATAAGGTAATATCTCTATATTATTAATTAGTCCCTCTCAAAGATTATAGCAATGAGTTGGTCATACTAAAACTTTGTCTTTATAATAATTCCAAAACATAATGTTTTTAAATGTTTTGTATTATTTATATATTAAATTTAATATTTTGAAAATATAAATTATTTGTTAAATATTTAAAATTCATTATTTTTATTTTATAATTGGTTAAAAGTAATAAAATGACAATTTATCCTTGCTTGGATGTGAAATTATTAAAAACAAATATAAACTGTTGTAGAACCTTCCCAAATATAAAATTAGGTTAAAACTTGTTAGAATATAATCTGTCGGGATTATATATTGTAAATAAATAAATAAATTTGAATAATAGGAAGCCGAAAAGGCTGGGTGAAAGGTGAAACACAACCGTCATATGATTTGTATAAGTATATGCATTAGCAAAGGAATAAATTGAATCGGGAGTTATACCTAACAAGTGGTATCAGAGCTTGGCTATTTTCCATAACTCCTCCTGCTGCATTTCAGTCCTGGCATTCTGCTTGCCAGTCCATTGTCAGGCTGCCTGCTCCGTCAGTCTGCCATTTGCATGCGTTTCTCTTTGCCAGCCTGTGCGCATTCATTTGTATGAGTTATACTCTTATCATTTTCCAGACTGCTCTCTTACTTTCGTAACTCAAAATCAATTCACATCCCGCTTCGTTGTTTAACGTTGAGCTACCACCGTTGCACAATCTATGTGCTATGAAATATTCACGCACCCAATATGAATTTCCTTCGTAGTGAACTGTTGCAAACTCTGATTGCCTTTCATTGAGGATTGAGGTCCACTCTGATGGTGCAGCTTTCATGAAGTCGTCCACTACTTGGCCCACAGATCCGAAATCAATTTTTGATTCTGAAGTTACTTTTTCATTATCCTGCGCGTCATCTCGATATAGTTCAGCTTCAATGCTTGCAATAACATCATCATAGCTAGATGGTTTCTTTCTATTTTCATTAGCCCCTTCGTGACTTGAAGATTCACTGAGTCTGTCAAAGAGTGAAAGAGCCTCCTTGCAGTTGTCAAGCGCTAAAAAAAAAACCGATCAGCCTTACCACCGCTAGAAGTGAATTTAGTAAAGTCGAAAGTTTGGAAACGCACAATCTGCAGCGAGTGATCGAAACTCTCCTCCTTTGGTGATACCTTGGATGCTATAAAGTATTGAATGCTATAAAGTATAGAACGATAGTATTACTGGTTGAAGACTCTATATATGTATAATCACACTGCCTGAAGTGTTGGTGTGACTGATAGACTACGTTGATATTGGCTTGGAGATGCGTTGATATTGGTGGAGATGCATTGATTTGAGACTGTGGTAAACCCTAATTTTTTGTGGGCTCCCTTTGGTGTACTGAAACCCTAAACTCCAGACTGCTACGTGCGTTGAGTATATCTGCTGGTTGGAGACTGCATTGTGCTTCGCTGCGTATTAGAGAGAGTTGATATTCTTTCAGAAGGCGCTGTGTGGAGCTACGTCTTGAGTCTATCAATACCCGGAGTCGTTTCATTTGGATATGAGACCTTTACTGAGACTGAAGACTGATATACTACGTGCATATTGCGTTAAAGACTGAAGACTGATATATTGCGGAAGATTGATATATTATGTTGTGACCGATATGTCATATATTGTGTTGTGATTGATATATATCATATATTGAAGACTGATTACTGCGCTGGAGAAATAATGTATGATGCTTGTGACTGATATTTTATGCGGCCTGTGATTGTATATGCTGCGTTGATGACTGCGTTGTGATATATGAGACCATTGAAGACATTCACTATGCTGCGATTTCTGCGAGCTATGAGCGTGGAGGTAAAACGTTTTTGTTCATTGAAATACAAATTTTTGCCCTAATCTTTTGCACTGAAGAGTGAAATAGTCTGCAAAATTTCTCATGCGAGTGGCCTCTCGTGGTTCGTGTTTGTAAGAGTTGTGACTGGTATTTTCATATGGTTGATGTGTATTGAAGATGCCCATGACTGCTTTATTAAATCTTTGAGTTAGAATGTATGTGAGTGCTGGGTTTTCTCCTTTCGATTTGAAGTTGTGCTTTGAGCTTGAGTGATAGATATAGCAGAATAATGTTGGTGTTTGTTGTAAATTACTTCCATTTTCCTGAAGCTGCTCATATCCACCTGAATATTGTAATCGAGCTGGTGCTCTCCCTCAAGACTGCTTGTGAAGTGCATGGAGGCCGAATCTAAATATTGCTGCAAACATCCACTTGAAGACTGAAGTTGTGATCACATTCTACGTGAAAGGAGATTGCCACGGGGACTTCACTTAGTGAACCTCTTACATAGCACGTACGATCGTGGGATATTAAAGAATACCCTTAATTTCCAAAGATATTGACCCAAACTCTTTTTGTTGAAACGCCCTCCCAATACTTAAAATCTCCTAACCACCCCTTTTTATACCTCAATCCTTATAAACCACCCTACCCACCCCCACCTTAAACCCCTCATCCCCCCAATACCTGCAATATATTGGTTCAATTTTTTATAATTTTAAAACTCACAATATGAACTAACGTGATAGGATATTGGTCAACAAGTGAAGACCCCGTGGAGATTGCTGAGACTTCCCATCATGTTGACTGCATAAAGTTTTGGATTTTGAAATCTGCGAAGAGCTGAGATAATTGTTGACTGTTGGTTGTAATATTTTCTCTGTCATTGTATCATTTTTTAAAACTTGAAGTTGAGATATTAACTTGTAAATCACCTTGGCAGAGACTGTAGACCTGCAAGGTTATTGTTTTTCTATTATCTCATTCTCTTTCTCATATTAAGTTCATTATTGTAAATTACACTAACAATTGTAAAAGATGCAATCTATAGCATCTGTAGTTGGTGTCACTCTCTCTGGAAAAGAGAGAGGCAGAGGAAGAAGAAACTTCTGAGGCAGAGGGGGCAGAAGATCAGATTTGCATTGCAAGCGTTGTGGAAAGACTGGGCACACATCAGACCAGTGTTGGGCTTCATGGGACTCCATCAAAGACAAGCATAACCAGAAGAAAGATGACAGTATAAACCAAGATACTAGTAAATCTTTTGATTCTGCTCATTGTATTGTTGCACATTGTAATCTTGGAATTAATGAAATGACTTCACTTTCATCTTACAAATATTGTTGGCTACTTGATACTGGTGCAACATCACACATGACATTTAGAAAAGACTGTTTTGAAGAACTGAATGAAACAATAGATGGCATAGTTTACTTTGCAGATAAGTCAAGTATTAAACCAAAGGTAATGGGCACCATTCGACTGAAGATGCCTGGATTCACTGATTTCTTGTTGAAGAATGTTCTTTATCTTCCAGAGTTGCAGAGAAGCCTGCTGTCCATGGTGGAGATTCGACAGCGAGGCCATTCCATCCACATGTTTGATGGAATCGTAGAAATAAGAAAGTCCTCTGACAACTAAGTCATTATGACTGGATACGAAGATGGGAAGCTGTTGAAGCTAAACGGTTCATCTGCAAGAGTTCAAAACTATGTCTACCTCTCTCAGCATGGAGAAGGTAATTTGTCATCTAGTTCATTGTGGCATGCAAGATTTGGTCATCTAAATTATAACAGTCTTCGTTTGTTGAGAAAGAATGGTGTATTTGGTTTTCCCACCATTCCCAAAGAGAAGAACAAATGTGATGCATGTATATTAGGGAAACATAGTAAGCTGCCATTCCATGAATCTAATTTTAGAGCAAGTAGGAAATTAGAATTAGTGCATTCTGATTTATGTGGCCCAATGCCAACACCTTCAGCAAATGGGAATAAGTATTTTATGACATTTGTTGATGACTACTCAAGAATGTGCTGGATTTACTGTTTAAAGACAAAATCAGAAGCATTTCAAACATTCAAAGACTTTCATGCATTGATTGAAAAACAAGCACAATCAAAAATTGGTACACTTCGTACTGATAATGGGAAAGAATACACTTCAAATGCTTTTGAAGATTATCTTCGCCATCATGGAATTGCACATCAAACTACAGTTCCCTATAATCCTAAACAAAATGGTGTAGCAGAAAGAATGAATAGAACCATAATGAATATGGTTCGCTCAATGATGTTTTTCAAGAATGTAAAACTAATGTTTTGGGGTGATGCAGTAAAATGTGCAGCCTATTTGAGAAATAGAAGTCCCTCAAATGCTATTGATAACAAGACTCCACATGAAATGTGGTTTGGCCATCTCCCTTCAATCAGGCATCACAGATTTTTTGGTTCCACCTGTTATGCCTTGATTCCAAAGGAGCAAAGAAACAAGCTTGGTGCTCAAAGCAGAAAATGTATTTTCCTGGGGTACAAAGAATACTCCAAAGCATACCGTCTGTATGATGAGGTAAACAATAAATTTGTTATTTTCAGAGATGTCATTTTTCTTGAAACTAATAAAAATGACCAGTCCATTGAGAGACATCTTGATCATTTGGAAAGTTATCCTCATCCAAAGACATATTCTGAAAATGAATATGAAATTCCAAACCTTGAAGGGGGGATTCCTATTCTGGATCAACCTTTGGAATTTCCATATGAAGCACCAACTCCCCCGCATGAAGAAGTTCCTGCTACTTCACTTGAACAAGAGGTTCAACTGGATGATGTGATTGAGAGAATTGAAAGACTCTCAATCAATGATGAAGCACCACCAGCTGATCAACCAGGACCATCACGGAAGATTCCTAAATGGTCCACAAAGACACTTGGAAGTGTCCATCCGGATGAAGTTGGAAAGACGAGAACAAGAAGTTCAAAAAGACATGGAGGAGAAGCAGATAATTCAAGTGATGACATGTATGTATCATTTGATTGTGAATTTAATTTATCTGCTAACTTTGAACCAACTTCCTTTGAAGAAGATTCTACTCAGGTTGAGTGGAAAGAAGCTATGCAAAATGAGTATGATGCACTCATGAGGAATGGAACTTGGAAGCTGGTTGACCCTCCAGTTGGAACCAAACCAATTGGCTGCAAGTGGGCGTACAAGAACAAATACAAATCAGATGGCTCACTTGACAAGCACAAAGCGAGGCTTGTAGCAAAAGGCTATGCACAGAAAGAAGGAATTGACTATGAAGAAACGTTCTCTCCTACAGCAAAATGGGCTACCATCCGTACCTTACTCTCTTTAGCTGCTCAGAAAGGGTGGAAAGTTCATCAGATGGATGTGAAGACTGCTTTCTTGAATGGAGACTTGAAAGAGAATGACTTCATGTCTCAGCTAGAAGGCTTTGTTGTGAAAGGAAAAGAACAAAAGGTATGCAAGCTTGTCAAATCCTTGTATGGCCTAAAACAAGCACCTCGCGCATGGTATGAAAAGTTAACCGAGCATCTTTTGAAGTTAAATTTCGAACATTTTGATATTGATGATGCAACATTGTTTATAAAGAAAGTTGGGAGATCTGTTGTGTATCTTGTGGTGTATGTAGATGATATTTTGATGACAGGGAACAATGAAAGCTATATATCATCCATAAAGAAATATTTGAAAAATATCTTTGAAATGACAGATATGGGACATCTCCACTATTACTTAGGAATTGAAGTCACTCAACAT
>LPNX010298594.1:84675-105667 GCA_001517045.1 Pseudotsuga menziesii
GGCAATAAGGAGACAAGAGTATCAACTTCTGGATACACTATGAGTCTTAGATCAGCAGCTGTCTCATGGAGATCACGCAAACAGTCAGTTCCAGCAGATTCAACAACAGAAGAAGAATATGTGGCTGCATCTGAAGCAACGAAAGAAATAGTATGGCTCAGGAAGATACTTGAAGATTTGCAAGAAAAACAAGAAAATTCCAGTCCATTATTGGTCGACAATACTTCTGCAATCAAGCTGGCTAAGAATCCTAGATTCCATGATCGAACCAAACACATCAACACAAAGTATCATTTGATTCGACATCATGTAGAGGCCAAGACAGTCCATCTTCGACATTGTTCCACAAATGATCAAATTGCAGACATCTTCACCAAAGCGCTTGGACGAGAAAAGTTTGAAAGATTCAGAAACATGCTCGGACTTACAAACACCCCTTCGGATTAAGAGGGGGATTGTTAGAATATAATCCGTCGGGATTATATATTGTAAATAAATAAATAAATCTGAATAGTAGGAAGCCAAAAAGGCTGGGCGGAAGGTGAAACACAACCGTCATATGATTTGTATAAGTATATGCATTAGCAAAGGAATAAATTGAATCGGGAGTTATACCTAACAAAACTACTCTGATATATCACAAGTATTATCATATGGAGTAGCAGAGTCCAAAGGTTTAATGTCTCCATGTGGATATAGGGCTAGAGTAGGAAAAGGTTGAGCAACTAGAAAAAATTGATCGAGCAGTATGCTTATGTTTTAAAAGCCATTATCTCCAATCTATTTATTATACTCTGAATAATTGTTGGAGTTTTTAATCCTCTCTATTGTGAATATTTTCCACATGGCGCAGCTTGTCTTGTGCATGAATTATTGTGTGTGATTGAATTGTTAATTGTTAATTGTTACATGTCCTGAGCATATCATTTATAAAAGTTGTAAAGTTCAAGAATCTCTATTATTTCTCAAAAAATTAACATGGTATTAGAGTATAGGGTGTGCAGTAGCTTAATTTGCGCAATCAAGTAAATCCTACATAGATTTTGAGGTATTGAGCAAAATCTTGGAGCCATGGCATCGATCTCCGTCCAACCAGAAGACTGACTTGAAGGTACTTCCAACTTCAACACATGGAAAGCAAGGGTGTTAAGAATTCTTAAAGATGATGACCTAGATGCCTATGTGACATTAGTGAGTGAGGAACCTTTATCCAATGTAGGGTGAAATAAAGAGCAATTCAATATGCACCATTCTCATCACTTTTCAGGAGACAAATTTCATGGAGCATTTCATGCTAAGGGCACCCGTTCAACCTCTGATGTTCATGTTGAACCTACCCATCCAACCTCTGCAAGTCATGTTGGATCCATCCACCCAGCCTTTGAATTCAATGCTAGGGGAACACACTCAACTGCTGCAAATCATGTTGATCCTAACCATTCAGCCTATGTTGTTCATGTTGGTGGTGCCCATCCACCCTATGTAGGTCATGTTGGACCCAGTCTCTCAACCTCTGCAGGTCATGCTAGGGGCAGTCTCTCAGCCTCTGTAGTTCATGCTGAAGAAAATCCATCAACCACTATGAGTCATGTTGACACTGCTGAAAAGACTACCTATTCAAAACATAAGCCCAAGTTTCCTTGTAAGCTTTGTGAGGAAGACCACCTTACTTATAAATTCCCTTCTATAGTGGAGGTGCAAAGAGTTTGGTTTCATGGTCATCCCGTTTTTGAACATTCTGAAGCTTTTCAACAACCAACCTCTCTTAGTCAGGTTGGACCTAGTTACCCATCCTCTAGTGGTCATGCTGGGGGGGAAATCTCAACCTCTATAGGTCATGTTGAGAGAAAACAGTCAGCCACTGCTAGTCATGTTGACACCGTTGAGAAAACTGGTCGTTCGAAGTGCAAAATTAAGTTCCCTTATAATATATGCAAGGGAGATCATCTTACTTACCAGTTCCCTGCTATCGTAGAGGTGCAAAGTGTGTGGTCCGAGACTCAAGAATTTCCTTCTCCTGAACAACCTATAGTTTCTCAACAACCTACTCAACCTTTGGTTGATCAAGTGGTCGAACCAATCTTAGCTTTGATCTATCCCACTCTTCTTTCAAAGAGTGATCCTGATGTGATTGAACCAATGTCATATTTGGTCAATCCCACTCTCCCTTTGGAGAGTCACTTTCACGAAGCTGTTGAATCGATTCCATTGTCGATCAATCCCACTCCTCCTTTGGAGAGTGAAGTGTCTACTAGTCACATTTTCTTCACTGCCACTTTAGAACTTATTGAACAAGGGGGCACTGAAGTTATTTTGGATCAAACCCCACCAAGCTCTCGGATTGCTTCCTTTGATTGGGATAGCCTAGCTAAGCCACACCTTCCTTTTGATGCACCTTTCTAGATAAAGGTCAAAGTTGAATCATACACGATTGTTCATTGTATTGTTGATGAAGGAGCCTAAGTTAGTATCTTGTCTGCTCGTACTTGGCGAGGCATGGGATCTCCCAGCCTTTTGTTGATTGCTAGTCAGTTACTGGCATTTGATAGAATAACTTGTATAGCCTTGGGAATTCTTTCTCAAACACCTATTACTTTGGGTGGGAAAACCGTCTTAGTTGACTTCATGGTGATAGAAGACCCCTTGGACTTCAATATGCTCCTTAGACGTGATTATGTCTATTCGATGCAAGATATGGTGTCAACATTCTTTCGTGTGATGTACTTTAATCATGGTGAATAAATTGTCACTATCGATCAGTTGGATTTTCTTGATCCATCTCCTGACCCAACTAGAGACTAGGTCTTTCCTTTATTGATTCCCAGTGTTTCTATAGACACTACCCCGCCGCTGGTGAGTTATGTGGCCTCATGTCCTTTGCGTTCAATTGCTACTGAGAAGCAGCCTCTTTTTTCATGCTTACCTTCTCGGGAATTTGTCCCAACAGTTGACTAGGTGAGTCCTCCTATACAGACCATGGAGCTTTCTCTCCACTCTGTCGATCCATTTGAAAGTTTAGACATGTGTCCTATCTCATATGATCTACTTCCTTTAGATGAAGTCTTCTTAGAGTCTTTGATACAATCTAATCTTCTTTTGGTTGTCGGTTAAGTTGTGACTAAGTCTAACCTAGATTTGCCTAGTAATCCTGACCTTTCTTCTTATGTTGGTCTTGTTGAGTATTTTGACTCTTTCTTTGAATAGCAAGTCAGTGATCCTGATGAGTTTGATTTTTCTTATGAATTTTTCAACTCCTGTGATATTGAGTTTGTTCCTGCAGACTCTATAGCCCTTGTTGATTTTTTCTCTCCTTCTGAGGTTGATCGTATTGATTATAAACCCTCGGATCTTGGCACTATAGAGTCTTATTTCGTTAATTCTTCCTTGACTACATCTTTTTTAGAAGATAGCAAAGCCACATTTGTTTCTGCCAAAGTGACCCGCATAAGATCTTTTCTTTTGAATATGATCATGATGTTGTTGTGTTGCCACTGCAACCGTTCTCCCCAAATTTCTTAAATTTTGGGCCCCTCCTCATGATTTGGCGTTGTTTTTTTTAATCCTTGGATCCTTGAACCTTTTTTTCGTGCTTTATGTTGGCTGCTATGGGCAGACCCGGGTTTACTATAACCAACCAACAACACCCCTAGATCACTGGCCCTTTCGGCGACAGACCACAAAGCGGCCTGAAGTCTCACCCGAAGTGACTCTAATGGGTTGGCCAAGGACTCAAGCGTCTTGGACCGGGTTCTGTGGCAATCCCACTGGTGGCTCGCAGCTCTCCTAGCTGCAGTCTCTCTTCTATGCGTCGCGCGATCTCCTGCTCACGTTGCGCAATTTCCTCGCCTCGCAGCTCTTCTAGCCGCAAGATATTCATTTATACCACCGCGCGATCCTTTCCTGCGGCGCGCACTATCTCAGACCCGCGATATCTCCAACCTTATCGCATCGCCATGCACGGTGCGACACGCAGTTCCTGCCCAACGCTAATTCCTTCACCTGCGGTATCGCACACCGCAGCTCCTCTGTCGACGCGGTATCACCTCTATGTGATATCCTACCTCCACGATTTAGCGCACTTAGCGTTTCTCGTGTCGATGTGCAAGGCTTAACATACAAGGCTATTCGATACTGCAATAGACACTATTTTACGTAAAGCATAAATGAACCATAACAGCGTGCCAAAGATGTCAACCTATATTTACCCTTCTATATTGTTGTGAACTGATTAACACATTCATTCATTAAAATGTAAACAAAGTCCATAAACTGACTGAGAAATGCATAAGTAAACATAACACATAAACCAATCGCATAACACTGATTTTAACATGGTTCACCTCCAGGATGGAAGTTACGTCCACAGAACTGTGTTTTTATTATAGCTCAGGGGAAGGTAAAACACAGTTCTACTGCACCGCATATGCAGCTTAAGATCTTTCTCTTTTAGATCTCTTTTCTCTTCTATATTGCTCTCCTACAATATACTCTTCCCTCTCTGTCGATCCCTGTGGATCTTTACATACATATTCTATAAGTCAGCTACTGGTTACCGTAAGATTGCTACCGCTAATAACAGAACCAGAGCTAGGATTTTACAACAGTCTAATAATCTGCACAACACTACTAACTAACAAAATGACTAGCTAGCTCTTCAACCCGCCAACCAACCCTTTTACAATACAAAATATATTCTTTTATAGGAAGCCCGAAGGTCTTGCCATTACAACACTGTGGGCCTGTCTCATTAGTAACCCAAAACCTAACTAGTGACAGTCGGCCATATCTGTACTTGAGGTAGCCACTTCCTGTCACACCATAGCTCTTTGCAGTCTTCCATGCTTCCTGGCACTGATCATGGGTACTATGCACCACTTCGCTTTTCTGTCCTTCACCTTCAATGCTTCAGCCTCGTTGCTCCTTCTCCTTTATGAGGGTCGCTGATCCCTCCTGTCTTCCGCCGCTACCTTCAATGCAGTGGTTGAGATCTCTCTTCTCGGCCGCTCAGGTACCATTGCCTTCTTGACTTTTCTATCTTAAAAGTCATGGTTTCCGGCTCTGCTCTCCAGCTGGAAACATGCTACGACGTCGTAGCTCTGTCTTAACATCTTTCTGCCAAAACTAGCAGCTTCTTCTGTAGCTACGGGACCCTGCTCCAACAGTCCCCTAACACTTACTTGTGGCTCGTCCTCGAGCCACCTGCAACGGACTTCTCCTGCTGTAGCTTTGCCTTGGCTTCCTACGAAGCCCTCTGCAACCTGTCACGAAGTCCTGTGACTTCCTTCTGCATCACTTCGACACTCTCTTTATAGTTTATGTAACTTGGTTCGCTGGGCTCTCTAATCCTTCCTTCCCAATGTCATGGTTTCGCTCTCTTCGCTCCTGAAACCTTTTAAGAGCCTTCTAGTGTTTGAGAGGTTTTCTACAGATTTCCTTTCCTCTTTATCTGGGTTAGAAATTTTATCACAAGGAAAGTCTGTATCTTCCATCCTTCTCAAACATTTCATTCAGTCTGGAGCCTCGTATATGAAGGAGGGGAAAACCATGAATTCCGTTCCGAGAACAAGCCTTTGCCTGCCTCCAGGAATTCTACCAACTGCTGGGTTTGCTGTCCTCTTCCACTTCTCTTCTCTTCGAAGTGCTCCAGGTACCCATGCTGCCCCTGATCATCAGATTTTTGTTGCGTTGCCTCCGCAATCTTTGGTGCTTTTCTTAGCTGATCAGATAGGTCGACGACCTTCTCCCATTGCTTTCTTTTTCTCATTTTTACTTTCCACCTAGCGGGAGATTTCTTCTCATCATTCTTCTGCTCTGCTTTCTTATCTTCAGTGATCGGCTCGACGTTCTTCTTCTCCTTAGCAGAGACTTTGGTGACAACTTCTACTTCTGGCGCTTGAATCTTCATCCTTAGCGACTGTCTGACTTGTGCTGTACTTAATTTCACAACCCTGGGCGACGTCGTCATGGCGGACCTACAGCCACCAGGGTCAAAACGTCTCAGCATGCCTTCTATAGGTTCATCCTCGAACATAACCCACTCAGTACAAAATGGCGGACGTACACTGGCTGCAACTTCTGAAAATCACAGCACTCTGCAACCACTTAGCTCTGGACACAGAACTCTTAACAACTTAACTCTATGGCTCTCGGTTTTTCTACAAATGTAACCGTCCCACTTGAATACTTTCTGCTTTTATGCCCAATACGATAATCCCGGACGCAACGGTCATCTAGACTGGACCCGTCGGTCATCATTAATGCCTGGACAAGACCACACCCGCCATCCAATCCCTAATAAATGCGGAAATCCGATTGAATTTCCCTCGAAACGTGTGTGCACAGGCGTTGGTCCCGTCGGAGATTTTCCAAATCTGGAAAAATTAATTATACTGCTTCCAAATCTACGGTAAGATATACCGGTCATTACCTCATTAACTACCTATCAGATGCTGACTTGACTGGCCTCTGTTGGTTGCAAAAATGAGTACGTGGCACGGGGAAACATCGTGTTGCCGCGATGCGACTCCGCATCACTTGCATAAAACAATATTACTTTCTTTTCTTTTTTTTGCCGGTGTAGACTTGTTCCCGGTGCGATGCCTCCTTTCAACTACACTGGACATCTGCGCTGCATAAACTGGTTAAGAGGCGGGGGGGCTATCATTATAGGGCTTAAGCCTACTTCCATTGATCCATGTTGGCAAAATCTCCCCATTCAGCTGGCTGAGATGAACGGCACCTCCCTCTGTGACTTGCNAGGCGGGGTGGCTATCATTATAGGGCTTAAGCCTACTTCCATTGATCCATGTTGGCAAAATCTCCCCATTCAGCTGGCTGAGATGAACGGCACCTCCCTCTGTGACTTGCTGTATCTGATATGGCCCCAGCAAATGTGTCTTGAACTTCCCTAGAAACTTAATGAATTTGCTGTCATAGAGGAGCACTAGGTCTCCGATCTTGAAAGTCTTGTTCTTAATGTGTCTGTCATGCCAAGATTTTTCTCGTGCCTTCTGCACTTTTTGATGGAATCCAGCGATGAATCTGTCTTCTTCTAAGGCAAGCAGCTGTGCTAACCTTTCCTCGACTGTGTCTGTATCAGTCATCTCGGTAATCTGAGCGATTCTTAAACTGGGAAGAATATACTCCATAGGCATGACATCCTCCTGTCCATACACCAAGCTGAAAGGTGTGTGTCCCGTAAGTTTCTTGCATGTGGTCCTGTATGCCCATAATACAGCGTTAACTCTGAGGTCCCAATCATTCCTTTGGTTATTGCAAATCTTAGTAAGAGCATTTTCTAAAATCTTATTAAAGGCCTCCACTGTACCATTAGCCTGTGGGTGGTAGGGAGTGCTCTTATGGTGCTGGATCTGGAATTCTTCTATCAATGCCTCAATAGTGTTGTTCAAGAAATGTGTGCCTTGATCGCTCATCAAAATTACTGGGCATCCAAACCTACTGATGATGTTTTCAAAAAGGAACTGTGCAGCTGTAGCAGCATCGCAATTTCTTACTGCTTTGGCCTCTGCCCATCTGGTGAGGTACTCTGTTCCAGTGATAATATATCTCGCACCAGTGCGCTTTCCTGGTGGGTTGATAGGACCCACAAAATCTATAGCCCATTTGTCAAATCCACGCAACGTGACCTACGGTCGCAGCGGCATTTCATCGTGTCGCGAGGGTTTTCCTATCCTTTGGCAGATATCGCAGCATCTGCAAAAGTCCTTGGTGTCTTTATGCAATGTATGCCACCATAATCCTGCCTCTAGGATTTTCTGTGCAGTCGGCTTTCCTGCGAAATGACCTCCTGCGGTTCCTGAATGTGCCTCTCTGATAATAGCGTCTTTTTCATGCGGCATCACACATCTGCGCAGAACTTCATCCGGACCTAACTTGTATAGGTGTCCTATGATGAGGGTGAAGTCTGCTGCTTTAACAACCAGCTACTTCTTTTGTTGCTTAGTAAACTCATCAGGTGCTACTCCCGTAGTGAGAAATTGAATAATATCGACATAGTACTCATCTGCGATCTGGATGGAGAACAACAGCGCATCCGGTAGATTGTCATCTAGGTTACTTGGCTCTTCTCTTGAGTCTATCCGCGACAAATGATCAGGTCTTGCATTCAGTCTTCTTGGTTTCACAATGATTTCAAAATCATACTCCTGAAAGAGGAGTAACCATCTATAGATTCTCCCCCCTAACACTGGCTTGTTGACCAAATACTTTAACGCGGAATGGTCAGTAAAAATCTTGAACGGGGCACCCAACAGGTAGTGCCTGAACTTCTGCAGTGCATACACCATAGCTAAGCCTTCCCTTTTAGTTGTGGTGTAGTTCTTTTCTGTTGTCGAGAGCTTTCTGCTGGAATACGCGATAGGGTGGTCAATGTCCCCTTCTCCTGGTTGTGTTAAAACAACCCCCAATGCGATGCCAGATGCATACACATGTACATGAAATGGCTTAGTCCAGTCGGGAAATACTAATATGGGTGTTGTAACCATCTTCTCTTTGAGCATGTCTAGACTCTGCTGACATTCCTCGTTCCATAGGAATTTTACATCTTTCTTGAGCAATTTCTCCATTGGTGCTGTAATCTTTGCGTAGTCCTTGATGAACTTTCTGTAGTACCCGGTATGACCAAGTACTGTCCTTAGTTGCTTGACTGAGTTGGGTGCTGGAAGGTTTACAATGATGGCAATCTTCGCGGGATCCACCATCAAGCCTTGTCTGCAAACAATGTGACCCAACAAAATACCAAATGGTGCACAAAATATACATTTCTTTAAGTTCATAAAAATCTGGTACTGCCTACATTTCTCTAACATCAGTCTTAAGTCTCCTATATGCTTGTCAATTAGTCCAAATACAGTCCAATCATCAAAATATACTTCTAAGAATTTATGAATGTATTCTTTAAATACAGCAACGACTACTCTAGAAAATATAGCTGGTGCATTCTTAAGACCAAAGGGCATTACCGTATACTGGAACGAGCCCCACTCTGTTGCAAAGGTGGTTTTGGACGGATCTTCTGGATGTATTCTGATCTGATGGTAGCCTGAAAACCCATCAGTGAAGGAGTAGACCTCCTGTCCTCCCACATTGTCTAATACCTCATCAGTGAACGGTGTCGGAAATGGGTCATGAAGCGATGCATCGTTGAGCTTGCGCAGATCGACACAGATCCTGATGTCTCCTTTTGTTTTCTTTTCTTATACGACCATGGGGCTAACCCATTTGCTTTCTTCTACCGGCTCAATGATGCCTGCTGCCAGCATCTTATCGATTTCATCCTTTACTTTTCCTTTGTAGCGTGGATTCAATCTATATGGGCGCTGCTTAACTGGTCTAGCATCCTCCTTCAATGGTATCCTCATAACTCCCAGGTCTCCAACTATTCCCTTCATCTCTGTGAACTTGGTGGGGAATAGGTCCTAATAGTCATGTAACAAGTCGGCAGTCTGTCCGACTGTTTCATCATTCCAATAGTCTCCAATAGAGGCAAACTTAGGTTCTGCATCTGTGCCAATATTGATATTTTTAATCTTGATAGGTTCAGTGATTGCTGGAATCTCTAACTATGGTCCCCCAACATCGCGAGTCCCTTCTGACTCTGGAATGTTGGTGTTGCGAGGATCCTCATCCTCATCCTTATCTTCATTGTATGGCTTTGCTGCGAAGTTATAGCACTCAAGCGCGTCTTGCAACTGAATGGACCACTCAGGTTGAGCCTGCACTGAGATGGTACAGTCCTCAAATATCTTGATCTTGATTATGTCTAGGGCCTGAGAAACACTTGGATGTTCTGATTCAAATGCGAAGGTAAGTAGGAAACTTTCTGTCATAAGTGACCATGTGGTCGTCCCCTTGCGCAACTCGGTCTCTGTGTACCAGTTCCTTGGAACTGTGTCCAATGTGTGAATGAATCTTTGAACCCATTCATCCTCTAGAATGTCCGACCAGTTCTATTCACATGTCTGAATGTGTGCTCTAGGGTCAGTTTCTCCTGTGTACTTCTGCGGGACATACTCTTTGTCGACCGAAAATCTAATCGCCATCAATATTTTAATATCATCCCATGATGCGATATTTTCTTTATGTGCATACCACCATCTTGCAGGTGTGGCTCGTACTGCAAGGTCCATAGCTGCGATTCTCTGCTCGTAAGGAATCTGTTGCTCAAACTGCTCAAGGAATTCCTGAATATCTGTTAGACCATGATATGATGGAATCTCAGTGATCTCTGCGCCAATCCATCGAGTGATTTACTCATAAACGCACATCTACGTGCTAAGACTTCGTAACGTCTGTTATGCCAGTTCTCTAGACCAATATCGGAATCCGATGCGCATGAGCTGTCGCATTGCCAACTAATTTTCCCTTCTGCGGTTGGATTGATGTAGTCGCTCTGGTTTGCAGTCATCTGGTAGAGACTATCCATGTTATGTGCCTCCTCCTCGGCTCGGATAGGTTCGATATATCTAAGACCCTGGTAAGGATCCAGTGGTGCGATGACCCGGATCTGCGCATCCTCAAAGGTCATTTGTCTTCTCTTTAGGTCGATGAAAGCTTTGCTACCAATCACCCAATCGATACTTAATAATGATGGATACGGTCGACTGTCGCCAATGATTTCTATAACTTCGAAGTCTGTAAAAGTACAAACTCCGTCAATGTCAACTGGCACCTGCGGCAGTCGAACCAATGGTGATACTCGCTGCTGGTTAGCTAATCTCAGGTGGATAGGCGATATGGCTAACTGAGGGCTACCCATCTGTTCCCATGTCTTCTTAGTTAGAACGTTCACCTCTGATCCCAAATCTAAGACAACTTCGTCCATTTCGAACTCTCCAATCTGTGCTATGACTTTTATCTCCCTTCTGGTTCTTGTATGTCCTGTAATATTATGAACAGCGCGGTGTGCACTGCCCGAGAGAGAAGGTTGCTGACACTGATCTATGATGCGCTGTAGCTCGCCGATAGCTTTTTCATTTCTCAAGAGCTTCAAACTACTGCACAGGAAGGATTGTATACTTCCTGTCGATTCATCCTCGTCGCATCTTCTCGATGTGGTAGCCTGCGATATCTATTCTGGGCTGTCGCCACAAGGTGCTTGCTGCGGTACGCCTCTAGACGGCGGTACCTGTGATCCTGATTGTGTAGGTTCATCAAAGGAAGCCTTGGCTTCATGAAATGTCTCTTTATTCTTCTGTAGGTCAAGTGCTATTGCTTTACCAGGAGCTCTGCGCACCCATTCCTGCCCTATTTTTTTTCCGGTCTCCTACGATGTCCCACTAGTGGAAGCACCGCTACGAGTCACAATATTGACTCTTGGTTCTGGCTCTTCCTGCTCAGCAACAATAAGCTGGATGTTCTAGTGTACCGCTAGCTTAGTATCTTTGATCTTAGCTATCAAGGTAGGACACTCCTCTATGGTATGATCATAAGATTTGCAGTAATTACAAGTAGTAGTGGGGCTTTGACAGTCCCTATCATAGTGTCCTACAACTCCGCAGTTATAACAAGTGATTGGTCCGCAACCACGGCCAAAACCCTCTCCTCTACCGAAGCCTTCTCCTCTTGCAAAGCCTCCTCCACAGCCTCGTCCTCTGAATCCTCCTCCCCATCCACCATAAGTCGGATCAGGCTGTGGTCCTGCTGCTGGACCCTGTGTTTCTGACTGGACTCTGTACACGTCATATTTTCTATCTAACATGAGATCATAGGCTTGGAAATTATGTTCATCATGTCCGACAGAGCTGCAGAAGACACAGTATAGGTTCATAGGTGTTTGTACATACTTCTGAAGCAAAGGGCATTGCTGAGGTGGGTGTCCTTGTGTTTTGCATATTTCACACCATGGCCCTTGCGTTTGTGGTAAGGGGTTAGGAGCCCCTGACGCTAGATATTCTGCAAAGACTGGACAGTTGTCTTTGGTATGACCCTGT
This sequence comes from Pseudotsuga menziesii, assembly GCA_001517045.1. NCBI lineage: Eukaryota > Viridiplantae > Streptophyta > Pinopsida > Pinales > Pinaceae > Pseudotsuga > Pseudotsuga menziesii. The sequence continues at coordinate 96,627 of LPNX010298594.1, forward strand.
GCTCTACATCGTAAGCACCATATGTCTTGCATAACCTCTTTTCCTTTCTTAAGTTCGTGTATCTGTAACGTGAGAATGGCCAACTGGTTCTGTAGAGTTGTCATGCCTGCACTGGTTTCTGCTAAAGGTGAAGCTTCTAGCTTCATCGCCATCTCCAACGCGTCATCTTGCGTCTGGAGTTTTTGCTACATTAATGGCACTCTGATGTGAGGGAGAAGTGCTGCGATAAACCATTCCTTATGCTGCTCCGACGCAAACTCAAAGCTTACTTGGTCTATAAGAGCTTTGAATTTCTGGTCAAAGTCCCACACTGATTCTGATGGTAGCTGCTTAATATCCTTGAGCTCTGTAATGCACTGATATTCAGACTTAGGTTTCTTGAACTCTTTAATCATGGCGTTCTTGACTTGGGCAAGTGTCTTGGGTACTGTGGTATACTTTATGTACCATGTTAAAGCTCGATCTCTGAGTGTAGTGACCAACTGTACAAGTTTAAGGTTATCGTCATTGATTGTTTTAATGGTCCACATAGCTTCGCATAGAAACCAATGTTGTTCTGGGTCCTCTGCTCCTATACTCTTAAAGGTAGGTAGCTTCATATCATCTCCCATTCTATTTCTCTACGGTGGGTTCTGATTGACTGGATTACTACCACTCAGCGGTGTAGGTGAAGGTGATGTAGCGGCAGTAGGTACTGTCTATGAGCTACTGGATGGAGTACCTATGGGATTACTCTGAGTCCCGGTCTGTTTGTGTGGGGTGTAGGGCTGGTAAGGGATACCCGCCTCTGGTTCTTCTGTGGTACTAGGACTCGGTTGCCTAATATTGTCTGAACTATCTCCAAATACAGGAGAGCCGAAGGTTACTTTATATTTCTTGCCACTATGTGTGCATCCAATGTCATCAAAATCACTTTCAAACTCTTGTGACATTACTATCTTTACTTATTCATCTGAAACCATGTCCATTACTCCTTTTTCATGTAGCAGCATCTTAATGGAAAAGTTTAGAGACTTTAGGTACTTACCACGTTATCCTTTGAAGAAGTACCGCTTAGCCTCGCTGAAGCTTTTTCTCTGGTCAACTGCAAATTCTGTAACAAAGCCTCCTAGCACGCTCGCAAGCCAGAAGTCCACTGCTCTCGTAATGGGATTGTCGAGGTTCTGCACGGTCTGAATCAGCTCCGGTGTCCAGGCAATGTTTCTTTTCTTCTTAAATGTGTTCCTATCTGTCAACTTGGATAACCAGTCGAAAGCTCGTTTCCATAGGTCGCAAAAAATATAGCGTGTATATCTGAAGCGATATGCTTTTCTAACCAGGCCTCTGTGCTCAGTTTAGGGCTCCGATTTTCTTTCTGGGCAAACTCCCTCAGGTTTGAATCCAGCCACTGGTGAAACTCTTCTATGGTGGGATGCTAACAGAACATTAGCGCTCAGTTGTTCAAAAATGGCAACGAAACCATTTGTTGGCTGCTATGGGCAGACCCAGGTTTACTATAACCAACCAACAACACCCCTAGATCACTGGCCCTTTCGGTGACAGACCACAAAGCGGCCTGAATTCTCACCCGAAGTGACTCTAATGGGTTGGCCAAGGACTCAAGTGTCTTGGACCGGGTTCTATGGAAATCCCACTAGTGGCTCGCAGCTCTCCTAGCTGCAATCTCTCTTATGTGCATCGTGCGATCTCCTGCTCGCGTCGGGCAATTTCCTCGCCTCACAGCTCTTCTAGCCGCAAGATATTCCTTTATACCACTGCGCGATCCTTTCCTACGGCGTGCACTATCTCATACCCACAATATCTCCAACCTTATCGCATCACTGCGCACGGTGTGACACGCAGTTCCTGCCCAACGCTAAGTCCTTCACCTGCAGTATCGCGCACCGTAGCTCCTCTACCGGCGCGGTATCACCTCTCTATGATATCCTACCTCCGCGGTTTAGTGCACTTAGCGTTGCTCGTGTCGACATGCAAGGATTAACATACAATGCTATTCGATACTGCAATAGAGACTATTTTACGCAAAGCATAAATGAACCATAACAGCGTGCCAAAGATGTCAACCTATATTTACCCTTCTATATTGCTGTGAACTGATTAACACATTCATTCATTAAACTGTAAAGAAAGTCCATAATCTGAGTGAGAAATGCATAAGTAAACATAACACATAAACCAATCGCATAACACTGATTTTAACGTGGTTCACCTCCAAGATGGAAGTTACGTCCACAGAACTGTGTTTTTATTATAGCTCAGGGGAAGGTAAAACACAGTTCTACTGCGCCGCATATGCAACTTAAGATCTTTCTCTTTTAGATCTCTTTTCTCTTCTATATTGCTCTCCTACAATATACTCTTCCCTCTCTATCGATCCCTGCGGATCTTTACATACATATTCTATAAGCCAGCTACTGGTTACCGTAAGATTGCTACCGCTAATAACAGAACCAGAGCTAGGCTTTTACAACAGTCTAATAATCTGCACAACACTACTAACTAACAAAATGACTAGCTAGCTCTTCAACCCGCCAACCAACCCTTTTACAATACAAAATATATTCTTTTATAGGCAGCCCGAAGGTCTTGCCATTACAACACTATGGGCCTGTCTCATCAGTAACCCAAAACCTAACTAGTGACAGTCGGCCATATCTGTACTTGAGGTAGCCGCTTCCCATCACACCACAGCTCTCTGCAGTCTTCCATGCTTCCTGGCACTGATCATGGGTACTATGCACCGCTTCGCTTTTTTGTCCTTCGCCTTCAATGCTTTAGCCTTGTTGCTCCTTCTCCTTTATGAGGGTCGCTGAGCCCTCCTATCTTCCACCGCTGCCTTCAATGCAGTGGTTGAGCTCTCTCTTCTCGGCCGCTCAGGTACCGTTGCCTTCTTGACTTTTCTATCTTTAAAATTCATGATTTCCGGCTCTGCTCTCCAGCTGGAAACGTGCTACAGGGTCGTAGCTCTGTCTTAACTTCTTTCTGCCAAAACTTATCTTTCCGCCAAAACTAGCAGCTTCTTCTGTAGCTGCGGGACCCTGCTCCAACACTTTATTTTTGGATGATTTTCATGGATTGACCCTCGGCCTATTTTCAAAAGTTGCTTGGGTGTGGAATTGTTGTTTTAACTGTTGTTGAATTTCAGAGTTAGCGTTTTTATGTTATGATCGGAGCATCCTTTATTTTGATCGAAAGCTATAGCCGTTTTTTGTTTCTGTCATTGCAGCTCCCAAACCAGCTAACTACTCGAAGTCTAAAGCGCTCCACCCTCCGATGATAGTTGCATGTCTTTAAGCGCCGTTGTGGCTCCCAAAGCAACTAAGTGCCCGAAGTCCAAAACTCTCCGACAGCCGATGCGTCAGTCTTTCAGTCGCTTGCCCGTAGTCATTTCTTTTCCACCGTTGCAGCTGTGCAAAGCTTTCGTCTTCCGATGTCGTTATTCTTCCGATTTCCGATTTAGAACTTTCCCGCTCGAGGCTTAGTCAAAACTCTTCCGAATCTGATATGCTTAAAGTATTTCGCAGTACCCATTCTTGTCAGGATCCATCGTTGTGGCTGTGAATGAGCTGCCCTTCCGATGCAAGTATTTTGAGCTACCATCGAGTTTTCCATCTTCCGGCATGAATGATGTCTATTGAGGCTGTAAGTGGATGAGGTAGTGATGGCAGCGTTTGTTAAAATTCTCAGATCAAGGGGTGCACCTGGCCATTTTCTTGTGGATTAGCCATTCCAAGTGGTTTAATTTAATGTTTAAAATGCCATTCCAATGAATGATGCACAGTAATTGATTGCAGGTACAACTCAACGGACTGTTGGGGCGATCGTGGCGTGAAGGCGTAGCTTGATAGTTTTGTAAAAATCAAATCGAAACCGGCAGGGTCGCAAGGGAGACAAGCGAAGGAAAAGACAAAAAATCGAGAGCAACAAAAGCACAGATCTGAAAGGTCCAGCAGTTAATCAGCTGATCATGAGCATACGAAGAAAAGACGAAAGGAGGGATATGAAACGCTCAAAGAACCAAAGAGTCACACGTTTGGGGGGAACCCAAGCGGTCTGCTGATTTTGTTTAAATATTTGAAAGTTAGAAGTTACAGGGACTTTTTCCCTGGAAAAAACTTGTAAATAATTTGCTTGTAAGAGGAACTATTTCGTTTTACAATCAGAAACTATAACTTTTGCCTGTTGGAGAAAGCGTAATGTGGAATGTATCATATGTGATTAAATGAGCAATGTTGAAGAGGAACTATTTCGTTTTCAGCTGTGTTTCATTAACTGTGAGAGTGTTTTAACTTCCTGAACCTGTGTTCTTGTTTGAATGTTCTTCAGTATATTTTGTGATGTTTTCCACTGTGAGTAATGAATGTTGTTCATAAACAACTGGCTATCTGGTTGTTCAAATATCTGTAATTGGTCATGTGTCTCGAAAGAAGTATCAGCTATCTGTAACTTTTCATAATGCATGTACAAAATATATTACTCACCAATGAATGATAATCCTGCTTCCTAGGGATAGGTTAGGTAGTTAGTTTTAATTTCTTGTTGTATGTGATTTAGATGCTTGTGAGTGTTAAGACGAGAGGTAAGAACTTGCGCATAACGTTGTGACTGCTCCCTGCATACTTATCACCCTGCATTTAGTTAGGCACGTGCATCTCATACATTAAGTCAAAAATACAAAAAATACACGGTGGACTGGGCCGCAACCAGTAAAGCCTTTGTTTTTGTTACTTTGACCTACGGTAGCCGGACCGCAAACCGGACGGATTCCCTACACCAAAAAGTCACAGGCTAGTTGGGAACGTTGACTGGGGAGAATCCCTTACTGTTGATTCCTGTGAATTTCCAGGCCTCAACAGTTTTGGTGCTAGAAGGAGGGCCGCCAGTGCATGGCTGGCCGAGGAAACCCGTTTTCCCGGGATTATTCCACTGGTAACAGTTCTGAAAGCAGTGGACTTCATAATCCAACTCCAGAAGAAAGGAATAGAGAACATCTATATTATGTTGGCAACGAAGTTGTTAATGACCTGAGAAGAAACACCAGGGCATATGTAAAGAAGATTGGAGGATTACCAATTATCCCTGAATTTCCCAGAAGAGAATATAAAAAGAAAGATCGTCCTATAGTAGAAGACTCAGTGCTGGTTGGAGACTGGGAAGAACTTGTAGAAACAGCCTTATAGGAAGTTGTACTACCTTTGAATCAAGAAGGCCCAGATACCCGTCACAGTTCTCCTGCTCACACTCCTATTGGCTCACCTCCTCACTCTCCACCCAGACTCATGGCAGGAGTAAATGCTAATCCACCACCTACCTAGAGAGCTAGATCACCTTTAAATCTAACGCCTCCGCTACATGATTTACCTCAGTCCTTTGAAAAGATGCTGCCCAAATTCAACCCAAATGAGAAGATACTAGTAGATGATCACCTGCAAAGTTTTTACTTAGTAATAGAAGGGTTGAGGGATGGGGAGTATGAGGATGTAGTTTGCAGACTATTTCCGCATACCCTTAAAGGAGCTGCAGCATCATGGTATTTTGGGTTGCCTGCTAACTCTATCCCTGATTGGGATACCTTTGAGAGAATTCTCAGAAGTAAGTATGCAACTCAGAAAACTCATGCAGCCCTCATGAAAGGGCTATGCGCCTTGAAGAAAGAAAGAATGGAAAAGGTGCACAGTTTCACACAAAGGTTTGCAGCATATCTCAAGAATTTTTCTGAAGCTGATAAACCTTCGGACAAGGTACTGATTGAATATTATACTTCAGCTTTAGGCCCTGAGTTGGCCATGTTTGCCAAAATAAGGGCCAAGCCTACTTTGGCAGAAACCTATGTAGAGGCAGAAGTAGTGGAGGCTGAAAGAGAAAGTATTGAAGATTATCCAGAACAGTCAAGAGAGAAAGGTGCAAGAAGGAAAGCCTTATTTTTTACTAAGCCTAAGGAAGAGAAATCACTAGATTTTGAAAATATGGCAAAAATGATGCAGAAGCTTTCCAACAAAATCATAGATTTGGATAAAGAGAAGGAAACACAAAAGTTCTATAAGCCCTATTATAAGAAAAGAGAGGATAATAATCAATCTCAACCTCCTCCTCACAATGCTGCATCTATGAATCTAACAGAAGTAGGAATGGAAAAAATTTGCACTTTCCACCAACAACCACACTTTGAAATAAATTGTCCTCAATGGATAAACTCATTGACGTTGGTCATGAACCAGCTGTTGGATTCTAAGTTAACGGAAGATGGAGATGAAGAAAGAAAAGAGAATACTACTTCAACGAAAGAACAAGAAGAGGAAACCATGGTTTTATGGGATTCTGTTTCATTATTTGATGCTGAAGAAGAAAAGAATCAGGGGTACAAGGATGTCATGGAAACCAACGTAGCAACAAGAATCCAAGGGCCAATTAAAGAAAAAAGTCTCATTCTCCCAAATATCAAAAGGCTGCAAAAAAATGTAAAGAAATTTCAAAATCATTTCGCAGCTGATAAGATTCCTGAATTCACAATTACCAGCCAAGATCCTAGGCAGACTGATACGTTCACCAAGCCCACTGAAGAGAAAATTAATGTTGATAAGCCACATTCTACTAAATTGCAAATGGATTATGACATCGTGGAAGATATCAAGAAGGCAAAGGCAAACGTTTACTTATTTGAGATGTGTAAAGTGCTGCAACAAAAAGAAAGACTATTGAAAGCACTTGAAGCATCGGATGAGAAGCTTCCCACTGACAATCAACCTCAGGAAGAAGAAGAAATCGGTGAAACCAGAGTTGGAGGTAAGTCTAAAAGCAAACATCCACCTTTCCTCCTCACGTTTGAAATTTTCAATCACAACGTACATAATTGCCTGGTAGACTCAGGGGCATCGGTTAATGTCATGCCAATATCAGTCTGTAAAAAGATAAATGGGAAGCCTAAGCCATCTACACGGAGGGTTGTTCAGTTGGATAGGACGGATGTAAAGGTAATTGGTGAGATGGAAGATGTCCTAGTCCGTCTGGCATCAAATGATAAAGTGTGCCAAGTCATCAATATCGTGGTGGCTGATATACCAGACGCTTATGGTCTTATCCTAAGTAGATATTGGTCGGGAAAACTAAATGGATATTTTGCCTCGGATTGGTCGCATCTATGGCTTCCATACAAAGGAAGTCTGAACCAGATTAAAATTTTAAGGGAGACTCACATGAAATACAACATTACTCAATTGGATGAGAAGAATGAACCAGTGGATTCTGTGTTGGGAAACTATTTTATTGAGTTGAAACCAGGAAATTACCAAGCAGAAGAAGCCAGCAACACATCAGACACTCAGCGTGATCTCCTTCGATTCTCACAAGCTAATGTGATTGATTGTAACATAGTAAACTTAGCAGTAGGAGTAGATTCTCATTCAGTAGTTAGTGATTTTTGGACTTTGTTTTTTGATGGCTCTAAGATGTTAGAAGGGTCAGGGGTCGGCTGTGTCTTCATCGACCCCTAGAAGAATAAACATTTTCTCTCATGTAGATTAGAGTTTGAATGTACGAATAATACAGCTGAGTAGGAAGCGCTAGTGCAGGGCTTACAGAAAGCAATTGAATTAAAGGTAAGTAATCTGAAAGTTTTTGGAGATTCCAAAATTATTGTGAAACAAATTCAGAATCAAATACATTGTGTTTCCCCTCACTTAAAGGATTGCCAAAATGAGGTATGGGACCTGCTTAAATGTTTTAATGCATTCAATATTATTTCAATTCCAATACTTAAAAATGCAGTGGATGACTTGTTGGCCACATCAGCCGCTAGGTTGGTACCCACTAATAATCGATGCTCTGTTGAATTACTTTTCAGACCCTCAGTTCCTGATATGATTACCAACCTACGAGTGTTTGATGATGACCAGCAAATTATAGAATGCTTAACGAATGACAAGGTATTTAAAGGATCAATTATAGACGATGAAGAACATTAGGCCGAGCTGAAGTATGATAATTTCATCCCGAAGGGAGTCAAAACGTTAGAAATAATGTTCGATTTAAATGAAAAGTTCAGAAGACTAGCCAACGTGAAGACCCACAGCTCATCTCTACAGTTCGAGCTGATAAATTTAGGGACTGAGACGAATCCTAAATTTGTGAATCTAGGCAAATGTTGTTCACCAGCAGAAAGAGACAAGTTCGTCAGTCTGTTTAAACAATATAAAGATGTTTTCGCATGGACATATGAAGATTTGAAAACATATGACACCAACATCATCAAACATGTTATTCCCATCAAAGCTGGTGTCAAGCTGTATCAGCAACCTTTAAGAAAAATGCATCCAAAATTGGAACCACTGATTCAGAGTGAGGTGAAGAAATTATTGGATGCTAGAATCATTTTTAAGGTCAGACACTCTGAGTGGGTATCAAATCTGGTACCAGTGAGGAAAAAATCTGGAGAGATCAGACTCTGCGTGGATTTCAGGAATTTAAACCGTGCTTCAGACAAAGATAACTATCCTGTTCCACCCATGGAGCAACTGCTACAAATGGTTTCAGGTTCTGAACTGTTTTCGTTATTAGACAGTTCATCTAGCTACAATCAAGTATTAGTAGCCGAAGAAGACAGATTGAAGACAACGTTCAGGACCAAATGGGGAACCTTTTCCTACAGAAGGATTCCCTTTGGGCTTATAAATGTTGGAGCGACATTTCATAGGGCTATGGACATAGCTTTCCGCGGATTGATTGGTCATAGTACTGTAGTGTACCTTGATGATATTACGATATTTTCAAAGAGGAAATAAGAGCACATGTTTCACTTAAGGCAGATTTTTGAACGCTGTCGAAAATATGGCATCTCACTCAATCCCAAGAAATGTGTGTTCGCTGTCACGGAGGGCAAGTTGCTGGGTCACATAGTTTCGAAGAAGGGAATTTCTATCGATCTGAAAAGCATCAAGGCCATTAAACCATTAGAGAGAATTTGAGGTCAAAAATGGGCCTCAAAAGGACCAAAATGTACTATAAAAATCAACCAATTACATTCTAGTAGATGACATCACCCCCCA
>LPNX010298594.1:105796-127234 GCA_001517045.1 Pseudotsuga menziesii
ATCTTGTATTTTTAAAATAAATTAAATTCATGAATGATATTGATATGAAAAAAATATGTTACTTATGCATATAAATTAAATTCATTTTTGTTAATTTTTATTTACAAGTTCAAGACAAATAAATGTTAAAGGACAATAATTTTTTGGGAATTTACAATGAATCTTAGTCACATCATTCTAGAGTTATTTTATTAATTTTATTTATAGTCAATTTAGAAAAGTAACTCAACCATGGTTATTTATATTGTGCATAAAAAGTAGTGTAGGAGGTGAGTTGTCATATATACCTACCCCATAAAACCCCTAACTCATAATATTTTAATATATCTTATGTTTTTGTAGTACATCTCTTAGGAGGCCCATTTTTTACCTCAAATTCTCTCTAATGAGATTCCCTTACCCCATAATAAAAAAGGGATGCAATCATTTATGGGAACAATTAAATTCGTGCAAAGATTTGTGCCTGATTTCGCTCAGATTGTCAAGCCTCTGCAGCAAATGGTGAAGCAAAATGCACAATTCAAATGGAATGATATTGAAAAGAATGCTTTCAAAAAAATCAATACTGCTGTTGCACACGCACCCTCCCTGAAAAGCCCAGATTTCAACAAAGATTTTATTCTGTATACCTTTGTATCCGATGATTCACTGGCAGCTGTGCTTACCCAAAAGGAAGATGGGGGGGATGAATTCCCAATATCTTTCATGAGAACTGGTCTGCAAGGGGCCGAATTAAATTACCCAGCCATTGATAAACAAGCTTACGCAGTATTCAAGGCAGTGAAACAATTCAGGCCTTATATATTAAAAAATCGAACCAAGGTGATCGTACCATACCCAGCTGTAAGGTCCCTTTTTGTACAGAAGGAGTTAGGAGAAAGAAAAGGAAATTGGGTAACAACTCTTCAAGAGTACGACCTCGAATTTAAGCCAGCTTCTATAGTTAAAGGGCAGGGATTCTGCAAACTGATGATGGAAAATGGGAACAATAACGAACACGCCTGGGAAGACGAGGCCGAACTACATTTGATGGATGTATGCCCTTTGTTCACAGCCCCCGATTCTTGGTATAGAGACCTTGTGCATTACCTACAGATAGGGTTGTTGCCAGAACATTGGAATTCTAAGCAAAGAAGAGCACTACGTCTCAAATCAGCATCCTATCAAATTGTTGAAGGAATATTATTCAGGAAAAACTATGACGGAGTTCTCTTGAGATGCTTAGAGAAAGAAGATGCGAAGAAAGTAATGACAGATTTGCATGACGGGCCTACTGGGGGACATTATTCGGGAGACACTACAGCCTACAAAATCCTCAGAGTAGGTTACTATTAGCCTACGCTCTTCAAAGATGCACACACACATGTCAGTAAGTGTGATATTTGCCAAAGGTGTAGTGGGAGACAACCTAGAGCAGCGGAACCCCTAAAACCTGTGATGATTACGGAGCCATTCGAGCAATGGGGGTTGGATATTATTGGAGAAATAAAACCACATTCCTCCCTGCAACACAAGAACGTTATGACCGCGACCGATTATTTCACTCGCTGGGTCAAAGCTATCCCGCTGCGCAAGATAAATGAAGACGCGGTCATCAGCTTCCTACAAGATCATATCATGACCAGGTTTGGAGTTCCAGTTTCGTTAGTCTTTGATAATGCTAAGTACTTTTCATCAATTAAATTAACTTCTTTTGCTCATGATAAAGGGATAAAATTGCATTATTCTGCTAATTACTATCCACAAGGAAATGGCCTGGCTGAATCCTCTAACAAAAATCTGATTAGAATTTTAAAGAAGACTGTAATAGAAAACCAGAGGAGTTGGCATGCAGCGCTACGAAATTCCCTTTGGGATGACAAGGTCACCCCCAAGTCTTCGATTGGAGTGTCTCCATATACCCTTGTCTACGGTAAAGAAGCCATTCTTCCTCCCAATATCATGCTACCTTCTTCCATAATAGCTCAAGAATCTAGAGGGTCGGATGATGAAGTTTTGCAAATAAGGATATATAATCTCCTGAAAGCAGAAGAGGCTAGAACCAAAGCCAAAGAGTGCTTTAAGCAACAATAGGAGGTAATAAAGAGATGGTTCGACAAACATAAGGTAGGAACAAAAGAGTTTGAAGTGGGAGATATGGTTCTCAAGTGGGATCACCCCCATGATGAGAAAGGAAAACATACTAAATTCCAACAGTTGTGGGTAGGCCCTTTTCAGATTGCGGCAAAGCTCGGCCCTTCTACTTATAAGTTGCAAGATCTGCAGGGGTGGGAAGAGAACTTACCAGTAAATGGTTTGGTTCTCAAGCCTTATTTTTCCTGAGTTTTGTTTGAGTTTTTCTGTCTTGTATATAAATAATTTGTTTTGGCTGTCCTTTTGAGTCTGTGAGTCATGAAGTTTAGTTTTGTTTTACTTTAGATTTTCTGTTTGATTTTAAATAAAAGAAGCAAGCTTTGGTCGCATGGAGAGCATTAGAATTCTGGACCAACTAAAATCCTTGATTATAAGACTGTGTATTATGGTTTTATTTGATAGAGTTTCTTCTAGTTTAGCAGTTTTCCTAAATGGTTGTGAACGCATTGAAATCCTGCTTAATCCTTGTAAAGTAACTCAAGATTAAAGGGTCTGGAATACTATTCCGAGGCTCCATCCATCTCACACTTAAAAATGTCCTAGGGGGTGACAGCAAAATACCCATGGAAAGGAAGCAGGGTAAACAGTATATTATATATAAATGATCCCATGCCAAGAATTGAAAGCCAAAAGGCTAAAAAGAGTCAAAACTCCTAAGAAAGCAATGTATATCAAAACAAAGTACTAAATCATATGAGTATAAAATTGCCAAAAGTTCCTCTCCGTCTGTGAGCTGAAAACTAAATACATATCTCACACAAAAGGACACTATGGATAGAGGAGCCTGAATAAAAATTCAGAAAGAAAGGCATGAGGATGAATCAAACGACAAAAAACCAAAAAAGCACAAAAAAGTGCAAAATGGCATGGGAATGAGGAACAAATGAATATTTCTGTTTACCAGATGTTACGATCCTGTGGTGTCCAAGCTGGAAGCTACCCAAAGACAGAGGTAAAAAATGAAACTCATACTTCTGGCCTCGAAAGAGTTATCTTGACTTTGAAACCTTGGTTTCCATTTTCCTGAATAGGACTACCCTCAATGATTCAAAGTTCATGTATCTTCCATTTGGGAAATCCATACATCTAGAAGAATTCAACATGTTGATTTTATTGTTAAACAGTATGTTACTAAAGGAAGTAGTTGTCCAGAGATCTAGGTTCACCAGGTAGTCGCCAATTGTTTAGATTTTGTGGGTCCTATTAACCCACTAGGAAAGCGCACTGGTGCGAGATATATTATCACTGAAACAGAGTACCTCACCAGATGGGCAGATGCCAAAGTAGTAAGAAATTGCGATGCTGCTACAGCTGCACAGTTCCTTTTTGAAAACATCATCAATAGGTTTGGATGCCCAGTAATTTTGATGAGCGATCAAGGCACACATTTCTTGAACAGCACTATTGAGGCATTGACAGAAGAATTCCAGATCCAGCACCATAAGGGCACTCCGTACCACCCACAGGCTAATGGTACAGTGGAGGCCTTTAATAAGATTTTAGAAAATGCTCTTACTAAGATCTGCAATAGCCAGAGGAATGATTGGGACCTCAGAGTTAACGTTGTATTATGGGCATACAGGACCACATGCAAGAAACTTACGATACACACACCTTTCAGCTTGGTGTATGGACAGGAGGCTGTTATGCCTATGGAGTATATTCTTCCCAGTCTAAGAATCGCTCAGATTACCGGGATGACTAATACAGACACAGTCGAGGAAAGGTTAGCACAGCTGCTTGCCTTAGAAGAAGACAGATTCATCGCTAGATTCCATCAGAAAGTGCAGAAGGCACAAGAAAAAGCTTGGCACGACAGACACATTAAGAATAAGACTTTCAAGATCGGAGACCTAGTGATCCTCTATGACAGCAAATTCATTAAGTTTCCAGGGAAGTTCAAGACACATTGGCTGGGGCCATATCAGATACAACAAGTCACAGAGGGAGGTGTCATTCAGCTCAGCCAGCTGAATGGGTAGCTTTTGCCCACATGGATTAATGGCAGTAGGATTAAGCCCTATAGTGATAGCCACCCCGCCTCTTAACCAGTCTACGCGGTGCAGATGTCCAGTGTAGTTGAAAGGAGGCATTGCACCGAGAACAAGTCTACACCGGCAATATATATATATATATATATATATATATGTATGTATGTATGTATGTATATATTGTTTTATGCAGGTGATGCGGACTCGCATCGCGGCAGTGCGATGTTTCCCCGTGCCACGTACTCAGTTTTGCAACCGACAAAGGCCAGTCAATTCAGCATCTAACAGGTAGTTAATGAGGTACTGACCGATATATCTTACCGTAGATTTGGCAGCAGTATAATCAATTTTTCCAGATTTGGCAAATCTCCGACGAGACCGATGCCTGTGCACACACATTTCGAGGGAAATTCGATCGGATTTCCACATTTATTAGGGATCGGATGGTGGGTGTGGTCTTGTCCAGGCATTAATGACAACCGACGGGTTCAGTCTAGATGACCGTTGCGTTCGGGATTATCGTATTGGGCATAAAAGCAGAAAGTATTCAATTGAGACGGTTACATTTGCAGAAAAATCGAGAGCCATAGAGTAAGTTGTTAAGAGTTCTGTGTCCAGAGCTAAGTGGTTACAGAGTGCTGTGATTTTCAGAAGTTGCAGCCAGTGCACATCCACCGTTTGTACTAAGACGGCTCTGTTCGAGGAAGAACCTCTAGAAGGTATGCTGAGACGTTTCGACCCTAGTGGCCGTAGGTCCGCCATGACGACGTCACCCAGGGTTGTGAAATTAAGTACAGCACCAGTCAGACAGCCGTTAAGGATGAAGAGTCAAGCGCCAGAAGTAGAAGTTGTCACCAAATTCTCTGCTAAGGAGAAGAAGAACGCCTAGCCGATCACTGAAGATAAGAAAGCAGAGCAGAAGAATGATGAGAAGAAATCTCCCGCTAGGTGAAAAGTAAAAATGAGAAAAAGAAAGCAATGGGAGAAGGTCGCCGACCTATCTGATCAACTAAGAAAAGCACCAAAGATTGTGGAGGCAACGCAACAAAAATCTGATGATCAGGGGCAGCATGGGTACCTGGAGCACTTCGAAGAGAAGAGAAGTGGAAGAGGACAGCAAACCCAGCAGTCGGTAGAATTCCTAGAGGCAGGCAAAGGCTTGTTCTCGGAACGGAATTCATGGTTTTCCCCTCCTTCATATACGAGGCTCCAGACTGAATGAAATGTTTGAGAAGGATGGAAGATACAGACTTTCCTTGCGATAAAATTTCTAACCCAGATAAAGAGGAAAGGATATCTGTAGAAAACCTCTCAAACACTAGAAGGCTCTTAAAAGGTTTCAGGAGCGAAGAGAGCAAAACCACGACATTGGGCAGGAAGGATAAGAGAGCCCAGCGAACCAAGTTACATAAACTATAAAGAGAGTGTTGAATTGATGCAGAATAAAGTTAGAGGACTTCGTGATAGGTTGCAGAGGGCTTCGCAGGAAGCCAAGGCAAAGCTACAGCAGGAGAAGCCCGCTGCAGGTGGATCGAGGACGAGCCACAAGTAAGTGTTAGGGGACTGTTGGAGCAGGGTCCCGCAGCTACAGAAGAAGCTGCTAGTTTTGGCGAAAAGATAAGTTTTGGCGAAAAGAAGTTAAGACAGAGCTACGACGTTGTAGCACGTTTCCAGCGGGAGAGCAGAGCCAGAAACCATGACTTTTAAGATAGAAAAGTCAAGAAGGCAACGATACCTGAGCAGCTGAGAAGAGAGAGCTCAACCACTGCATTGAAGGCAGTGGCGGAAGACAGGAGGGCTCAGTGACCCTCATAAAGGAGAAGGAGCAACGAGGCTGAAGCATTGAAGGCGAAGGATAGAAAAGCGAAGCGGTGCATAGTACCCATGATCAGTGCTGGGAAGCATGGAAAACTGCAGAGAGCTGTGGTGTGACGGAAAGCAGCTACCTCAAGTACAGATATGGCCGACTGTCACTAGTTAGGTTTTGGGTTACTGTTGGGACAGGCCCACAGTGTTGTAATGGCAAGACCTTCGGGCTGCCTATATAAGAATATATTTTGTATTGTAAAAGGGTTGGCGGGTTGAAGAGCTAGCTAGTCAGTTTGTTAGTTAAGTAGTTGGTTCATTCAGTCGATAGTAGTGTTTTGCAGACTATTAGACTGTTGTAAAATCCTAGCTCTGGTTCTGTTATTAGCGGCAGCAATCTTACGGTAACCAGTAGCTGGCTTATAGAATATGTATGTAAATATCCGCAGGGATCGACAGAGAGGGAAGAGTATATTGTAGGAGAGCAATATAGAAGAGAGAAGATATCTAAGAGAGAAGATCTTAAGCTTCATATGCGGTGTAGCAGAACTGTGTTTTACCTCCCCCTGAGCTATAATAAAAACATAGTTCTGTGGACGTAACTTCGATCCTGGAGGTGAACCACGTTAAAATCAGTGTTATGCGATTGGTTTATGTGTTATGTTTACTTATGCATTTCTCAGTCAGTTTATGGACTTTGTTTACAGTTTAATGAATGAATGTGTTAATCAGTTCAAAGCAATATAGAAGGGTAAATATAGGTTAACATCTCTAGCACGATGTTTATGGTTTATTTATGCTTTGCGTAAAACAATCTCTATTGCTGTATCGAATAGCCTTATATGTTAAGTCTTGCACGTCGACATGAGCAACGCTAAGTGCGCTAAACCGCGGAGGTAGGATATCATAGAGAGGTGATACCGCACCGGCAGAGGAGCTGCGGTGCGCGATATCGCAGGTGAAGGACTTAGCGTTGGGCAGGAACTACATGTCGCACCGTGCGCGGCAATGCGATGAGGTTGGAGATATCGTGGATCTGAGAAAGTGTGCGCCGCAGGGGAGGATCGTGTGACGGTATACAGGAATACCTTGCGGCTAGAAGAGCTGTGAGGCGAGGAAATCGCGTGACGCGAGCAGGAGATCACGCGATGCGCAGAAGAGAGACCGCAACTAGAAGAGCTGCGAGCCACCAGTGGGATCACCACAGAACCTGGTCCAAGATGCTTGAGTCCTTGGCCAACCCATTAGAGTCACTTCGGGTGAGACTTCAGGCCGCTTTGCGGTCTGTCGCCGAAAGGGCCAGTGATCTAGGGGTGTTGTTGGTTTATTATAGTAAACCCGGGTTTGCCCATAGCAGCCAACAACAGATCTAAAAGGTCCAGCAGTTACTCAGCTGATCATGAGCATACGAAGAAAAGATGAAAGGAGGGATATGAAACGCTCGAAGAACCGAAGAGTCACATGTTTGAGGGGAACCCAAGCGGTCTGCTGATTTTGTTTAAATATTTGAAAGTTAGAAGTTACAGGGACTTTTTCCTTGGAAAAAACTTGTAAATCATTTGCTTGTAAGAGGAACTATTTCATTTTACAATCAGAAATTGCAACTTTTGCCTGCTGGAGAAAGCGTAATGTGGAATGTATCATATGTGATTAAATGAGCAATGTTGAAGAGGAACTATTTCATTTTCAGCTGTGTTTCATTAACTGTGAGAGTGTTTTAACTTCCTGAACCTATGTTCTTGTTTGAATTTTCTTCAGTATATTTTGTGATGTTTTCCACTGTGAGTAATGAATGTTGTTCATAAACAACTGGATATCTGGTTGTTCAAATATCTGTAATTGTTCATGTGTCTCGAAAGAAGTATCAGCTATCTGTAACTTTTCATAATGCATGTACAAAATATATTACTCACCAATGAATGATAATCCTGCTCCCTAGGGATAGGTTAGGTAGTTAGTTTTAATTTCTTGTTGTATGTGATTTAGATGCTTGTGAGTGTTAAGACAAGAGGTAAGAACCTATGCATCATGTTGTGACTGCTCCCTGCATACTTATCGCCCTACATTTAGCTAGGCACATGCATCTCATACATTAAGTCAAAAATACAAAAAATACACGGTGGACCGGGCCACAACCGGTAAATCCTTTGTTTTTGTTACTTGGACCTACGGTAGCCGAAACAAAAACCGGAGGGATTCCCTACACCAAACAGTCACGGGCTAGTTGGGAACGTTGACTGGGGAGAATCCCTTACTGTTGCTGCCTGCGAATTTCCAGGCCTCAACATGTTGTTTCTTGGAGACGGGATTCTTAGTTGGATTCACAACCATTTACTAGCCTTGTCTTGTTGTTCAAGCTGTAACTGCATTTGCATGTGCCCTGCTCGTGCTTATGAGCCTAATTCCGGCTTCCACGCTTTTAGATCATTGTATAAGCCCTCATCTTTGTTCTCATCATTGCTAAGCCTTATATCATTTTTCCTTTGTAACTTGACACCCTTTACCTTGAGGAGACCTTCCCTTAGTATCTTTATCTTGCTCATGTTCCTTGCATTATGCATAGGTTTATTCCTCACGCTTGGAACTAGTTTCACTTTCCTATGACACTCGTCTCCTCGCATTTAGAGCATTCTTTCTTCTCTCCTTTGAGCTCATTAAAAAAAGTAAGGAGGCCATGAGTTGAATTTTCCGGACTCATTAAAATTTCACGAGAAATATATTGAGTTTCTTTAGGCCCAGGTCTAACTCCTCAAAATAGACTTGACTGCTGATTAAACTTGTACATTCAGGCTCGTTGAGAATATGTGAATGGGAATCCACATTGGTGGTAGGTTATCGCTTTCTCGAACCATGTGGAATAATACGCGAAAGGAACACTCTCTTTTCTTTGGAATTGAGAAGAGTATTCTCAGGCATAGGTTTATCACTTTTCCGAACCCGAAGGACTAAAATTATGGAAAAGGAACCCCCAGTGTGAGATTAGTTTTCTCTCTTTCGTGCTCTGGACCTAAACATGAAAAATATTTCGAGTGTACTATATGTCTTTGTTATGCTCGTTAAACCCTATAGAACAAAGCATCGAGTTTACTGTTGTAAGCCTCATTTCTCATAATCAAATGGATCTTTTTTATTGATCTTTCCTTCCTTCACACTCATAAAACTCGGGCTATATGCTCCTTTTGAAGGAGTGTTGGGTAGGTGGTAATTTAACCTTTTTCGGACCTTCCTGACTAAGTACGAAAAAGGTGCGCCTTTTCTTCTTCGGAATTTAAGAGAGTTCTTCTTTGGTATGTTTTATACTTTTTCGGCCTCAGGAGACTAAATTGTATGAAAAAGGACCCCCTTGGAGTCTTCTTTGGAGTTTTCAGACTCTCTAAACTATGAAAACACCGTCGAGAATGTACTAGTTCGGGCTCATAAAATCCACGAATTAGTGCTTTATCAAGCAGTCTTCTATCTTTTCTTCGAGCTTGCCAAAAATGAAGATGGTCCTGAGTTTGCTTTCTTGGACTCGTTAAACCTTTACAAGAAAGAGGGAAAGGGAAGTTCATTCACATGTTTTTTACATCCAGGCAATAGTCTTGCTTCCTTGAACAAAGCACCAGTTTTGAATCTATCAGCAGTTGGGTCCTAGTATTTTGACCTTATCCTGATTCAGAGTTTCTTACTCCTCCAGATAGTCTCTTTTCCAATTATATGGGGAATCTGTCAATGTCTCCTACATTGCAGATTTGTGTCAAAATCTGCCTAAGTCACTTTTGTGTCGTGCTCACTGTTCAAGGATTGAACCTTTGCCGACCATTCTGCAGTTGCCTTAACCTTTTGTGTCAGCCATTCCCTGGTATCAGTTCATTACATCATGTCTTCAACGTTCCTTGTTGTGAAATTCAGTACTAATTCCAAATCCAATTAGTCTTTGACTTACCTTGTGTTGGATGATGAAAGATGCCTTAATGCCTTCCTTCCAATGGATCTCTTCCTATCGACTGCAACACATCTTGCTCTGGGGATGAGATTTAGAGTTTTATGACAGTACCTTGGGGATTGTAGTCATCAGTGGCAATTTCCCTCGCTATTGGGTAGTGGGAATACCTTAATGTCTCTTACTCAATGGATTCTTCAAGTGTTTGACTTCAAGTCCTTATACTCACGCTTGTTAGAATGTATTAGGTACCTTGGGGACCATTTTAATTAATGGTGGTTTCCCTCGTGTTTGTTAATGGTTTTCATTATTGACCGGTAATCAAACGGTTTCCTCCATGTTCGACTTCAACTCCTTTTATTCACATGGTTATATTTTGTACCTTTTTTGGGCGGTTTGGATTGAATACCTTGGGCCAACAGTAGCATCGTCATTTTTCTATTGCCCAAGTTGCACAAGACCTTGTTACATTTTATATGACATTTTGCTGAGACATAGATCCACCTTGTATTTTTGTGGCTATGATCGACTGTCGAGTATGGATCCACCTTGTTCATTTGTGTCCATAACTCCTTTAGATTTGATATGGCGCCTTTTTGCATATTGAGAAACCATGATAGTTTCATCAGTTATACATATGTTGGATCCTCCTGTATCTTTATGGCGATGTTTTGTATATGGACTTGTATGTCCTAGAGATTAGTTTTTTTCGACATTTATCTCTCTTTCAGGTACCTTTGTTCAAGCATTTTGATCTTGGATTCTCTGCTCTCTCCATACTTAGTTGTTTCCTTTATAATCCATTTTGGCTATCGTCTTCCCCCCAACCTCATACATTAGGGGGAATTTGTTATAGCTCAAATGACACATATATTCCTGTGACCACTTTCCTATGTTTTTGTCACACGTCGACACTTCCATGATGACACTTCATGAAAGTCACTGAAAAAACACCTAACTTGGAGGACCCATATCTTGAGTTCTATAACTCTGTTTGACCTAACTTGGAGGACCCATATCTTGAGAAGACACCAAAGACTGAAAATGCCCAGAAATACCCTAAAAATGAGTTTTTTGATGTGTACGCAAGTTTCCTTAAGGAAACCCGTGTACATACGTGAGTTGCTATATAATAGTCACGTACACCTTAAATATGTGACTTTCTGCATTGCAACCCACACATACCTCCTCATGTATGCAACTGTTGTCTTTGCAACCTGTGTACGCCTCCAAAAAATGTCAAAAAAATACGTATTTTGAAATTCGGGTAGTTTGGGTAGTTATGCAACTGACTCCTTTAGTTGTAACTACTTTTTCTTCGACCCTAACTCTTCATTCAGCATATAAATAGAGGTAGGGAGGTCCATGAGAGGGGACTTGAACTTTTGCATTTTCATGCTGGAGGAATTGGGACTCTCTTTGCCCACACCTTTTCTCTAGAAGAATTCTCCTTATGTTGCAGAGCTTGGAGGCCGAGTTCCTTGGAGAAGAGAAGCAGCAGAACCAGATCAAGGTTTCGTGAGGTGCCGAACTTGAAGAGAAGGTATACTTGTACTTGTTTTCAAGATTAATAAAGATGTGATATCCTTCTTCTTCCCAAATCATTGTTCAATGTGTGATTGAATCTATGTTTATGATCATATTATGATGTTAATCAGATTATTATTTCATTGTTATTTGATTATCATTGCTTTATATGTGGTCATATTGATTTGAGGAAGGTATAATTTGTTTTGTAGGTCTCTTGGAGCAAGAGGAGCAAGAGGATCAAGAGAAGGATTGAAGGGCTGCTTGGATCAACCTTCATTTGGCTAAGGTATGAACCATTCCAATCTCTGAATATTGTTTGTATTTACTTGCAGAACCATTTGCATCCACCTTTCAACCCCAGTATGTTGATGGCCTCTTAAACCCTAGCCATAGGAAACTTTCCTTTACAACAGTTACACTCTGCTAAGTTAGAATATAGTTTCCATAGAGAATCAATGGCAACACTTTGACAAGTTCAAGTATAGACTAAAGGCACAAACCCTTCACAATTCACAATTAGTTTAAACAAGTACAATAGCTGCAAAGCGGCTAGTCCCTGCCTTAGTATTATATTTTTTTGTTTTATTGTTTAATTAATTAACATCAACATTTGATTATGATTGTGTTAATGATTATATGTAATCACTACTTTACTTATATAATTTTAATTGTTTATTTTGTGATGTTAAATAGTTAGTAGATAATGTGCAATGGTTATGATGGACAACCATTATCTTTTGATAGACAATGTACTTATTTCAGGATTATTTTGTGTCATGATAATTTTAGTTCATATTTTTGTAACAAAGTTAATTGATTGTATCTCAATTTGTTAAGTAAATTCACCCATTCTTATAACTTAAAAAAAACTAATAAACAAAATAAATACATTAAATAAATAATCTTTTCATAATTTGCAACATTTAAAAAAAATAGATCTTGAAAACATGTAAGGTTGACTCCATTTATTTAATTGTAAATGTCCTTTTTTTTAATTATTCAATTTTATATGGCATTGTAAATATTATTATTATAAATTTAAAAAGTTAAATCTTCAAAAACTATTCATATATAGATAACATAAAAAAAATTATTGCTAACCAATATATATTTTTTATTCTTTAATTGAAATAATATATTTAGTAAAACAATTAATTAATTTATATAATGTTAACTTAATTCTTTAATTAAAATAATATATTGAGTAAAACATCTAAGGTTAATTTCATTTTATTATGTAATGTTAATTTCTTTTTTAAATTGTGCAATTTTATATTGTCTTATATATTTTAACAAAAAAATGTTTTTTAAATTGTTTAAAATCGCAATTTGTTGAGTAAACTTATTAATTTTTGTTTTGTAAAAAAATTAATAAAAATACAATATCATATATTTACCATCTATTATATACTTGTGAACAAAACTATAAAAACAAGTAAACATTTAAAACCATTACGTTGGATAAAAAAAATATATAATTAATACTTAAATCAAGGTTTTTTTAAATATAAAATATTAAACAAAAATATGAATCCAAAAATATATCTAATGTTGTGTTTTTGAAGACTAACTAAAATATTAATCCCTTTAATTTCATTTAATTTTTTGTTTTTATTTTTATTTTTTAATAAAAAATCATTGTCCTATTTAGGTGATCATAAAAAAAATGTTTATATTAAAAGTCTTGAGTAATTAAAAAAATTAATAAATAAGAAACAACTTTTAATATTAAAACATTTTAAAAATTGTAAATTATAATTAACTTTAATATTATAACTTTATAAAAGTAAAAATGTATGTTTTTAAATTTTATGTTCACATCATAGTAAATCAAAAGATTAAAACATGAAACTTTTAAATGAATATTAAATCTAAAATAATCAAATCAAATCAAATCTTGAGGAATTTCTAGGGAATTGAAAGTGTAAGTAGGGTGTCATCAATGAGCAATTTAAAACTAATAAATGTTGCTTTGGTATTTGTAAAATAATTAATATGTGTATCATTTTTTAACTATGCGGCAATTTTAGCCCGTCGGGGGGCAAAGCAAGTGGTAAAGTGGAATTGTTGAAATTGGTTGTAATTGGAAGGTCTCGTGTTCAAATTCCCCCCAAATTTACCTGTGCGCCATGGTTCGTTCCTTGTGGATGCACCTAGGGGTATAGTGGTAGCAGGATTGGATCCCTGGACCCCATGTCACGTGAGTACTAGCCCGTCCCCAGTTGTCGATTCCCCTAGTTACGAAAAAAAAAAAACTATGTGACAATTTTAGATTTTTTTTCAAAAAAAAAAAATTTAAATTATTTTTTTAAAACTAATTATCACCTCAAACCATGGTTATTTAGTCAAATCAAAACTTGCAACCAATTATAAAATAGTAACTTTTAATTTCAAAAACTAAAAAAACATATTTTATTATTTAAAAAAATAAAATTAATAATTAATTTTAACAAAACATTATAAAGTAACTATAAAATTGTTAAAATTAATAAAAAAACAATTTAGTTTTGACAATTGATCGATTATTAACGCATAAACCCTTCACAAATAATTTGAATACCCAACTTTCACAAATAATTTGAATAATTAAGAAAAAGGAGATGTAGATATCAAACCCTGTACCTCTAGCATGCAAAGCGAGCGCTCTACCATGTGAGCTACATCCCGATTTATAATTGAAATTGTTTAACATTTAAATTGGTTTCGTAAGTTAAGAAGAATTTTATTTTGATGATAAAAACAACGTAGTCGCACAGTATGCTTGTGATTGAAACCAAATGACGGGTTATAGTGAAAAATGGATTAAATAAAATTGTAAAATTATATTTCATAATTATGAGTTTTTAAATTATTTTTATTGCATTAGAAAATTTTATGTTTTTAAAAAGTTAAGAGAATCTTGATTTAAATAGTGGATATAAGGTAATATCTCTATATTATTAATTAGTCCCTCTCAAAGATTATAGCAATGAGTTGGTCATACTAAAACTTTGACTTTATAATAATTCCAAAACAAAATGTTTTTAAATGTTTTGCATTATTTATATATTAAATTTAATATTTTGAAAATATAAATTATTTGTTAAATATTTAAAATTCATTATTTTTATTTTATAATTGGTTAAAAATAATAAAATGACAATTTATCCTTGCTTGGATATGAAATTATTAAATGTTTATAATAATTAAGAAATTCTAAATTCATTTAATTAAAACTTGATCACACATAAAATTCAAGTGAATAAAATTTAACAACTTTCATACTTAATATTAATTTAATAAAACATCAAAATTAAATTATATCCAAATGGAAATGATATACCATAAAAATCAATAGAAAACTATAAACCAAAACAAATAAAAAAAATACTAAATATTAATGTTAACGGTGACAATTTGTGTATACCTCCTCTTTGTAGTATAATTTTTTTATATAATTTTGGCATAATTAAAATAAAACTAAACCGTGTTATGTTAGAAAAATGTTATTATCAAACGATTATAATTACAATGTATAAAACGCTATTCTTAATGTTAATTATAATTACAAGATTAATTATAATTACAAGTTTCGATAGTTATAATAATTTGTTATAGTTTGTTTTAAGCTTGTATCTATAGGGGATTTGAACTTGTGACTACTTGTCATCTCAATTATTCATTATTAATTGTTCTAACCCTCATAGAATTAACAATTTGTGATGATCATAGCATAATAATTATTGCATTAAACATAGATGGTAGAGTATTAAAAAAACACAAACTAAAAAATACAACCTTCAGACGGATGATAGATGTATACTTAGATATTCACGATATTGAAGATGGCTTCAAAGTGTATTTTAACAGAACGACAATTCAAGAACTAAGATCGACAAGGTCTAGATGGGGGTTTGACTCCTCAAACCACTATGTGGGCCTCTAAGGGAACTCAACGTGGGTCTCATTGAAGATAGGAGTGGTAAACTTTAGACGATTTGCATTTTTTCTTGCAGTTTTTGTCGGAATTTGACAATGGAGAAATTGCTAAACTTTTGATTTGGGTTGCTAGAATTGAAATTTTGACTACAGGAATTGATTCAATGACCTCGAGTACTTCTAGGGCACCCCGATATGCAATTCCAACAACCTGAAACTACCATTTGAACAATATCAACCAGATTTTAGCCAGAGAAACTGTCGAAAACTGGGCCCAAATCGTCTAGAGTTTAGTGTATTCTTTGAAGATATGCTCGAAGGAGATGGAAAATGATGTTGTCAGAATCATCATTATGAATATATGGGATGAGATCATAATGAGCCTCCACCTAATCAGCTGATGATCTCTCGAATAAACCCTCAACCATAGGCCTTCTTGGAAATGACTCTCAGGAAACGAAAAACATAGACCTCATGTTATATCCAGATAAAAAAAACTTGAACCTCAACTGTTGGGGTCTAGATATGGTATCGACCTAAACTATTGTAGAACCTTCCCAAATATAAAAATAGGTTAAAAATACTCTGATATATCATAAGTATTATCATATGGAGCAGCAGAGTCCAAAGGTTTAATGTCTCCATGTGGATATAGGGCTAGAGTAGGAAAAGGTTGAGCAACTAGAAAAAATTGATCGAGCAGTATGCTTATGTTGTAAAAGTCATTATCTCCAATCTATTTATTATACTCTGAATAATTGCTGGAGTTTTTCATCCTCTCTATTGTGAATATTTTCCACATGGCACATCTTGTCTTGTGCATGAATTATTGTGTGTGATTGAATTGTTAATTGTTAATTGTTACATGTCCTGAGCATATCATTTATAAAAGTTGTAAAGTTGAAGAATCTCTATTATTTCTCAAAACATTAACATGGTATTAGAGTATAGGGTGTGCAGTAGCTTAATTTGCACAATCAACTAAATCCTACATAGATTTTGAGGTATTGAGCAAAATCTTGGAGCCATGGCATCGATCTCCATCCAACCAGAAGACTGACTTGAAGGTACTTCCAACTTCAACACATGGAAAGCAAGGGTGTTAAGCATTCTTAAAGATCATGACCTAGATTCCTATGTGACCTTAGTGAGTGAGGAAACTTTATCCAATGTAGGGTGAATTAAAGAGCAATTCAATATGCACCATTCTCATCACTTTTCAGGAGACAAATGTCATGGAGCATTTGTGATCAATCCATGAGGAATCAGACACAACTGTTGAAAACCCACTTCCCCAATGAATTTATTTAGCTTCAATGCGAGCGGATTTCAAAAATTCATAATTATTTGAGAGATATGATTAGTCCTATGAAGATGAAAGTTTCAAAATTCGTGTTATCACCATCTTTCCAAAACTGGACAAATTGGTTGAACGATCGAGAGATTTATGGATTGGATATTATCCTTCTGCAAATCTATCTTGTGTATAATGAGAACCTCATAGAAATGAGAACTCATCCGAAAAAAAGGATAATCGTTGGAAGAGTTTTTCTTGAAGAATAACATTCACTCCAGTTTGCATGGGATCCAATTTCTCCATGTAGAGATTCACTACCTTCTGCATGCACTCAAATTTGCAAAGAGATAAAGACTAAGGGACTCCATTAATCTCCGCAAGGAAGCACAGATCAAGAGGTAGCACACAAAACAATAAAAGAGAAGTAATTGCATTTTTTTATTATATGTTATTTAGATCTATATTATTTTGAACGTTTTCATTACAGTCATATAGATATTCATATTCTTGGGATTAGGAATTGTGAGCATATATGTTGATTATCTTTCCTTTATTGGAAAATAACAAAATTCATAAATATATGAATATAAAGCATGCATGATTGTTTCATAAGATATTAATATAGAGTTGCATGATTGTTTCATAAGATATGAATATAAAACATGCATGATTGTTTCATAAGTTATGAATATGGAGTTGCATGATTATTCATGATATATGAATGTTGGGAAGCATGATTATTTGATTATCATATGTTATAAAGTCATAGTTTTTTATTACAATATGTATTCCTAGGATTAGGAATGATGTTATGGTATGAACATGATTAAAATAATATGTTACAATCTTTCTATTTATTGGTAAATAGAAAACTCATGTTAAGAAGAATATGGGGTTGCATAAATATTCATGAGATCTAAATATAAGACTGGTATATAAATGAAAAACATTACATGAAATATGAATGAGGTTATGTCAAAACACTGATTTAATGTGTACATAAGTATATGAACCACTGTAAATACATTGAAGTATTCATGTGATTAAAATTCATGAGATATGGTAATACTGAAACATTGGTTAAATGTTTTGCATGTCAGTGTGTGTTATTTTTCATTTTATTGAAATGACTAGATTATGCAAGGTTTCTAATAACTTGATTGAATTTGTAGGGAAAAACTATATTCCATGAACTACAAGTAAAAATGACATGTATTGAATGAGGATTAATTCTAATGGCTGATCTTGAAAGAGAATGGGATGTTGTGAAGCAAGAAGCTTCTGGTAGAACATCAAGAGGTCCCTATGTATTAGGAAGAAGTCAGAATAGAAGCTCTAATCCAATTCTGAGAGACATAAATACTCTTGAAGATAATAAAATTATATTATTTACTTTCATGTGTTAAGAAGAGCTTTAGAAATAGATGAGCATGAGTATCCTTGATGGAGGACCCATATTATGATTCTCACATCCTAATGGTGAGAGGGAGTAGCTAGAATCATTAGTGTTAGAATAATCCGTCAGGATTATTGTAAATAAATAAAAAATAGGAATATGAATAGATAGGAAGCCAAACAGGCTGAGCGGAAGGTGAAACCCAACCGCCAGGAGATTTGTATAAGTATAGGCTTTTGCATTGGAATAGTAATGAATCGGGAGTTATTACCAACAAGTGGTATCAGAGCAGGGTTGTCTGCCATAACTCCTGGCTGCCATTCTGCTTGCCAGTCCATTGCCAGACTGCTCCATCAGTCTGCCAATCGAGTCGCATGCATTGCCTGCGTTACAATTCCTTCATGATTGAGTATGTGTGCTGCAAACCCTAATGCTGATTCTTCTTTGTGCCGCGACCTCTTCTTTACTCCTGCATAAAGGGTGGAAACCCTAATCCCATGAACCGGTGAGGTTGATTTTGAGACTGCGTTGAGATTGATTTTGAGATGCTTTCATTTGATGCTGTGCGGTGATCAAGACATAAAAAGACTGCTACGTGACCCTAAGTCTGGTGATTATTTTGTATTTTGAATGTGTAGTTTGAAAGGCTGAGAAAGAGCTGCTGCGTGCTTGACCATCTTGTATCTTAGAACTGGTTCGTTTGTATGAACTTTCTTGTTTAAATGCTGGTTACTTTGTAAGGGAGCAGAGTGGCATCATTGTGGTGGAGAGCTCTTTCCTTGAAGAGGAAGAGAGCGATTAGAGATAACTTTGAATTCCGTACCATTAATAAATGAATAGACTGGTGCGGTGAGCGTGGAGAGAGACTTTGATGTCCCTTTGAGAACTACGTGAATGTGACCGTTGGAAAACCTAAGTTTTCCCTAGTTTTGTGCGTGGAGACTTGAAGACTGTTCTGATAAATAAATGGCATGGGAAATGTATGATTATTCACAATTGCGCCCTCGTTCATGATCCAGCTCGTCCAGCCTGAAGATTGGCTGCATGATATGTGACCTCTTGATGTTGGATATTACTGTCTTGATGTTGTGAATCCTTTGACTATCGGTGAAGATTCATTCCACTAAGTGGAGACTGGTATACTACATATATAGGTGGAGCTGTGTTTTTTGGAGCGACCTCTTGGCTCTGGATATTACGTGGTGAGGAGCTGCGTTGAGTTGAAGTATTATTTGTTGCGTGGATAAATGCGCTGTGACTGCGCGGTACATTCTATTGTATTTGCAGTCAGAATAATATATGCTGCGTTGTAATCTTGTGCCTGTGTTGAAGATTGGAGACTGCTTTGAATAGAAATTAAATGATATATTGATTATGCCTGCGTTGAAGATTGAAGACTGCGTATGCCTGCGTTGAATATTGGAGACTGCTCAGAATAGAAATTAAATGATATATTGATTATGCCTGCGTTGAAGATTGGAGACTGCTCTGAATAGAAATTAAATGATATATTGATTATTTTTTGGCGATAGGCTATTGTGAAGTTTTGAAAATGGTCATTATTTATGAGAAGATTTGAAAATGGTGTCCGCTCATTAACGACAATTAAGTATTGTGTTGAGAGACTGCGTGAAGACTGAAGAATACATTGATAGACTGTGTGGAGATTAAAGACTGTGTGGTATTGATAGACTGCGTGAAGATTAAAGACTGCGTGGAGCCTAAAGACTGTGACCTGTTACACCCATTTGCTGCGATTTCATCTGAAGACTGATATATATTGATATATATTGTGACTCATATATTTTTTTGAGATAGCTGCGTTTTGAGCTAGCTATATAATACTGTGTTGAGTTTATATCTCCGTGGACTGATTTGCTTTCACTAATATATGTTGAGCATGGACTGCATCTTGTGTTGGAGATGATGTTTTTTTGGGAAATGCACAAACCCTAGACTGATTTTTTGTGAAGACTGCGCACTATTGTATCACTATTGGAGACTGCCTATTGATAAATGAGGTAGGATTGGTGTGACTGCGTTGAGCGTGGAGACTGTTTACTGGTGGCTACATTGAAGAGAGTCTGGCG
Source organism: Pseudotsuga menziesii (assembly GCA_001517045.1). NCBI lineage: Eukaryota > Viridiplantae > Streptophyta > Pinopsida > Pinales > Pinaceae > Pseudotsuga > Pseudotsuga menziesii. Next base: position 125,880 of record LPNX010298594.1, read on the forward strand.
ACTATCTTGAAGGCTGCATTCTACTTGAAGGCTTCCTTGGAAGAATAATTAAATCTTGTGGTTGATATAAAAATTGAAGACAGACTGATATATGCTGACTGATATATATGCGTTAAGAAACTTTTATATGTTGCTGGTGTTTTGAGCTTTGTAAACCTAGACTGCTGAAAACCTATTGAAGGCTGAGTTGTAGGCTGCTGAAGGCTGAGTTGTATGCTGCTGAAGGCTGTGTTTTATGTTGAAGAATATCATCTATTTCTAGAGACTGGTATGTGCAAATGTTGTATGCTATATATTTCCAGTGACTGATATAAAGAAGCCAACTGACAGTGATATATTTTGTATCTATCTGATATATTTGCTATAAACTTGCATTGTACACCTTGGCAGAGACTGTAGACCTGCAAGGTTATTGTTTTTCTCTTGGTCAATCAATTTTATTATTGTAAACTAACAGTTGTAAAGATGCACTCTTTGGAATCTAGTATTGGTGCTGCCCTAGCTGGCAAAGACCAATCCAAAGACCCTTCCAAGGGAGATTGCGGCAAAGAGAGAGGACAAAGAAGAAGAAATTTGAGAGGCAGAGGGGGCAGAAACAAAAGATCAGATTTGCAGTGCAAGCGTTGCAGAAATACTGGGCACACATCAGATCAATGTTGGGCTTCATGGGACTCCATCAAAGACAAGCATAACTAGAAGAAAGATGACCAAAATTCTAGTAAATCGTCTGATTCTTGTATTGTTGCACGTTGTAATCTTGGATTTAATGAAATGACTTCTCTCTCATCTTATAAAGATTGTTGGCTGCTTGATACTGGTGCAACATCACACGTGACATTTAGAAAAGATTGTTTTGAAGAACTGAATGAATCAATAGATGGCATAGTGTACTTTGCAGATAAGTCAAGTATTAAACCAAAGGGAATGGGCACCATTCGACTGAAGATGCCTGGATTCCCTGATTTCTTGTTGAAGAACGTTCTCTATCTTCCAGAGTTGCAAAGAAGCCTGCTGTCCTTGGTGGAGATTCGACAGCAAGGCCATTCCATCCACATGTTTGATGGAATCGTTGAAATAATAAAGTCCTCTGACAACCAAGTCATCATGACTGGATACGAAGATGGAAAGCTGTTGAAGCTCAAGGGTTCATCCGCAAGATTTCAGAACTATGCCTACCTCTCTCAGCATGGAGAAGGTAATATGTCATCTAGCTCATTATGGCATGCAAGATTTGGTCATCTAAATTATAACAGTCCTCGTTTGTTGAGAAAGAATGGTGTATTTGGCTTGCCCACCATTCCTAAAGAGAAAGAAAAATGTGATGCATGTATATTAGGGAAACATAGTAAGCTGCC
>LPNX010298594.1:128933-204974 GCA_001517045.1 Pseudotsuga menziesii
GTTGGGTACTCAGACTCAGACTTTGATGGCGATAAGGAGACAGGAGTTTCAACTTCTGGATACACTATGAGTCTTGGATCAGCAGCTGTTTCATGGAGATCTCGCAAACAATCAGTTCCAGCAGATTCAACAACAGAAGCAGAATATGTGGCTGCAGCTGAAGCAACGAAATAAATTAGTATGGCTCAGGAAGATACTTGAAGATTTTCAAGAAAAACAAGAGAACTCCACTCCATTGTTGGTCGACAATACTTCTGCAATCAAGCTGGCAAAGAATCCTAGATTCCATGATCGAACCAAACACATCAACACAAAGTATCATTTGATTCGACATCATGTAGAGGCCAAGACAGTCCATCTTCGACATTGTTCCACAAATGATCAAGTTGCATACATCTTCACCAAAGCACTTGGACGAGAAAAGTTTGAAAGATTTAGAAACATGCTCGGACTTACGAACACCCCTTCGGATTAAGAGGGGGATTGTTAGAATAATCCGTCAAGATTATTGTAAATAAATAAAAAATAGGAATATGAATAGATAGGAAGCCAAACAGGCTGAGCGGAAGGTGAAACCCAACCGCCAGGAGATTTGTATAAGTATAGGCTTTTGCATTGGAATAGTAATGAATCGGGAGTTATTACCAACAATTAGCTCCTGGAGAACTAGTAAAACTGGTTGATGCATCTTCTGTTAAGAGGAGACATGCATAATGCTAATATTCAGAAGGAAGCTGAGAATTGATTTCAAGAATATTGTTATGATTCTTAGTATTAGTGGTGTGGCATTCACCTGACAAAGATTTTCCTCAGTTAAGGAAAATGTGCATTAAAAGCTCCTAAATATTTTCATATGAATATGATGGACTATAAATCCATGGCTACACATATCAATATAAATATGAAATTTTATAATTCTTATTTCATATTTAGAGTATCTCAAGTCAATTGAGATGTATTTGGTAAGTCGCGGGTCCCATGATCGATTATATGCTTTGTATTCTATACATAAACATGTACAACAAAGCATGTGGTGTGGTACCTACTTGGTACAAGTGTATATGAGCTTAGATATGTCTCGAACAACAGAATAAAGATTCAAAGATATATGAGATCTGACTAGTATAGTGATCGAGGAAAGATCACATGTGTTTCTCTAGATAGAGCATGTTGAAAAGCAGTAAATATTTAAAAGGTTTCTAGTCAATTATATCTGATACATGGTACATATCCATAGATGAGAAACATTTCCAACATTCTTACTAAGCCTCTATATGGTACAAGCTTGGTATAGTACAGAAAAACTCCTCTAGTTGAAGAGGGATTATTTATGTCTCTTCATAGGCGACAACAGATAAATTCCCCACCAGTTAGTCATGGTACATGACTCAGCCAGCCAAGGGTTGTGATACCTTGCGGAGAGAATCCACATGAGCAAAGACATGGTCAAAGTCTCATAGACTATTGATACTCAAGAAGAGTTATAGTCTTGACTGTCATATAATAGTTGAACTTATCAGAGATGTAGTTGGGGTACTGCAGTATAAAGAGAAGAATCATTGAAAAATTGATTAGGTCTTGAAGAAAACCATAGAGAATGGAAATCTCACAAAGAACTTCTCTAGATAACAAAAGATTCAAGAAGTCAACAAATGTTGAAGAGTGAAAGAAAAGAAGAGACTTTATTTCTACACAATATTACACATTTGTTGTAAAATGTTGTATGTGATGGATTTAAAATCCATGGTTTCCATTTTTGAGAAACTATTTTATGGATCAGATCTAGATGATGCTACTATGTGTAAGTAGTTGGTTGGTATTTAAGCAGGCCTAGTGTATTTTACGCTTACTACTAAGCATATGTTTGAGTACCTTTAAGGTACATTAGAATATTCTCTTTATTGTAATTTGATACATGGAAGACCTATTATATTATTGTGCTATATAGCTATTATTTTAACTTGAGATAAGCGATGTAAATTGATGTTAGTACTACAAAAGCTAAGTGTATTGCGGATAGTACTATAGAAGCAAGATGTATGTCAAAGAGTGCTACAAAATCAAATGTATTTTGCAAATATTACTACATACTGAGGATTAGGGTAGCTTGGGAAGCTACCTACTAGGGTGAAATACTTGATCCTATGGTTATTAGGTGTTAATAGTCAAGCTTTCCAAAAAACTATATGTGTGTTATGATAAAACACATTGAGATGAATTTTTTTTTTCTTTATCGGAGTCATGGTCATGTCGAAAATGAATTTCAATACATATCTGTAGATGAGAAAATTGTGAATTTGTGGACAAGTCGTAGTCAATGACAAAGTTGAGTTACTTTCGAGATAATCTTGGTATGGTAGGGAATTCGTGGTACAGCAGAGACTGCCTCCCTCACTAAGAGGGAGTGTTAAATGTACAACATCAGGATTCATTCTCCATGAGACTTGTGTTGTATACCGTATGAGACTTATGTTAAATTCATAAACTTTTCCTTGAGACTTGCATTGTATCAAGTCTAGAACTTCTATTGTATTAAGCTCAGTAACTTATGTTGTATTAAGTTAAGAGAATTGTGTTGTATCAAGTCTGGAACTTATGTTGTATTAAGTTCATATAGTTTGTGTTGTATCAAGATAGGACCTTGTATTGTATCAATTCATATTCATGGGAGGTGCATTTAATATGATCTTGTGTTGTATCAAGTCTGGAACTTATGTTGTATTAAGTTTAGGAACTTATGTTGTATTAAGTTTTGGATTCTTGTGTTGGATAAAGATTGGTCTTGTGTTGTATTAATACCATATAGCTTGTGTTGCATCAAACTATGACCTATGTTGTATCGAGCCATGATGTTATACTATGTTACGTATTACTAACCATGGTCATTTGAGATGGATAAAGCTATTAAGTCTCCTCTAGAGAACGATGACATCTAGAGTGAATTACTTTAGCATATGACTATATGGTCCGGGGTAATACATATCATCATCAATATGTGTGACAATTATTCTAAGTATAATATGATATGATAGGTGATTAAACATAGCCATGCATTAAGAGAGATGGATAAGAAACAAAGAGATTATGAGAGAAAGAGAATTTGAAGTGAACTCAAGTTATAAAGCTTCATCTAAACATGACTTCCTCAATCAGTGATTTAGTTAAAGCATCAGTTGAACTATTAAGGATCAAAATTCAGTCTAGTAAAGAAGAGCTCAATGTTCATCAATCAACAAGATTCACTTAATAATGGTTAACTACGTGATTAAAGGAATATGTAATAGTTAACTAAAGTGTTTACACTTTAGTTAGACTAACATAAGAAACTTAAGTTAATCAAAGGACGAAACTTCGGTTAAAGAAAGTGTGTTGCATGTGACACTTGAGTTATTGCACTATGACACTTATGTTAGACTGTTAACTAAGTGATTAGTATTCAATTAGAGATTGAGTTCACTCCAATGTCAGTTAACTATTAGTTAATATCCATGATTGAAGGTATGGCGCATTAGTTGTGCATGATGAATATTCAATGCATGGATTGATTATTCCAAAAAGGAAATTTGAAATTGTAATGTATGAGTGGCTAATTATCATGCAACCATCACTAAGGCTTTCATGGCAGTCATTATGGCTTGTTATTATTATGTTAGGCATATGGAAAGTTCATACAGTTGTAACAATGGATTTATCTTCTCTATTTATCTGTATTCTCTCTTATTGGGAAATATGTTGTAAAATTCATTCTCTGCAATCTATCTATTATACTCTAAAGAATTGTTGGGGTTTTTCATCCTCTCTATTATGAGGATTTTCTCTAGGGTACATCGTTATACCTTGCATGGTAGTGATTTTTTCTTGTTATTAATGTGTCAGACACATTGGAAATCTCATTTGGTTGATCTCTATTCTCTATTGATCAGTGTTCTCTTATCTTGCACTTGGGGTGCTGAAAGAAATATGTTGTTGTAAAATACATTCTCTGTTATCTATAATAATTATACTCTAATATTTGTTGGGGTTTTTCATCCTCGTAGTTTTGATATTTTTCCCTAGGGTACGTCATATGTTATGGTTGAATGTTTTATGTGATTCAATGTTCTATTGATTCAAGTATTTAATATCTCTACACATAAAATAATTAAGGATCAAAGCTCAACATATTCAAGCACAAAATTCAACAAATTGAGGGATATTTGTTAAACTTAAGGGTACCCAGTTGAAAAATGAGCACTGTGTATCATCCCCAAACCAATGTTCAGCCATTAGTGGTAAACAAGTTCTTAGAGATATATTTGTGTTGCTTTGATTATGAAAATAAACACCAAAGAGAAAAATGGATCTCCCTTGTAGAATGGTGCTCTTGGATCATATTTCTAAGTTACACGGAATGCCCACTTCCATTGTATTGAATAAATATCCTACATTCACTAACAATTTTCAGCAACAATTTTTCAAACTTGGGGGTACCTAGTTGAAAATGAACATTGTTTATCATCCCCAAACCAATGTTCAAACATAAGTGGTCAAAATGTTCTTAAATAACTATATACAATGTCATTATTTTGAAAGCAATTCCAATAAAAATAATGGTTATCCCTTGAATAATGGTGCTATAATACCACTTATCATGGAGCTACTGAAATGACACTATATGGAATCATATATGGCCTAAAACTCTTTCCAGTGGTTTCCTATTTACCATACAATTTCAAGGTTTATGTATTGGATAATGTATTTCTGATGAGAGACTCCATTCTTTATACACTTCAGGAGAATTTGGTTTTGCTCAAAATAGAAACAAGTAATTGAACAATGCCATTCATAGCATTATTTTGTAGAAGGAGAGAAGTGTTTCTTCACCTTGAACCCTATAAACAAGCTTCCTTAAAAAAATAACTTTAAAATTGGCATCAAAGTTCCATGCACTTTATAAAATCATCCAACACATTGGGCAAGTTTCCAACAAATTGGCTCTTCCATCCCTCTTAAAGATTCATCTAGTCTTTGATGTGCCATGTATAAAGAAGTTAGTGGGAATGGATTATAAGGTGCAAATGATATTTCCATAACGAGATGAATAAGGGCCCATTTGGCTCCAGCCATAAGTTGTATTTGCCACCAAAGAGCATCAATTGTGCTAGTGCATGGTCCAATAAGTGTCGATCTAGTAGAAAGATATGGAACTAGAAGATGTCACCTAGGAAACAATAACAATTCTACAAAAATATCCCCACCTCTAGCCTTGAGGATAACATTACTTTTGAAGAGGGAGGCCTTGTTAGGGTCCCACAATAACCTCTCTACTTTAGGGTACTTAGGAGTCAATCCATTAATGTATACATAAATAATCTTTGAATACGGCCCATTAAATAGTGAGTGGATAATTATTTAATGTAAAAACGTTATTTATATCAAATAAGGTACACTAGGTAGTCGACATTCATTATGATGGGACCATAACTTGTTAGGGTTTTTCTATTGAGAATCTATTTAAGAATCTAGGAGTCTATGAAATGTGTGGTTGAGTATTGTTGTATTTTGAGCTTTGCTCAGTGAAAGGTCACTCCAGCTTAAAAGGCAAGTGAACATTGCTTTCTTATATTGAACAAGGGTATATTTATTATATTTCATCTTATTTGTCTATTCTATTTGACTTTGAACATCTTTAATCTATGATACTTGATTTGTGTTTCAAGTTTAATGGTAAAGGAACACTATACATGATCTAGAGTGATGTATAACATTATTGGTTGAGAAAGTCATGTGGAAAACTAAATGATTGAAAGTAGAGTTAGTGAGATAAATAGCCCTTGATACATAATGAAGGGGGATTTATCAAGTTGAGTAGAGAAATTCGTAAAGAGAAGAAACCTTGGTGAATCATACTAATTCTTAAATTCCAAACCATAGAATGTGTTGGACGCTATTTTTGACACTTATTTTACTCCATAATCCTTCAAGTCGTCTCCTTAACCCTTTTATATTTCATCCATAATCCCTCATGTTTCATACATAAGGAATTGAAATTCAATAAAATAAGGTATAATTGTTGTTGCTCTTAATGAATTGAATTTTGTATTTTTTTTAAATCATTTAAATTTCAATATCAATAAAATTGCAGAATTGACTAACTTCATGTAAATGCTCCTAGTTTTGGATATTCGCAGGATAGTTGGGCGCAATCTTAAACACTCAAAAGAATCCTTGATGTCCAACGATGGATTAATTGCTAACAAATTCATGAAACATATTTTACAAATGTCGAGTCAACTCTAGTCAAATCAAACCACCTACACTTCCATTAAGCACAAAATAGGGTCGTTCTGATTTTGCATGGATTTTTCCTATATTCATGGATCTGGAGAACGAGCTCAGGGATAATGAAGATAATGGTGAGATGTCATTAATAATTTACCTAGGATTATAACATTTATAGTTTTAAACATTTTGTATAAGTACTTTAACTTTTGATGTAATTGCCATCCAGTGAATGGTGAATATAGGAGGATTGAAATAAAGACTTCAGATTTCCAAATAGCTATGTGTGTTCATTTTTATATGTTGTGGGATCGAGTTAGGTGTTAAGAGTTTTGTGAACCAACCTATGTGTGTAAGCGAAGCAGTGGAGGTCCCCCTCTTCCAAGCCTGCGCATTCACTTATTCCATTATTACACATTGGTATGTTTTGATGTTTTCTGTAGTGTTCCATTAAAGATTTCAAGCTACATTTTACAATCCAATTTCATTATGTGTGATGCAAATAGGTTTTCGTTGATTGATAGTAGTATGTGTTTTTGTTTAATTACTGTAGGTTGTTTCTAGCTCTATTTTTCATTAGAATATATACTTAATTGTTGAAGTGTTCAAACACATTGTGAACTGATTTCTTGTAAAAGAATTCAATGTCTTCCTTCTTTCAACAATGAAGTAGCAATGTTGTAGTTTATTTTTATGGTTTTGGGGTTTTAGTTTTAGAATATTTTATAATTTAGGTGTTCATAAGTTTAATAAATCTAATGAATACACTTTCCATAAGGGAGTTTAGTACTTCTTAGCTTACAACATTCAAATAATTCTAGGTTCATTTCCAAAGAAAAGTGTGTTTTAAACTAGTCTAGATCTAAATCCATATATTTTGGATGTGCTTCTAAGTATTACGATTCTGGATTGACAATTAAAATTTATGCTCTAGTTTACAATTGTAAATTGGTCCAACATTTGGCGCCATTGCCGGGGAAGCATATTTAGAAATAGACTTAGGAAGTTTAGTTTCTTTTTTCTTAAAAAAAATACAAAAAAACAAAGCAGAATTTAGTTTTATTTTATGTCAATCTAGAGAGACGAAAAAGAAAGATTTGTAAAAAAACCCCCAAAAATAGCGATAACAAGAACTTCTTCATCTGAGAAGAAAGGGTTTATTACAACAACTGTTGATACTTTGAAAATGGATTAGGAAGAAACCTATAAAATCATGAGAGGAGGACTAACCCCAAAACAACATAGAGATTACGAAAGAAGGATGGAGATCGAAAACAAATGAAGAGAAATGGCTGAGAAAGAAACATTAAGAGGACCAACCCCAGAACAAGGAAGAGAGTATGAAAGAAGGATGGAAATTAGAAACAAAAGATGAGAAGATAGAAGAAATTAAAGAGTAGAATATAGAGGAAATGAAGAAGAACAAGAGACTACTTTTAGATTCCCAATCTTAGATACTAGTATCATCCTGGGAGAAGAAGTAAAAATGAAAAACATTCTACCATCTATTTTACCTAACTTATATGGTATGACTTATGAAGATCCTGATTCATTTTTATTTGAGTTTGATATTTTATGTCGTACCTATGGATATACCGATGATACACATAAACTTTGCCTCTTTCTTGCTACTCTTAAAGTTGTTGCATTGAAATGGTTCATGGGATTAGGAGAACATACTATAACAAGCTGGAATGACATGAGAAATATTTTTCTTAATAAATATCAAGCATACTATAGATATAAAGATTTGAAAGATGATATTTTTAGGATGTCTCGGCAAGAAGATGAAAGTTTAAAAGAATATCGTGAGATATTTCTGTATAACCTACAAAAATCCAAATATAATTATTTGATTTATGATATCATCCGAACAATCTTTCTGAAAGGTATACGATATTCGTATATTAATATTATTAATGTAATGGGTAAGGGAGATATTTTCAACTTACCATTTTATGAAATTACAGAGTTATGTCAAAAGTATTCATGAGGAAGAGCTAGAAATAGAAAAAGGGATGTAACTTCAAAAATAACCAAATCAACAATAGGGAGTATATAAAGAGTTGAGCTTGGAAACTTATTAGAGTATTTCAAAACTGATCTTTTGAGTACTTTAGGGACACAAGTTGAAATATCAAAAACTAAAAAGAGACAAGAACAACAATATCAACAAGATCAAGCTCTATTAATTTTTTGTCCTAAATGTAGGAAGAAACATCCATTGAAAGGATGTCCTCTAAATAATGTTCTGATTTGTGGATTATGTACATAAAATCATAACACTGATGATTGTTCTAGGTTGAAAAAATTACAAGCATATCGAGTGGAAGAAATCCAAGCATGGAGTCTCTTTATCTTCTCGAACAAAAAATACCATGGCAGCCACATTTTCCTGGTATGTCTCATGACCCTATGCAATATTTTTTTCTAGGTTGTCAATATCCTGTTCAAAATTCATGGAATGCACCTATGCCTTGTCAAACTTTGTCTCCTCAGAAAAACCAAAACCAACCTACTCAAAATTGGCGAGGATATGCTCATGGAAATCAAACATACCTACAAGCTTATCCACGGCCTTACCCACAATACCAGCAGAATCAACCTTCATTTCCTCCATAGACAAATACTACTTCCCAACTAACCCAACCTCAAGAACTTCAGCTACCATCTAACCAACCTCCACCTCGACCAACATAGTTACCATCCCATCCAGTAGAAAATCCTAATAATAGAGTGGAGAAACCCATGTATAATATTGATCAAGGAACACCATTTTCATACTCAATCCTTCCTATTCAAAACATCCACTTGAGGTCTAGAAAATTTTTGGAAAAAGAATCTCCTATTATTATAGAAGAACAAATAGAAAAAGAGAAAATTCCAAAAAAATCTAATACAGAAAATTTGCAGTTGGACAAACAAAATTAAAAGAGTAAAATATTAATACCTCAAACACCTCCTTTTCTAGAAAGGTTAGTTAACAAAAAATTATCAATTACTCTTCCCGAATTTGATGTCTTAGATGAATTAACAAATGTCTATGTAAAAATTCCCTTATTGCAAGCTATTAAAGATATCCCAATCTATAAAAAGGAAATTAAGGAGTTATGTCTAAACAAGACCGGCAAAAGAAAGAAAGATCCACCAACAATCCATGTAATTGTAAATTTAGTTGGCTTAATGTCAAATATTGTTTCAATTGAAAAATATGTTGATCCAAGAATTCCAATGCTAACAATAACTATCAACAACTTTTCAATTTCAAAAACAGTAATTGACTTAGGTGCAACTATTAATGTAATGACACTGGAAACAATGAAATATATGGATTTGAAAAATCTTAGACCAACCACTACAGTCTTAGAGCTAGCTGATAGATCTAAAATAGAACCAGAAGGGATACTTAAAGATATCATAGTTTCTCTGGATTCCTGGAAGTATCCAGTGGATTTCTTATTTCTTCAACCAAAATCTAATTTAGGGGGACATCCATTGATTCTTGGAAGGCCCTATTTGACTACAACTAATGCTTTCATTGGTTGTAGAATAGAAAATATGATAATTTCACATGGAACAGAAAGGAAATAGATTACACTTTAGCCTTCTGCTCAATAACCTTCTATGATAGATTAGTTATCCTGGATTAATGAAAAAAAAAGCAACAGGGAGCAGTAATTCAACCCATCTTAAGTATTAATCAAGCTTTTGATTTTCGAGAAGAAAATAATGAAGATTTGCTAGATTACTTTATTTGTGAACCATATATCTCTAAACAATTAAGTAACACGCAATATATTGTTGCAGATCAGTTCTTAGGCCAAAAATTTCAAGAAAATAGCATAATTAATTCTTTGGAATCATCATTTGATGATATTTTTTTATGTTCATTCAATAACAAATTCTCAAAGCAAAACCATCGAAATCAGTCCTGGGAAATACTTGAACATTGGCGTACATCTTACTTTATCACAAGAAGAACAATTGATTGCATTATTGAATAAATATCACAAGGCATTTTCTTGGACTATAGTGGCATGCCAGGAATTCATCAGGAAACATGTACTCATCATATTTACACATATGATAATATAAGACCTCTAAGGAAAACTCAATGAAGAATGAAACCCATACTGGAAGAAATAGTTAAAGAAGAACTACAAAAATTATTAAAGTTAGGATTTATCTACCCTATCTTTGACAGTCAATGGGTTTCTCCGTTAGTTGTTGTTCCTAAGAAAAATGGAAAGTCGATAATTTTTGTAGATTATAGGGAGTTTAAAAAAGAAACACTTAAAGATTATTTTCCATTACCATTCATTGATCAAGTATTGGATGCACTAGCTGGAAAATATATTTTTCCTTCTTGGATGGATTCAGTGGATACAATCAAATCAGAAATGCATTAGAAGACCAGGACAAAACTACTTTTACATGCCCCTGGGGTACATATGCCTATAAATTTTTACCTTTTGATCTATGTAATGCTCCAGATACTTTTCAAAGAGCAATCCTGGTTATTTTTGTTGATTTAATTCATGAATGTGTACAGGTATATATGGATGATTTTTCTGTGTATGGAAACACTTTTGAATATGCCTTGGAAAATTTAGATAAAATCCTACAAAGATGCATAGAACCAAATCTTTCCCTTAGCAATGAAAAATGTTGTATGATGTTAACTAAAGGGATAGTGTTAGGTCATCATATTTGATCATCTAGAATAAATGTGGATCTTGCAAAAATACAACTCATTGTGAATTTATCAGAACCAAAAAATCAAAAGGATGTGAGAAGTTTTCTTGGATATGCAGGCTATTACCGAAGTTTTATTGAAAATTTTAGTAAAATATCTTTTCCATTATTCAAATTTCTTTCCAAAGATGTACATTTTCCTTGGGATTCTAATTGTCAATTTTCCCTTCAGAAACTTAAAGAAAATTTATCGTCAGCACCTATCTTAAGAGGGCCAAATTGGGCATTTCCATTTCACATCTCTACATATGCATCAGATACTACAATTGGGGAATCGTTGGGTCAAAAAGAAAATCTCATGACTTATGCTATTTACTTTATTAGAAAAAATCTAACCCCTGCAGAATTGAATTACACAGTTTCTGAGAAGGAGATGTTGGCAGTAGTACATGCTATGAACAAATTCCGTCATTACATTATTGGTTATGAAATCTTTGTCCATATAGATCACTCTGCCTTAAGATATTTAGTGAACAAACCTATTACTAATGGCATGATAACAAGGTGGATATTATTGATGTAGGAATTCAACATTACTGTCCTAGATAGATCTGGAAGGGAAAATCAAGTGCCATATTTTCTATCTCGATTAAATAATTTCAGTGAGTTTGTTCCTATTTCAGATCATTTTCCTAATTAACACTTATTTTCTCTTTCTGTTATAACTCCATGGTATGCTGATATAGATAACTACTTATCATTAGGAAAGATACCTCCAATTCTGTCATCAAAAGAAAAGAAAATGATCATTAAGCAAAGTGCTAGACACATATGGGTGAATGGAGATATTTTCGATAAAGGATATGATCTTATCATTCGAAGATGTGTAGGGAAAGATGATATTTTAGAAATTTTAAAAGCTTGTCATGATGAACCATGTGTTGGCCATTTTGCAGATAAACAAACAACATACAAAATACTCAACTTGGGGTATTACTAGCCATATATCTTCAAAGAGTCCAAGGAATATGTTAAAAGATGTGATATTTGTCAAAGGATGGGATGACCAATACCATATGATGAGATGTCACTCCAACCATAGTTTCTCATAGATCCATTTGAAAAATGGGATCTTGATTTCATCATTCCAATTAATCCACCATCAAAAGGAAATAGGTACATTTTGGTATGTACTGACTATGTTACAAAATGGGTGGAAGCCAAATCATTACCAAGAGCCATAGAACAAACATTAGTCAATTTTATCTTTGAATAAATATTTGTTATATTTGGAGTTCCTAGAGAGATTGTTACTGATCAAGGAGCACCGTTTACTTCTAAACCGGTGCAAGAGATAATAGAAAAGTACAAAATCAAGCAGCGAAAATCTACCCCTTACCATCCACAGGTCAATGGCCAGGTAGAGTCTACCAATAAAACTTTGGAAACAATCATGACCAACACAGTTCAAATGCACAGAAAATATTGGTTAAACAAGCTTCATGAAACTTTATGGGCATACAGAATTACTTGGAAAAACAGTACGAGTTTTACTCCCTATAATCTAGTCTATGGTAAGCAAGTAATTTTACCAAATTGAATTTCAAATTCATACTTTTAAATTAGGAGCTGATTTAGGAGTAGATATTTCTAAAGCAAAAAGAGAAAGGATAATGTAGTTAAATCAATTAGATGAGATGAGACAAGATGTAGTAGAACAAACTATTTTGTTACAGCAACAAAGAGCACAATGGTATGATAATTTCATCAATAAGCGACAGTTTTAGGTAGGAGACTAGGCCTTATTATTTGATTCCAAGTTCAAAAAAATTAAATCCAAGTTCATGACCCATTGGCTTGGTCCATATGAGATTGCAAAGGTATATGACAATGGCTCATTTAAATTACAAACAATAGATGATGAAGCAAGTACATTCATAGTCAATGGACATATGCTAAAACTCTACAATAAGCCTGTTAACAAGGAAGATTTCCTACAACAGATTTCTCAACAAAGGGAGATGGAGGTGTTGGACAAACACACTGGTGTTTCTCCTTCACTTTCTTCTTAAAATATCCTGATAATATTAAAAAAATAAAAAATAAAAAAGTTTAGTTGTGAAAACCAGGCGACTGGCACAACATTAACTTGAATTGTCATTGGAAACACAAGTTTACTTGGCCATTGAAAATTCTCAAAAACATTTTTTATTTTTAGTTTGAATTATTTCATGGATTTTTCTTAAACAACAGTTTACATTTCAGTTTTTTTTGGTATGAATGACTTGAGGACAAGTCAATAAATAGGGATGAGAGGGAAAATCATATCAAGTTTTTTTTTGTCAAGTTTTGGAAACCCTCCAAGCCTCCTATAGATGTCACAATTTCATTCTACTTTCAGCATAGTTTCATCCCAATAAAGAGCATAAGTTTCTAGATTTACAGAGGGACCTGAAAAGCATAGCAGATCAAATTATTAGTAAAGCAAAGGGACTTGAACACTACATCCAACAAAGGGACCTGAGAAGAATTGCAACAATAATAATAAAAAATTATTTCTAGACTTGCAGAGGGACCTGACTTTTATCCTTACAGAGGGACCTGAGACAAAAGCTTTTGAAGCCATCATACTTTGCAGTAGAAGGAGACACCAAGGTACAAGAACCAGAAAATAATTTCATTAGAGGTACATGTGAATACATTTAGAATGAGGTAATATTTAGTGTGGTGACAGATGCATCGGCGATTGTCACGGGACATATCAGGCTGAAATATTTGGGTTTGGAGATAGATAATCAAATATCCATACCACATGTTGGTTGTGTTAATCAAGAACAAAAATTCATCTAGAAATGAATAATTGGACCCAACTTCCAGGAGAGCACATGGAAGGTCACACATTAACTCCACAAATACTAAGGACTTCTTGGAAGTATCCTTGGCAAACATGAGATCAAATTCCTGCAGGATAACTATCCAACGGGAATACTTTCCCCCTAGCAATTGATGAGTCAAAATGTAATACATAGGGTTTTGATCAACAAGAACAAATTTAGTGCATAGTAACATTTAATGAAGAAAATGATGCACAACGATGATCGTAGCCAAAGCTAGCTTCTCCACATGTGAATACGGAGTTCCAAAGTCAAGGAGACTCTTACTTAAATAGTAAATCACATGTTCGTAGCCATTCAGATCTTCCTGCACCAGAACCATACCGATGGTAATAGTGGGGGCAGAAACATAAAGAATAATTTTTTTGAATAATTTGGGGGGTGTAACACCAATGAATGTGTTAGAGCATGTTTCAAATTATCAAAATCTTTTTGGGCCTGGTCATCCCAAAGAAACGGATTGTTCTTTTTCAGGAGACACATATAGCCATTCATTTTTTCTGCAAAGTTGCACACAAAATGACGAAGAAAGTTTTCCTTCCCTTCCAAACTTTAGATTTCAGTAATGTTGGTTGGGGCAGGTAAGGCCAAAATAGCAGCTATCTTCAAAGGATCTATCTGGATGTTTTCTTTGGAAACCGCGAAGCCAAAAAGACATCTAGTATCAACATAGAAAACACATTGATGTGGATTGAGCTGAATATGATAATGACAACATCGAAGGAAAATGTCCCTAAGATGCCCTGGGTGATCCTCTCTCTATTGGGAATGAGCAGGGAGGTTGTCCATGTACGGTTCCACAATTTGTTTAATATCGTGAAAAGCATAGGACATGGCTCGTTGGAATGTAGCTCCAGTGTTTTTCAAACCAAAGGGTAACTTCCGATAGGCATAGGTTCCCCTTGAAAAAATGAATGTCGTCTTATCCTAGTCGATGGGTAAAATTTCTATCTTATTATAGCTAGAAAAGCCATCCATAAATGAGAAAATGACACTCCCAACACAATTATCAATGATTTTATTGATATGCGGAGTAGGAAATTTGTCCTTAGGACAATCCTTATTCAAATATTGGAATTCGATGCAAACCCTAATAGTGCCATGTTTCTTGGTGAGGGGAACAATATTAGATACCGACTCAGTTAGCGATACGAGATAAATAAAACTAGATTTCATAGGTTTTTCAACTTCGGATTTTATTTCTGTAGCTTTCCTTGGATGGACTTGACGAAGTTCTTGCATTACTGGTCTTGCCATGGGGTAAGTCTTGATTTCATGTACAATGATGGATGGATCAATCCCAGAAATTTATCCATATGTCCAAGCAAAAACATCTCAGAATTCTTTGAACAAAGCTCTATATTTTTTAGTTTCTTCAGTTGAATAGTTTTGGGCTACATGCACATGTTCAACAGTTCCAAGATTCACTAATATGTCGATGGGAGTTGTCTGAGTGATGTTACACAAGTTTCCTTTAGAATCAGTGTCTTGTAACAACACGGGCATTTGAGGATTTTCGACAATATCAGAACTAATGAGAAAGACAAAATTAGAGTCTACCGAATTAGCATTGGGAAGGAAAGAGGATAGATGGTGATGATGTTCCCATACAAGTTCATCCACACTCATAATCTCCATAATAGACTCATCTAAACGGAAATTCTATGAGAGATAATCTAGAGTGGGAGGAGGGGAATCTAAAAAATAGGGTAGGTGGTAAGGATCTAATTCCACTAGATGATGATCATCATATTATACATCGAAAAAAAATTGTATGGCATCGTAGAGTGCTTCATGAGGACCTAGAGAAGATGTCTCAACAACTTATTTACCTTTAGGAATGTGCTCGATTGTAGATATCATATTCACAGTTGATACTTCCGTGCTAGGAGGAGTCAAGGGAAACACACCCATAAGAGATGAATCCTTCAACATCCCAACCCCAACCAATTGATAAGGCCGAGGGGATTTCCCTTACATAGGGATATTGTTCGCAGTAGTGGCAGTAACATTAGGTGAATGAAAAACAAGCTGATCTATGGTCACAATCTTCCCTAAGTGAGGGAATTGGAGAGTATGAAAAACCATCGAAGCGATAGTCGTCATAGCATAAAACTAGTTTCTCCCCAATATCATATTGTAATCTAACATAGCATTGACTATTTCCACTTGAATGGAAACAGGCTTACCCCCAAGCTCGATCGATAGTGCTGGTAACAAACCATGAGGTTGAAAACCTCATCTGTCGAAATCTTTCAAAGTGGTAGGTGACTTAGTAAGTTCGAGAGAACCAATGGCTCTCCAGCAAGACATAGACAACATTGAAGTAGAAGCCCCTTCCTCCAATATGGTACAATGGACCTTCCTCCCAACTACCTTGGTCGCGATTTGAAACAGGAGCAGGTGGGATAATCTTGACTTATAATTCTCCACATTAAAATAAATCATATTAGTATTATCTAGATCTGAAGTCCCTAAGCCATCAACAAATTTTTTCACTATGTAGGGAAACTTTGGAGTACCTCCATTGTAGACATAGCACAAGGTTCTTGAGCCAAATATTCAACAACGTTGTAAAATTGAGTGGATCGAGCATTTGGATTCAATACATATTTCCAGAGAGTGCTCTTAGGTGGGTGCAAGATCAATTCGAGGTTAGGCTTCTCAATCGTAAGAGGGCCATTAGACAGAGGTGGAGGAGAATAATTTGTAGAAGGAACTTTCTAAAAAGAAGTACCTTCATCCTTCTTCTCTACTTGTTTATCATATGTCTGACTATGTGTTTTCAGTTTAACAGTTTCAGTGGACATCATTCGAATCTCTTAAGTAGAGTTAGAGGTTCCTTGTGAAGACATGTGGTCAACTAAATGTTGTTGAGACGAAAAAGGATCGGCAAGTACCGTTGGTGTATGGGTTATTTTTCAAAAAATTATTAATTTCTTCATGACGAGGGAACTCTTTCATGAAGTGGTCACCTCTACATAGTAGGAAATGATACTTATCCCTCCTCTTACCTTTGTTTTCATTCTCTGAGGTCGCAGTCTTGGGGTTCTCCTGTTGGTTTCCTGACTTTTTACCTTTTCCTTTTCCTTTCTTTTTATTATCGGGTTTTTGCACGGTTTGAATAGCATTCACCTTGGTAGAAACCGTAGGAGTAGAAGGAGCAGTGGTAGAAGTACTTTGTTTCAAAGTAGGTTTCATTGCGGATGGGGGCTGGATTGAACCCATAACACCATAAACAGGAGTCTCTACAGGTGGCTTGGTACAGTCCGTGATAGGATGAGGAGCCTTAGGAATCAGACCATACAAAGTTCTATAATGAGAATAAACCAAGTCTAGATACTGATCCCAGCTGATAGCCTTCTCTTCAGTGACAATGCCGCCCATAGCCACATCATGGGAAATGGTAGGAAACAAGGATTTCATAAACCAATTAGCCAACAATTGGTCTGGGATAGGATCTTTAATGAGTCTCTACCACCTTCTCCACTCATGAATATGATCTTATATATGGGTGGAAGTATTCTGATGAAGGGATGTTAAAAGATACGTACCAGTCTCGTAACTGATAGGCAGCTGGAAATGGGTAAGAAAATTGTTTCCAATGAGTTCAAATCCACAAATGAATGTTGTGGAAGCTCAATGTACCACTTGGAATTCATGCAAGTTAAATTTCACTAGAATATCCTCAAATGGATAGAATAATCCATCAAGGAGTTAGAGCAACACCATAGATGGAATGTCATAACATTATTTTTTGGATCCTCTCCCTGCTTCCCATCAAACTTAGGGATGACTGATGGTAACTTGACCATAATTGCAGGCCACAAAGGGTTATCTTGGATGGGATCCTTGATCAACTTAGACAAGTCATGCAAGTCCAAAGTTTCCAAAAACAAAAGTTTCCGATTAGGTTGTACATACTAGTAATATTGATATGGAATTTATATACTAGTAGGACCATACATTGATTGATATACCAATTGTTGGGGTGGTGTATTTGCAAATGATCCTCTTCAGGATCCTCTTGATGGAAGTGGGCCTCTAGGAGGAGGGCCTCCTCTAGGTGGAGGGGGTCCTTCTGGTGGTGGTCCTCCAGAAGGTGGACCTCCGTATGGTGGTTCTCCAGTTGGAGGGCCATCAAGAGGTGGGCCTCCTCCAGGTGGAGGGGGTCTTCCAGGTGGTGTTCCGCTAGAAGGTGGTCCACTCGGTGGTGGTCATCCATAAGGTGGAAATCCACCAGGTGGGTTTCCAAAAGTTGGAACTCCACCAGGTGGCCCTCCAAAAGGTGGCCATCCATAACATCTAGTAGTATTCATAGGTGTTCCTTTAGGAATAGGAATATATGACCAATTAGGTTTCCTACATGGTGTAAACATATTTTTGGAGTAAGTAATCCCAGGATAAACAATCCATGAATATGTAGGTTGATAATTCACATTGCTTACAGGTGGTTGGTTTCCTGGGTAAGTATAACCCCAAGAAGGTTGATTAACTGCTGGTTGTACCCCTAAGGGTTTTCCTGTACTAGAAAGAGGAATAACCGTATTGGTGTTTGTGGATGGAACAATGACTACTGGTTGTCCTACAACAAGGGTCTGCCATGCACTAGAAGTAACTCCACTAACTAATGACACAACTTGGGTCGGGGGTTTCCCCCTAGTGGTAGAATATATGAGAGAACTAGAGGCAAACCCAGGATTTGGAACTGGAGGAGTAGGAATGGAGGGTTAACCTGGATCAAAATCTACCAAAACTTGATCCAATGATCCTAAGCTAGGAGCTACTTGAGACGATGAAAGTGCATGGTATCCTTGGGGGGTCAGTTATGAACAGTGGGGAGGAGGAGACAGACTTCTCCTTCTTATATTCTATCCCATGTTACGCAAACACTCAATAGATTTATGGAATAATTTTGCATTTGACGGATAATCTCTAAGGGATTTCCTTAGAGGAGTAATGACGGAGGGCTCAGTAGTCCCATATTCAGAAATGGTTTGCACTAGGGAAGTTATCCAAAAAGGAGCATTTGGACCAAACTATACTCATATGGTATCATCAGATAGGTGATTGAATACCCAATTCGATGAACCAGCTTGAACTTCCATTGGAAAATGAAAGGTATTATCAGCCGCAGGAATTTGTTCGACCAAGGGATTATCATAAGAAGTCAATTCTTCCCCAACTTCCACAAATGGATTCCCATCCACATGGGAATCAGCTATGACATTTTTTTATGTGGCTTCGATAACACTCTCTCTCACAATAGGAGGAAATTCAAGTGGTAATCCTTGGAATCTTCAATATCATCTCAAAGTTAACTCAGCCAGAATGTTGGTCACAAAAAACCTAACTCTATACACTAGACATGAAGATGTCTGGATAAAAGAAAAATGATGCAGTTTCCAGGATCTTATGGTAGGATTGATTATGTTTTATCTTACTTGTTCCATTTATTTTTGTGCACAAATTACTATAGAGTGCATGTAATATTGCTCATATTTTCTACACGGTGAGTTAATCTGACATTTTCTATATTACGTTTTCAGAATTTGTTGAATCCTGGTAGCCTAGATAATCTATTGTTTTTTTCTTTTGACATGTTATTACACCAAGGAGAATTTCCCTTATAAGCATGTGAATGTTCACCCAAAAGCTTCAGCTTTTTATGGATTTCTCTATTGTGTTGAAGGTGATAAGGTATTGTCTGTTTCATAGTGGAAATTGCATTTTGTAATTTTTTTGAAATGTTTATTTCTATTCATGTTGTATGTAGTCCTTGTGTGTTATATCAAATATATAGTGTATGTTTGTGTATTAAAATTTACTATGTATGGTTTTTGGAAATGCAAGGATGAGTTAAGATGAAAAGTGTATACAAATTTAATTAAATGATCAAAAAATATATGTCAAAGTACAAAGCATCATCCAATTTTTCTAATAAATTATAGCCTGCCACTTTAAAGTTATAGCACGCTAACTCCAAGGTGGTACCCTTCATAAATGACACTTCTAGATTTGAAATCAAAGGGTAAATTAACTGGTGAATGGAAACCTTTCAAAAAAAAATGTTAATTACCCAACTACTCATCGCATTTTTGATGGCCATTAGAGGATGTCCGACGAGGTTGTTGAAGATTCGACACTATTAGTTGTTGGTTGGCCGACGCGTTCCCGTCACATCTTCAACATACTCCCAACGACATCCGACGGGACTACCATGTGTTATAGCTGATTTTACCACACCATATGAATCACACTTGTATGGCCTTCCCCTGTCCCTCTGCAGACTCATTAGACCCCTTGGACCATTCTTTGTCCTTTAATGTTTTTTATACCATCCCTATAAACATGTGAAAATTGCTATACGCGACTTTTAAACCCCTTATCACGTATATACGCGGGTTTGACCCCTAAAACCGCGTACATCGAGATGTGTACAAAATCCAAATCCTTTTGGAATTTTCCTTGACTTGGATCTGACTCACTTGTCTCTTAGCCTTCCATATGCCTTGAGATCGCTCAGATTCGACCTTTCATTACCCCATTGAAAAGCTATATAAGGAACCCTTTGGATACATTGAAGGCATAAGAGAATTGAGAGCAAAGAAGCTATAGTCCATTGTTGCTGGAACTTGTGCTTGAGTCTGCATCTCTTTGTCCCTTGGAGCACTTTGGTGTTCTTCCCAAGCTTTCCTTTTGCTTGTGAGCTTGCCATCGAGAGATGGAGGATTGAGGTGTTGGAGGCCCAAGTGGGGGATTTAGTTTCTCCGATTCGTAGACGTGCCGACAGAGGCTGTATTCATTGTAATCTCTGATTTTATATTAATAGAAATATATTTTCCTGTCCAATAATGTATGTTTGAATGAATATTTTGTCCATGGATGATTTCAAATGCTTATACATTGTTGATTAGATATTCTAGAGTAGATCTAACACCAATATATAGTATGCTTGTATTGTTTACTTGTTGTTGAGGAAGTGATTCATCAATTCAAGCTGAAGTTGGAAAGCTCAACGGGGATCTACTTCAACCCTCTGGAATACGGTACGAGGTCTGATCCTTTAGTGTTAGATATTTGATTTCTCTTACATATTGGAAAGTATTGATTTCTGGAGTCAAGCTGTCTGTTGTGGTACCCCAAGCCATAGGAATTTCTCTCCGTAACAGAATTAGTGACTCTACTGGGGACGTTCCTTGTTTTTCTTTGGGGTTTCGGGGCACAATGTGATTGATATTCTTGACTTACTCTTTGTTTCTCCTTGTTTCTGTGTTGCATTTTATAGTATGTTCATCCATTGACACTCCCCTTTATTGGTTTAACCCTTGGCCTACTTTTTACCACTGCCTTCTCTGTATACGCAGGTTTTTGGCCAAAATTCACGTACATAAACGGATTTTTTGCCAAAATTCGCATATACACGCAGGTTTTTGGACAAAATCCGTGTATACATGCTGCTTTTTGGCCAAAAGTCGTGTATATACGCAGTTGTTCTTTAAACAGTCGCGTACATCCTCCCTTTTGGTGAGTTTGATGTTGTGGGAAGTTGTTGGGTGGGTTGTGAGTGTGGTTGGGTCTTCCATGGGTCTGATGTTGTCTGTTAGATGCTTCTTTTGTGACCAGAGACCGCCTTTTCATTGATTTTTCTTTGAAAGTAGTTTTAGTCATTTATCATTTTTTTTTTGCCATTAGTGCATTACTCTTTTTTGTCTCGGTGTCTTGCTAGGCTTGTGTTTTATACTTGCTGCAGAGACGAAGAGTTTTAGATGAATTTTATTGCAATTTTCATTCTTTTATATTGAAAAATACAAAGTAGTTGCACTCCTAGTTGCATTTTTTGCATATGGATTTGAGGAGGTACTTGCATTGGATTGCTTGGATGAGAGTTGTGTTTAGGCTTTCATATATGAAGGATTGCATTGGCATCCGGAAAGGAATATATATTTATGCATATCATGTAGTGGCATACCCTATTTTTCATTTGAAAAAGATTGCACTTAGCTTTGTTTGTTATGGTGTGCATATTTACTTCACTGCTGAGTCATAACTTCATTAGTTGCACAACCATTTCCCTTTGAGTAATTACAGCCATTAAAATCAACACTTAATTAAAATGAATTACACTCTTTTCTTTTATAGGGTGAACCAAAAAGATTAGGTTTTAGGGTCTTGGAATAGTTCATTGTGAGTAAATTCTCCAAGACCACTAAACAAAAACATGTATGTGTCTGTCCAGGTGAGAGTGTGAAATTCCTTGGTATAATTAGTGTTTCTCAAGATCCTCCTCGAGAGTTAAGCATGAGGTAGTGTGAGCAGTTATGATTGGTATGACCCCTGGTTGTAACTGAGTAGCACCGAATATATTTCCAGAATTGTATTCATACCTGGGGGCTCTTTCGAGAGTTTCAGGATTTGCTACCTGCCCATACAGTCAATCCCACCTGCGACTATCCACATGAGCATTGATTATATTGAGGTGACCTTATTTGCCTTACCTAGGTCATCGAGGGGGTACTTGCAGAGGTTATTCTGTGAGTGTCCTGGCTAGGTAGAGGTCGGACAGCACAATCCCTTTATGCGTTGAAGCTGAGGGCCACTATAACTGGTTACGTACCTCCGCTTGTAGTGTATGTGAGTTTCGAACCTCTCCTAGGCGAGACATACCTACTGCATTCGGGAGCTCACATATCCTCCCCTTGGCTTGCTTGTATTTTGGCTGTATATTTTCTTAGGATTCTGCTCGTTCTGCACTAGTTGTCCTTTGGGATCGCAGTTACTTGAGTATATTTATGCTCTCTTGAGTTTGGGCCCTTTTATTTTTGGCATGCCTAGTATCCTATCACCTGTCCTTGGTCCTAGTGCGGACCCTGGTGTTAGACTTGGGGGCATCACAGCCCCTTACCCTGCTCATATATTTGGGAGTGGTCACATTCTGCCCTCTACTCTATTTGTGGAGGATGTTGACTCCCTTCTCTCAGTCTTTACAACGGTGGTCACCATCATGGGGGTGGTAGTGGATGCGTGAACGTTGGGTCTACACTTTGCATTTTTTTTTATGTCCCATCATTCACCGCGTTGTTTCCTTTGTGTGCTATTGTCATGATCATTCCTCCCTATATCCTATAGTTTGGATTCTTTATTGACAATTTTGGGTTATGTTGAACTAATATGGTTGTCATGTAGGGTCCAGTTTTTGTACACTCTCTCCAAGGTTTCGACCTGTTCGTTCCTATCAAAAGTATTATGTTTGAACTGGCATATATGTTAGGATTTCACATCCGCTTGCACTTATGCATTGCCTTATGACCATTCCATCTTAGCCTTAGGTACGAACCCACTCTATTATGTCACGGAACCTTCTTGTTGTTTTAGAAGTGGCATGATATGAGTGGTAGAGCTTGACCTTACATGGGTACCCTAGTTAGCGCCTTATTTGCATTTGGTGCCCATGCCGACATTTTGACCCTTAGGGTGTGGGAGTCCGTTGTATAGTATTGCCATGACATTTTATAAGAGCCTCATACTCCTCTTGATCTTTTGCTGGCCTATTTCCCTCAGGACTCCCTTATGTCAAGTTGTAATTGCATTATCATGAGCTTTTCCTACCTTATTGAGCCTTACGTCGGCTTCCCTGACATTGAGTTTCAGCCATATAGCCCGAGCTTGTCTCATGTCTATCCATGCAGAGCCATTTTATATATCCTTTCTAGCTTGATTCCCTATTTTTACCAGGAGGGGACTTTCCCTCGAGTGTCGCTATCCTACACATGTATCCTTGCATTGAGCATAGGTATGTTCCACTGCTTGGAACTAGTTTGTTTTCCCATTTTGACACTCGTATCCTCCTAGTTTGTAAATATAAAGCAGTTTTATTCTTTTTCAAGCTTTTTAAATATTTGAAAAAGTCCAAAAAAATCAAAAAACCAAAAAGTTAGACAAGGAAAGATGTTATCTTTTGGCACCTGTCGAGTCATGTCTCCTTCAAACAGAGCACTACATATCACATCCATTGGTTGAGTTGATAGTTTGAATTTAGGATCTGTACTCGTTTTATCTGAGTTTATCTCCACCGACTGGTTAAGCTTCCAGTCCCCATGGAACCTCTGTCGATGTCTCCTATGTCGCAGAGATGTCCCAGTTTTGTATATCGAGTCTATGCTACCTTTATTCAGTCACCATTCATTGTTATGATCTTGTTCAAAGGAAGTTGAAACCCGAGTCGTCCATTCCTCAGTTATCTTGACTTTGCATGTCGGCCATTCCCAGTATAGTTACTGGTTCGTGCACCTTATGATCGAGTCCTTCAACATTATACAACTTTGCTGAGTACCTCATGTTGGATGATGGGGGATGCCTTAATACCCTCCTTTCAACATATTTCATCCCATCAAATTCAGATAATTTATTTTGGGATTGGAATCTAGAGTCATTTTTGAGTGCCTTGAGACTTGCAGTCATCAGTGGTAGGTTCGCTCACCATCGACAATTTTTGGGAATACACTAATGTCCCCTGATCGATGGATCCTCTCAAGTGTTCAACCTCAACACACCTATTCACACTTGTTAGTTTGCACTCTAGTACCTTGATTCCCATTATCATTATCGGTGGGTGATCTCGTGTCTGTTAACGGTATACATTAATGACCAGTAATCAGATAATGGACTACTATGTTCGACCTCAACACCTATATTCACATAGTAGGACTTGTACTCGTAGCAATTTGTGTAGAAGACCTTCCAGATTGGTGGCATCTCTTATATGCTACCTCCTTAATCATGCCAGTGTTCATGATATTTTAGCTCTCGTGAGTTGATTCCAGTATATGTCAGACATTTCCAGCTATTATGGAGATCTTGATCCATTGTATGTCTTCAGCCATTATGGAGATCATGATCCTTTGTACATATTCATCATGGAAATTCTGATCTATGTATATTGTACGTGGCGATGACCACTTATGTGATGTTTTGTATCATGCCTATTCATGGCCATTGTACTCTTATGTATCTGGGACTGCTATATGTATTTGCAGAGTTGTATCATTTTACTATGTTGATTGGGTGGCTGGTCTTCCATTTGGGATTCTTCATCACTCCACTTTTGGGATGGACTTATAATGTATTTTGGCCATCCTATGACCCCTCTGACCTCACACATTAGGGGGCATCTGTTATAGCTGATTTTACCACACCAGGTGAATCACACTTGTATGGCCTTCCCATGTCCCTCTGCATACTCCTTAGACCCTTTGGACCATTCTTTGTCCTTTGATGTTTCCTAGACCATCCCTATAAACATGTGAAAATTGCTATACGCGACTTTTAAACCCCTTATCGCGTATATACGCGGGTTTGACCCCTAAAATCGCGTACATCAGGATGTGTACAAAATCCAAATCCTTTTGGAATTTTCCTTGACATGGATCTGACTCACTTGTCTCCTGCCCATCCATATGCCTTGATATCACTCATATTCGACCTTTCATTACCCCATTGAAAAGTTATATAAGGAACCCTTTGGATACATTGAAGGCATAAGATAATTGAGAGCAAAGAAACTATAGTCCATTGTTGCTGGAACTTGTGCTTGAGTCTGCATCCCTTTGTCCCTTGGAGCACTTTGGTGTTCTTCCCAAGCTTGCCTTTTGCTTGTGAGCTTGCTATTGAGAGATGGAGGATTGAGGTGGTGGAGGCCCAAGTGGGGGATTCAGTTTCTCCGATTCGCAGACGTGCTGACAGAGGTTGTATTCATTGTAATCTCTGATTTTATATTAATAGAAATATATTTTGCTGTCCAATAATGTATGTTTGAATGAATATTTTGTCCATGGATGATTTCAAATGCTTATACATTGTTGATTAGATATGCTAGAGTAGATCTAACACCAATATATAGTATGCTTGTATTGTTTACTTGTTGTTGAGGAAGTGATTCATCAATTCAAGCTGAAGTTGGAAAGCTCAATGGGGATCTACTTCAACCATCCAGAATATGGTACGAGGTCTGACCCTTTAGTGTTAGATATTTGATTTCTCTTGCATATTGGAAAGGATTGATTTCTGCAAGTCAAGTTGTCTATTGTGGTACCCCAAGCCATAGGAATTTCTCTCTGTAACACCATGGCTTCGACAGCCAAGCCCGTCGGATAGCTGTTGCAAAACTTATGGCTGTGGGTCGGACTTTCAATGCCACATCCATCGCAAAACCTACAGCGATGTGTCAGAAATTCGACGTCAAGCCATCTAAAATTTGACAGTATATGCAAGTTTTTTGTAGCACATCTGAGTGACATTCGACAAGGTTCCATCGGCATTCCGACAGTAGAATGTAGAATCTTCGCCGCAGTGGTGTCAGACTTTCGACGACATAATCATATTTTTTTTCAGTAGAACTGGCTGACATTTGACGATGGTGTAGTCAAATATTCGACGGGTATTGGCAAGAGGTCGAATATCCGACATTATGTCACCGACGGCAAAAAAAAAATGCATATGTCAAATAACCGACAGGGAATTGTCGAATTTCAGACATGGAATCCGTTGGATTTTGGGCTCAATTTCTGTTGTGTTGCCTCCTTCCAGCGGATTCCATTCCATCGAACTCCGATTGTTTATTCTGGAATAGGAGTCTAGAGTCCATTTGAGTGCCTTGATACTTACAGTCATTAGTGGTAGGTTCTCTCGTCGTCGACAGTTTTGGAAATACATCAATGTCCCCTAATCAATGGATTCTTTCAAGTGTTTGACCTCAACACATCTATTCACACATGTTAGATTTCACTATGTACCTTGATTCCCATTATCATTATCGGTGGGATATCTCATGTCTATTAACGATATACATCAATGACCGATAATCAAATGATGGACCATCATGTTCAACCTCGACACCTTTATTCGCGTGATGGGACATGTACTCATAGTGGTTTGCATAGAAGACCTCTGAGCTTGGTGGCATTCCACATATGCTACCTTCTTGATCGTTCCAGTATTTATGAGATGTCAGTTCTCGTGACCAGATTCTAGTATATTACTAGATATCTTCATCCATTATGGAGATATTTTTCATTGTATATTGTACGTGGCGATGACCACACATGACATTTTTATCTCATGCCTATTCATGGCCATTCTACTCTTATGTATACGAGTCTGCTACATGTATATTTGCAGTCACATGCAGATATTTATCATTGTATTGTACTGATGAGTGGTTGGTTCTTCCACCTAGGTCTTCATTAATCCACTTCTAGGATGGATATAATGTATTTCAGACATCATGTTACCCCTCTAACCTCACACATTAGGGGGCATTTGTTATACATTATTTTACCACACCTGGTAAATCGCATCTTTATGGACTTCCATGTCCCTCTGCAGACTCCTTGGACCCCCTTTTCTCAAATTATACTTTGATGTCCCAAGAAAGTACCCAAAAAACACATGTTTATGTGTATACACAACTTTTAAACCAATATCCGTGTGTACACGCAGGTTTTGAGCGAATACCTGCATACATCAAGAAATGTGCATGAAGACAAAAAAGATTGGAATTTTCCTCATAGAGTCCCAAATAACTTGACTCTTGGCCTTCCATATGCCTTGAGAATGCTAGGACTCAACCCTCCTTTTCCTATTTGGAGTGCTATATATTGAGGCTCTTGGAAACATTGAAGGAGGAGAATCTTGAGAGAAAGGAAACTATAGTTCATTGTTGCCTCACTTGTTTATGCTTGAGTTTGCATCCCTTTGTCCCTTTGGACCACATAGTGCTACTCTTCCCAAGCTTTCCTTTGCTTTGTAATCTTTCCATTGTGATGGAGAATTGAAGTGGTGGAGGCCCAGGTGGACAACTTGGTTTCTCCAGTTCGAAGAAGTGCCAACAAAGTTTGTCATTGTTCTATCTCTGTTTTTATTAATAGAAATATCAATTTCATGTCCAATACATGTGCATAACTATGAATATTGTATCCATGGATGTATTTAGTTTCTTATACATGATGGTTTATATATGTTAGAGTAGGCCTAACACTTTGATATATAGCATGCTTGTCTTGTTTGTTGTTGTTGAGAGGGAATTGTGAATGAAAGTGTGTTGGAAAAGCTCAACGAGAATCTACATCAACCGTCTGAAATAAGGTACGCTTCATATCCCTTAGTGTTAGATGTATTTATTTCTCTTGTATATGGGAATGGATTGATTTCTGGTGTCATTCATTATGTTGTGGTCTACCCCAAGCCATAGGAATCTTCTCTTCGTAACAGTAAGCATTCTTGAAAATCATGACCTAGATTCCTACGTGACCTTGGTGATTGAGTAACCTTTATCCAATGCTGGGAGAATTAAAGAGCAAGTCAATATGCACCATTCCCATCACTTTTTCAAGAGACAAATTTCATGGAGCATTTCTGATCAATCTGTGAGGAATCAAACACAATTGTTGAAAACCCACTTCCCCAATGTGTTGATTTAGCTTAATTGCGAGTGGATTTCAAAAATTTACAATTGTTTGAGAGATACGATCAGGTCTTTAAAGAAAAAAATTTCAAAATTCATGTTATGACCGTCTTTCCAAAAATGGACAAATTAGTTGAACGGCCAAGGGATTTATGGATTGGATATTATCCTTCTTCAATGGATCTTGTGTATAATGAGAACTTCATATAAATGAGAACTCATCCGCAAAAGAGGATGACCATCGGAAGAAGTTTTTTATGAATAATAGCATTCACTCCAGGTTGCATTGGATCCAATTTCTCCATGTGGAGATTCACTACCTTCTGCGTGCACTCAAATTTGCAAAGAGATAAAGACCAAGTGACTCCAGTAATCTCCGTAAGGAAGTAGAGATCAAGAGGGAGTACGCAAAACAATAAAAGAGAAGTATTGCATTTTTTATTATATGTTATTTAGATCTATATTATTTTGAATGTTTTCATTACAGTCATATAGATATTCATATTCCTAGGATTAGGAATTGTGAACATATATATTTATTATCTTTCCTATATTGGCAAATAACAAAATTCATAAATATATGAATATAAATCATGCATGATTGTTTCATAAGATATGAATATAGAGTTGCATGATTGTTTCATAAGTTATGAATATAGAATTGCATGATTATTCATGATATATGAATGTTGGGATGCATGATTATTTGATTATCATATGCTTTTATAAAATCATATTTATTGTTTTATTACAATCTGTATTCATAGGATTATGAATGATGTTATGGTATGAAAATGATTAAAAGAATATGTTACAATATTTATATTTATTGCTAAATAAAAAACTCATGTTAAGAAGAATATGGGGTTCCATAAATATTCATGAGATCTAAATATAAGACTGATATAGAAATGCAAAACATTACATGAAATATGAATGAGGTTATGCCAAAACATTGATTTAACATGCACATAACTATATGAACCACTACAAATACATTGAAGTATTTATGTCATTAAAATTCATGAGATATGGTTATACTGAAACATTGGTTAAAATGTTTTTTCATGTCAATGTGTGTTGTTTGTCATTTTATTGAAATGAATAGATTATTCAAGGTTTCTAATAACTTAATTGAATTTGTAGGGAAAAACTATATTCCCTGACCTACAAGTAAAAATGACATGTATGAAATGAGGATTAATTCTGATGGTTGATCTTGAAAGAGAGTGGGATGTTGTGAATAAAGAAGCTTTTGGTAGCAGATCGGGAGGTTTCGATGTATTAGGAAGAAGTTATAATATAATCTCTAATCCAATTCTGAGAGACGTAAATACTCTTGAAGATAATTAAATTATCTTATTTACTTTCAAGTGTTAAGGAGAGCTTCAGGAATAGATGAGCATGAGCCTCCGTGATGGAGGACCCATATTATGATTCTCACATCCCGGTGGTGAGAAGGAGTAGCTAGATTCATTAGCTCTTAAAGAACCAGTAAAATTGGTTGATGTATATTTTGTTAAGAGGAGACCTACATAATGCTCATATTCAGAAGGAAGATGAGAATTATATTCAAGAATCTTGTTATGATTCTTATTATTAGCGATGGGGCAGTCACCAGACAAAGTTTTTCCACAGTTAAGGAAAATGTGCAGTAAAGAGTCTGAAGAGTTTCATATGAATATGATGGACTATAAATCCATGGCTACACATATGAATATAAATATGAAAGTTTATAATTCTTATTTCATATTTGGAGGATCTCAAGTCAATTGAGATGTATTTGGTTAGTCACAGGTCCCATGATCAATTATATTCTTTGTAGTCTATACATAAACATGTACCACAAAGCATGTATTGTGGTACCTACTTGGTACAAGTGTATATGAGCTTAGATGTGTCTCGAACAATGGAATAAATCTTCAAAGATATATGAGATCTTACCAGTATAGTGATTGAGGTTAAGATCATGCACGTATCTCTAGATAGAGCATGTTGAAAATAAGTAATTCTTTATGAGATTTCTAGTAAGTTATATCCGAGACATGGTACATATCCATAGATGAGCAGCATTTCCAGCATTCTTACTAAGCCTCTATTTGGGACATGCTTGGTATAGTACAGAATATATCCTCTAGTTGAAGAGGGAGTATTTATGTGTCTTCATAGGTGACAACAGATAAATTCCCCACCAGTTAGCTATGACTCATGGTACATGACTCAGCCAACTAGGGGTTGTGATACCTTGTGGAGAGAATCCACATGAGCAACAACATGGTCAAAGTCTCGGAGACTATTGATATGCAAGAAGAGTTATAGTCTGGACTACCAGAGAACAGTTAAACCTCTCAGAGAGGTAGTTGGGATGCTGTAGTATAAAGAGAAGAATCATTGAGAAAGTGATTAGGCCTTTAAGAACATCATAGAGAATGACAATCTCACAGAGAACTTCTCTAGATAGCAGAAGATTCAAGAAGTCAAAAAATGTTGAAGAGTGAAAGAAAAGATGAGACTTTATTTCTGCATGATATTAAACATTTGTTGTATATGATGGATTTAAAATCCATGGTTTCCATTTTTGATAAACTATATTATGGATCATATCCAGATGATGATACTATGTGTAAGTAGTTGGTTGGTATTTAAGAAGACCTGTTGTATGTTACACTTACTACTAAGCATATGTTTGAGTACATTTAAGGAACATTAAAATAGGATATTTACTGTACTTTGATACATGGAAGACCTATTATATTATTGTGCTATCTAGCTAATTTTTTAGCTTGAGATAAGCAATGTAAATTGCGGCTAGTACTACAAAAGCTAAGTGTATTGTAGATAGTACTACAGAAGCAAGATTTATGTTAGAGAGTACTACAGAAGGAAATGTATTTTGCAGATAGTACTACATACTGAGGAGTAGTGTATCTTGGGAAGTTACCTACTAGGGTGAAATACTTGAGCCTACAGTTATTAGGTGTTAATAGTCAAGCTTTCCGAAAAACCCCATGTGTGTTATGATAAAACACATTGAGATGAAGTTTTTTTTCTTTATTGGAGTCATGGTCATGTATGAAAAATTAATTTCAGTACATATCTACTGATGAGCAATTGTAAATTTGTGGACAAATTGTTGTCAGTGAGAAAGTTGAGTTATTTCCGAGATAATCTTGGTATGGTAGGAAATTCCTAGTAAAGCAGAGAATGCATCCCTCGCTAAGAGGGAGTATTAAATGTACAACATCAGAAGTCATTATCCATGAGACTTGTGTTGTATCAAGTCTGAGACTTATGTTGTATTAAGTTCAGAAACTTCTCCTTGAGACTTGTGTTGTATCAACTTTGGAACTTATGTTGTATTAAGATCAGTAACTTATGTTGTATTAAATTAAGAGAATTGTGTTGTATCAAGTCCAGAACTTATGTTGTATTAAGTTCATGTAGTTTGTGTTGTATCAAGCTAGGACCTTTTGTTGTATCAAGTCCTATTCATGGGAGATGCATGTACTATGATCTTCTGTTGTATCAATATCGAAACCTTGTGTTGTATCATGGTCGGATACTTGTGTTGTATTAAGAGCATATAGCCTGTGTTGTATCAAGATATGACTTGTGTTGTATCAAGCCATGATGTTATACTATGTGATGTATTACTAACCATGGTCATTCTAGATGGATAAAGCTATTAACTCTCCTCTAGAGACTGGTGACATATAGAGTGAATTACTTTAGCATATGACTATATGGTCCAAGGTGATAAATATCATCATCAGTATGTGTGACAATTCTTCTAAGTATAATATGATATGATATATGATTAAACATAGACCATGCAGTAAGAGAAATGGATAAGAAATAAAGAGATTATGAGAGAAAGAGAATTTGAAGTGAACTGAAGTTATAAAGATTCAGTTAAATACGAATGCCTCAATCAGTGCTTTTGTTAAAGCATCAGTTGAACTATTAATGATAAAGATTCAGTCTAGTAAAGAAGATATCCATGTTCATTAATCAACAAGATTCACTTAATAATGGTTAACTACATGATTAAAGAAAGATGGAATAGTTAACTAAAGTGTTTACACTTTAGTTAGACTAACATAAGACACTTAAGTTAATCAAAGGATGACACTTCGGTTAAAGAAATTGTGTTGCATGAGACACTTGAGTTGTTGCACTATGACACTTATGTTAGCATGTTAACTAAGTGATCAGTATTCAATTAGAGATTGAGTTCACTCCAATGTCAATTAACTATCAGTTAATACCCATGATTGAAGGTATGGCGTGTTAGTTGTGCATGATGAAGATTCAATGCATGGATTGATTATTCCAAAAAGGAAATTTGAAATTGTATGAGTGGCTAATTATCATGCAACCATCACAAAGGTTTGCATGGAAGTCATTATGGCTTGTTATTATTATTCTAGGCATATGGCAAGTTCATACAGTCATAACAGTGGATTTCTCTTCTCTATTTCTTTGTATTCTCTGTTATCGGGAAATCTTCTTATGTTGTAAAAACAAGTTCTTAGAGATCTACTTGTGTTGCTTTGATTATAAAAAGAAACACCAATGAGCACACTGGATGTCCCTTGTAGAATGGTGCTCTTGGATCATATTTTTAAGTTACACGGAATTCCCACTTCCATTGTATTGAATCAAGATCCGACATTCACTAACCATTTTCGGAAATACTTTTTCAAACTTGAGGGTACCTAGTTGAAAATGAACATTGTGTATCATCCCCAAACCAATGTTCAAACATAAGTGGTCAAAATGTTTTTAAATACCTATATACAATGCTATTATTTTGAAAGCAACACCAATAAGCATAATGATTATCCCTTGAAGAATGGTGATATAATACCACTTATCATGGAGCTACTGAAATTACACCATATGGAATGGTATATGGACTAAAACTATTTCCAGTGGTTTCCTATTTACCATACACCTTCAAGGTTTATGTAGTGGATAATGTATTTCAGATGAGAGACTTCATTTTTTATACACTTGAGGAGAATTTGGTTTTGACTCAAAATAGAAAGAAACAAGTAATTGAACAATGCCATTAAGAGCACTATTTTGCATAATGGGATAAGTGTTTCTTCACCTTGAACCCTATAAACAAACTTCCTTAAAAAATAAAATACCTTAATAATTGGCATCAAAGTTCCATGCACTTTATAAATTCATCCAACACATTGGGAAAGTTTCCAACAAATTGGCTCTTCCAACCCACTTAAAGATGCCACCTAGGAACCAACAATAATTCTACAAAAATATGCCCACCTCTAGCCTTGAGGATAACATTTC
Source organism: Pseudotsuga menziesii (assembly GCA_001517045.1). NCBI lineage: Eukaryota > Viridiplantae > Streptophyta > Pinopsida > Pinales > Pinaceae > Pseudotsuga > Pseudotsuga menziesii. The sequence goes on from LPNX010298594.1 coordinate 162,564, forward strand.
TTTTGAAGTGGGAGGCCATGTTAGGGTCCCACAATAACCTCTACTTTAGGCCCACTTAGGAGTCAATCCATTAAGGTATATATAAATAATGTTTGAATAAGGCCCATTAAATAGTGAGTGGATAATTATTTAATGTAAAAATGTTATTTATATCAAATAAGGTCCACTAGGTAGTTAACACTCATTATGATGGGGCCATAACTTGTTAGGGTTTTTCTATTGAGAATATATTTAAGAAGCTAGGAGTCTATGAAATGTGTGGTCGAGTATTGTTGTATTTTGAGCTTTGCTTAGTGAAAGGTCACCCCACCTTAAAAGGCAAGTGACCATTGCTTTCTTATATTGAACAAGGGTATATTTATTATACTTCATCTTATTTGTCTTTGATTTTGAACATCTTTAATCTATGATACTTGGTTTGTGTTTCAATTTAAGGGTAAAGGAACACTATACATGATCTAGAGTGATATATAACAGTATTGGTTGAGAAAGTCACGTGGACAACTAAATGATTGAAAGTAGAGTTAGTGAGCTAAATAGCCTTTGATACATAACGAAGGGGTTTTATCAAGCTGAGTAGACAAAATCGTAAAGAGTAGAAACCCTGGTGAATCTTACTAATTCTTAAATTTCCAACCATAGAATGTTTGACAAAAAAAAAATTTAAACATTCAAAATCTTAAGGATATTTTATAGTTTTTGGACAATTTGAGGATGTTTAAAATACAATATTTGTATTATATGGACTTTAATATGAATTGTTTAAAAGAATGGGAAATTGGTGAATATTTTTTCGAAAAAAATAGAAAATTATCTTTTAAAATAAATTCCCCCCCCCCCCCCTCAAATTTCCTTCTATTCGTAATTTTCTCCTATTCATAGCTATACCACTATTTTGTTTTTAAGGCTCGTGACCACAAAGTTTCAAACTGGTGACCTTATGCAAGGAGTTCCTTAACAATATATCCATTCATCGTCTATTCTATAACCCATGTGTTTTTTTCTCTTTAGGAGAACATGAGTGTGGGCTTTGACCCACTTATATGTTCATGGGTCACAAGATCATTTAATACAATCTCTTTATGTGGAACCACACATTCAACCACTACCTCAAGGTGCCTCCATGGCTCCAAGGTCAGCCCACATTAAAATTTAGCCTTACTTACTAGTAAAAAAACTCCTAACTCTTCACCAATAAATCTAACCCCTTTGAACATACCACTAATACTTTATTTTAATTATCATAATACTTTATCTTAGTCTATATAACAATAATGCAAACTCTATTATTATACATATGACTATTTAAAATCTTACACAATATAACATACTATCTGCATCTATTTATGCTTGGACACTGCCCATTACAATACATGTATTGAATAATTGCACGGACAACTTGCAATGTATTATTTTGAAGGCGAGTACTTTGACCACGAAACATAAGATCCTATTGTTAAATTGTATTTTAACATCTTATGCTTATGCATTCCTATGTTGGTAAAAGACAGCACATTTCAGGACAAAATACAATTTAACAATTTTGAAGGCGAGTACTTTGACCACGCAACATAAGATCCTTTTCAATGTATGTGTTTTGGGGAGTATTTTAAGAATATATTACAATGTCACATGGTTAAGAGAACAAAAACAAAATTCAAGAGGTTAAATGTTGTTTAAAAGTTATTTTTTCTTATTATTATTATTTAATAATAATGGTTTAAAATTTTATTAGATAAAAGTATTATACTTTAACAATTTTATAATTTTAAACTAAATAATTTTATTTTTATTTTTACTAAAACGGTTATAGGCCTTTGATATTTATCTTCTGGTTAATCAGCTGTCAGTAGCATTACATACAGTAATTCTGATTCAAAATATGCATATTATCCAGAGTTACGGGCATAGATATAGTGGCTAATCCCTTTACAAAAGTTCTGGGTATTTCTAAGCAGACATAGTAATTCAAATTAGCGTATACATGAAAAGAGCAACTAGTGTTGCAGAGAAAAAGCTCAGCAGAGTTCAGCATTCTATTTTTGGAGTCTTTCCATGCTCCTTGAGCATGGCTTCTACCTTCTTTTCCAGCTCTGCAAGCCGGTATCCAATAATACCTGAGACATTGGCTAGATCCTTCATGTTCGTCAAATTGTCTTCGAAAATCTCTTCCCTCAGCTCTTTGAGTTCCTGATTCATACACTCCCAGCGTGTGGTTCTGGTTTTATGCATTCTTATCTGTTTGGACTCTAGCTTTTGAACTGCTGCCTTCAGTTCATCCAAGCCAGTTTGAATTTGAAGGATTCGTGCCTCTATGGGGGAGGACGAGCTTGCTGCCATTTCTGATTGAGTGCACACCTTCAGCTCCCCTGCGCGTTCTCTGAAAACTGCCCAGCGACTTCAACGATTGACAGTGCCGATTGCATTTAGCACTGGGAGGGGTCGTCCTGATAAATGCCCAATTCATAGTTTCCTTCCAAATATTGAACTGAATCTCATCGATTTCCTTAGATTTGCCTTGCTCAGCTCGAGTATCTCTAGAGGACGTCCATTGGAGACGATTTCCAATGATCGCAAAGCCTGTACTTGGAGAGCATGGGCCTTGTGACCTGCTCTGATCAAAATTTCTTTTGCACATGGGCGTACGATTCCTAGATTGCCTCAGTCTGCAGGCCAACGAGGGAGAATCTTCACTGACTGACTTCATGATGCTCTTATTCTTGTCCTGGGCGGGTCTGAAGATCATTTCTCCACTGCCACTAGGGGATGGGCATGTGATTTTCAATTCCATTCAGCATAAGGACTCCCTTGCTCAAGGAGACTCCATTATTAGCTTCATGGTCTGCGATTTGATTAAGATTCCGGAGGACATGGTAGCACTTAACTTCTTCGAATGCTTTCATCTGAGTTATGATTTTCTGATGGTAGTGGGCCAAATCCATACTGTTAGGGGCCTTCTTCATATTGAGAGCCTGAATGATGATTCGGGAATCTCCTATGATAGCCAGCTTTTTAACGGAAAGCCTTCTGGCTTGGTTCAGACCTTGCCAAATGGCGAGGATTTCAGCAGTGTTATTGGTTCTTTGACCCAGCCCCCAGGAGAAGTTAAGGACTATTTTCCCAGTATAGTCTAGCAGGACTCCTCCACTTCCCGCCGGACCGGGATTCCCTTTCGAGGCCCCGTCCACATGCAGAATATGCTCATTCAGAGATGCTCTCCATTTTATAAACTCTTGCTCCTCTAGCCTGATTTCCCACAAGGAGTAATGCTTAGAGATGATTTTGGTCCTTGTGAGAAGGGATGGATCAAGCCCTTGGAACCATTTGTACTCCTCTTTATCCGGGTTATTTGCATTGGAGATTTTTGAATTTGTGGCTGCCAACTCTCCTATAAGTGCCTTTACTTTGACTGCCACTTGGGTCGAAGTGGCTTTCATATCCCTGAATATTCTATTGTTACGTTCCAGCCACACTTTCCAGCAGAGGATTTTTGGAACCCACATCCAGCAATGTTTTAACAACTTCAGCCGGGAGAAGGAAAAAGGGGCACAGTCGGACCAGGAGGAAAACAAGGAGGAGATGGAAGGGGGAAGAGCCAGATTGAGCTGAGCAAGAAGAATATTCCAGAGTTCTAATGCAAAGGGACAATGGAGGAAAAGGTGGGTCGAGTTTTCTTCATGACAGGCACAAAGAGGGCATCTTGAGGGCCCTTCCCATCCTCTTTTTAGGAGGATGTCCCATGTAAGAATACTGTCATGCAGGAGGGACCAGCTAAAAAGATCTATTTTTGGGAGGGAGGGATGGAGCCAGAGGTTTCTCCATACGGTGGGATCCGTGGCAGCCCAAGGAATGGATTTTAGGGCTGCATAGCTAGCTGCAGCAGTATAGAGGCCTGAGGAGGAGCCCCATCCTCTTTTATCCTTCCCCTTAATCGAAAAGGCAGAGATACCTTGAAGAGCTTCTAAGAGGGAGCCAGCTTCAGATTCAAGTTCTTGCGGGACAACCCCCAGGTCCCACTTGATCCAAGAGTCATCCGCTCCCCATCGAGATAAGTCCCAAAGGGTGAATTTTATGTTCGAATGAAGCCAGTTTTTGATGTTCTCCATTCCCTCAGGGCTTTTAGAGGGGATTGCCCCAGAATGGAGTCATCCCAGAACTTGATTTTTGATCCATTTCCCGGAATCCAAGTGAGATTGGAGGTGATCATATCAAGGGAATTAAGACAGAGGGAGAGAATAGGGGAGCCTTTCCGAGTCCTGGGGGGGTGGTCCAGGCACCATTCTTTGTGACCGATGAAGTATTTTGTTCTTAGAGATTTGGAGCTCCAGGAAGTTTTACCCCTTATCATTTTCCAAAGGATCTTACCACCCATAGCCAGATTATGAGTGTCCATATCTCTGATTTGCAGCCCTCCTTCCCATTTAGGGGCTTTGACCTTGTCCCAGCTGACTAGATGAATTTTCCTTCCTTTATTCCTGCCCCCTTCCCATAGAAATTTTCTCAAAAGATTTTCAATATCCTTCACAATTCCTTTCGGGGATAAAAGGATGGAGGCCTGATATACAGGGAGGGAGGTAAGAACTGAGTTTATAAGGATTATTTTACCAGCTTTGTTTAGCCAAGAAGCCCCCCAAGCCATTATTTTGGCCTTAATCTTTTCCACCAGGGGCATCCATATGCTTTTTCTTGGAGCTGCTTTCACAAGCGGAATTCCAAGATATTTTATGGAGTTCCACATTGAAGTTCCTTCCATTTTCAGCGTCCTTGATATATCAGTCATTTCAATGGGGGGGCAGTTCCAGCCATATATTTTTCTTTTCCTCAAACTTATTTCGCTTCCTGAGACTTCCGTGTAAGCGTCCAGCTCTTTTTTGAAGGATCTAGCCATAGTGAGATTAGCCTGTCCCAAAAGAAGGGTATTGTCTGCAAATTGGGCATGATTAATTCTCTTCACTTTGGGGGTGATTGTGAGCCCCATTAGAGATCGTTGCTGAAGGCTCTTGTCCAACTGGAAGCTAAGGACCGACGCTTGAATGACATAGAGCAAGGGGGATAGCGGGCAGCCCTGCCTCAGCCCCCTAGTGGCTTGGAAGAAATTTGCCGGTCTCCCGTTTACCAATGGGGCAATCCAAGGACCCAAGATACAGGCTCTAATCCAGCTGATTAACTGGGGATGGAAGCCCAGATTGAACATGACAACAAAGAGAAAATTTAATCTAACTTTATCAAAGGCGTTGGCAAGATCTAGTTTTACTATCATACCTTTTTCCTTCCTTTGGCAGCTTGAGTGAATTGTCTCTTGGACCAAAATGATGTTGTCCTGAATTTGTCTATTCTGGATGAATCCCCCCTGGTTCTCCGGAATGATCCTGGGGAGGAATTTTTTGAGTCTATTTGCAATAAATTTTGTGATGATTTTGTACCCCGTGTTACAGAGCGAGATAGGGCAGAATCTGGAGAAGCTTTGAGCCCCTTTCTCTTTGGGAATTAAAGCCAAGAAGGAGGAGTTAGTGCTCCCTCCTATTTTCCTACAATTTTGAGATTTTCGAACCATTTTTACCAGATCCTTTTTGATAATATTCCAGCAGGCTGTGTAGAATCTGGACGAGAACCCATCAGGCCCTGGAGCTTTATCTGGGTTCATTCCAAGAAGAGCTTGGTTTATCTCCTCAGTCGTTATTGGGGAGGTCATCTTTCTGTTCTCTTCCTCATTGATCAGCGTTGGGATCACATTCAATGGGTAGCGATCCAGGTGAGGAGAGTCATCTAGATCTTCTGTAAAAATATCTTTATAGAAAGAGTGGGCTGCATGCTTTATTTCTTCAACTTTATTGAAAGTTTGGTCTTGAAATTGAATTTCTCTAATGTTGTTGTGATTCTTCCGAGCTTCTGCATGCTTGTGGAAGAAAGAGGTATTTTTATCGCCATCCTTGAGCCAAAGACAACGCACCTTTATACGCCAGTATTGCTCTTCTCTTCTCAATGCTTTATAGATGGCCTTTTGCAGATCGATCTCAGTGTTGAGCAGCTCTGGGGTGATCGTGGCATCTTCCATCTGCAGCTGGTGATTGCCTAGATCGCGTTGGTCTTTTTTTCTTTCAGTGATTGGGGATGGCTGAATCTTAGCCCAATTCTTAAGGGCTGCTTTGAGCCGCCTCAGCTTTTCTTCCCAAATGAAGAATGGAGATCCATATACAGGTTTTTGCCAAATTTCCGAAACCAAATTATAGAAGCCTTCCATGGAGACCCAGAGGGGGCTAAAACGGAAAGGGATAGGGCCCAAATTTTCTCTCGGGGGTCAGGGAAAGGGATATAGGCTTATGATCTGAAGTGCAGGCGTGGAGAATTTCAGAGTTTGCTAAGAGCCCAAGAGTCAGGAAGGATGAGTGAACAAGGAAGCGATCCAGACGGGCAGCAATGTGCCCCGGACCCACTCTTTTGTTAGTCCAAGTGAATTTACCTTTGATGGGCTTAATATCCTCCAGATACCAGTCCATCATGATGTCTTCAACCCACTCCCGAGTCGGGTCTCTTACAGGGGAACCTCCTTTTTTCTCCGAGAGGGCGAGGGTTACATTCATATCTCCCGCAAGAACAAGATTGTCATGCAGGTTGGTGGACAGGAAGGAATTCAGCGATTCCCAACACTCTTTTTTTTCCGAAAGAAGAACCGGGGAGTAGATGTTGAAGAGGCTGATCTGATACCCCGTGTCTCTATGCTGAAATTTTGTGAAAATCCAATGGGTGGTGCTGTAATCCTCTAGCAGATCTAGCGTGGAGGAGTTCCAGAAGGTGGCTAGACCTCCTGAGGCTCCCCTAGCGTTGACTGCTCTACCCTCTCCTTTTTTCCAAAACTTTTTGCTGGCCTGGATGGTCTCAGGCACCTCCATCTTCGTCTCCTGGATCAGAAGTATCTCTGGTGAATTCATTCTAACGATATCTTTGATTGCTTCTTCTTTAGACTTACTTCCCAGACCTCTGCAATTCCAGGAGACAAACTGCATTAGGATCCGGAGGGCGGGGGGGTGGCTCCTTTCGAAGCCTTGTCTTTCTTTGAAGATCTAGTTTCCATCATGTCCGGAATGGTTTGTTGGACCCCTGCTGTAACATCCCTGTATGATTTTTCCTCCCTTTTTTTCCGTTCTGGTTTCCTTCCTCTTGGATTCTTTTCAGGGGTTCCAACCGAGCTGCTGGTCTTTATAGCCACCTCATCTGAATCAGCTCCGTGATCTAATCCTATGGAGATGTGCTCATCATCTGATTTCAGGGATTCTTTTGCTGGTGGGTCGTTTTGTCCTTCAACGGAGCTTCTGAGGGATACGTGGGTTAAGAAGCTATCTCAATGGTTTCTTTCGTCGGTTCCTTAGAAGTTGCTGCGCCTTCTTTCAGTGACTCCTTCAGTGGTCTTGGATTCACCAGTGGCTGATCTTTCTCTTGGACAGGTCTAGGGCCTTTTGATTTTGGGGCTGCTTTGCTTTTCTTGACCTTTTGCCAACCTTCAGCTTCTTCCTTCTTTGGGGTTTGGATCTTCGGGCAGTTCCTCTGAAAGTGCTCGTGTTCTTGGAAGGCTCTGCATTTAAATGGGAGGTGTTGGTAGTCCACTTTCTGATAATGAGTCCAGGTGACCACCGTTAGCTTCACTGCTTCCAGGAGCCCTGCCTCAAGGTCCACTTCAACGCATATCCTTGCACAGTTGTAAATCGACTTATTGTCAGCCTTATCAACGAACTCCCCTATTCAATTTCCTATCATTTGCAATGATTCATAGTTCCAGCAGTGGACCGACAGGTTGGGGAGCCTGACCCATACTGGCACCTCCTTGGGCAGATCTACCGTGGGATGGAAGTCCGACGTCCATCGGTTCAGATACAGCCACTGGGTTCCCATAAAGTAAGGGCCATTTCTGAAAATGAGGTCCTTATCCTCCTTATTTATAAATTCGAAGAGGAAGTAGCCACTACTCAGGGGGTAGCAGGTGACTCCTTGCTTGAGATGCGGCTTCCAATTCCTTTGAATCCAGTCGTCGGTGGTTTTTGTCGAGGGCCAGATCCCCATGAACTAACCAACTAGGTCTCTCTCTGACAGAGCAAGGGCTATCTTGATCAAGGTCGTCTCTGGCAAGGCAATTTCAGGAATTTCCTCAAGCTTTTTGATGAATTTCGGGATCGTGAAGGGGGCTTTCCTCTTGCCTCCACTGGCGACCAGCCTCCTGAATGCATCCAGCTCGGCATATGGGGGGGGAGGGGGATCCCCGCCCCCTGGGGCGGCCATTGCTGCAGCCTGAAAACCCTAGATCTCCTCAAGCTCTCGCGCGCCCAGCCTCTCGCTTTAATGCAAAATCAATATGTTTTTTAACTAAATAAAATTATTAACCTATAAAACTTTTATAAAAATATTATCAATTATTTTAAAAAAAATTAAATTATTTTAAAATATTTGGCATTTTAAAAATTAATTAAATTCATTAAGATTTTTAAATATTAATTTAAATATTAAAATTCTTCTTTATTAAAAATAATATCATTTCTCAAATATTATTATATGAATTAATTTTTTTTAAAGAATAAACGTGTAAACAAAGTATTACAAAATATTAAAATCTCAAATATTTATTTAAAATGGTATTATTTTTTATTTAAATAAACAATAAAATTTCAATTTCCATGTATATCTTCATCCAAAATGGATTTGTATTATATGAACATTTTAATCTCTTTTCAGAAGGTTACATTTTGTAAGTCGCGACAATAACTCTAAGGATGAATTTGTTATTCATGAGAGTGTTTATTTATACCAAAAAAATAGTAATTTTTTATTTTAATATTCGAAATGGTTACGTGACTCTTCACATTTATATATTTACAAAATATCTCAGAATCTCGTTAGATTATGTGTTCAACATTTCCCCTTCTTTCCTTAATCTTAAGGGGTGTTTGTAAGTCCAAACATCTTTCTAAACTTTTCAAGCTTCTCTCTTCCAAGCACTATGCTTGTGATTTTCTTATTTGTGGAACAATGTCTCAAATGAATTGACTTGGCCTCTGGATGATATTGAATAAGATGGTACTTCATGTCGATGTGCTTAGTTCAATCATGGAATCTAGGATTCTTGGCCAAATTGATTGTAAAAGTGTTGGCAATTAGTAGAGGAGTAGAATTCACTTGTTTCTGCTACAAATCTTCAAGTATTTTTCTTGGCCACACAATCTACTTTTTTTTGCGACAACCACATATTCTGTCTTTGTCGTGGAATTCGTTGGAATAGATATTTGTGCAATCTCTTGGAGGCAACTGTTGATCCAAGACTCATGAGTTAGCATGAAGGAGACATTCCATTTTCTTTGTAACCATTGAAGTCTAAATCAAAATAGTCAATCAGTTAGAAATCATCCACCTTAAAATATTTAAACCAAAATTCTGAGTCCCCTTCAAGTTATTTAGAACTCTTTTGGTAGCAGACCAATGTTCTTCACAATAAAGGATCCCAATAACAAATGAAATATCTAGTCTAGTGGTGGTAAGGTAGATAAGACTTCCCAAAAGTTGTCTATACATGGTTGAATCCTCAAATTCATTTCCTTCGTATGATATGAGCTTCAAATTGTGTTCCATTGGAGTAGAGAGAGGATTTCATTCTGACATTCCAAATCTATTCAATAGCTCTCCAATTGATCCAAAATGAACAGGTTTCCCCCCACCTATTCCACTAGCTCAAAAGAATTTTACCAATTTGCCAGTTTTTTTACGCATTTCAGTGTCCAAAAATTATGGGGCCATTTTGAGGCCCTAAATAATGTTTTTTGGTGATTCCATAGTTCAGACATAGTTTGGACATGGGAAATGTGTACTTCCATGTTAGGGCCTTTCCAACGAGCTATTGAGCGCCCTAAACAGATATCATATGCAAACGTTATGCCTCCAGAAAGTTATCATATCAATTAACCACCCCGAGGATCACAAACCTTTTTATGGTTCATCTCCTAGAGTTAGTTTTTTGGATGTTTAGGGTTTATTGCCTCATGCTTATGATAAAAAGGACCTTTGTCCCCCTTTTATAATCAGCTTGTGACAAATGAACATAGTTTCCACATCTCTTCTAAGAGATCAAGATACCATCATTCTAGATGCTTTTATTTTATAGTATGTTTTGTTTAATTTAGTTAATATAATTTGAGTAATTTATTGTGTCATTGTTTTCCCTATAATATATTTGTGTATGTGGTTCTATATATTCTATTTCATTTAGTTCTCACATAAATTCATATCATCAATGTACTTATTCTGGAAGATGAATATGTACTTGGGATTCTGAGTCGCTTCAATTCCCTATTAGTAGTGAAGATATACCAAATTTGTCATTAAAATATCTTCTTCATTTCTTTCTTTATGGATGCAATGTAGATTTCATTGTTCCCTATTATTAAAAGATCACCTACATATACCACAATATATACAACATTTCTTCCAATTTTATTTACAAGCAATGGTGCATCATCAAGATTAAAGTGTTTGAAATTTGATTTCAGAAGATGCTCTATTAACTTTTCATACCATGCATGAGGTGATTGTTTCAAGACATACAATGACTTGATGAGTTTGCATACATTTTTTCATTGTCCCCTCACAACAAATTCTTCTTGTTAAGATATGGAGATATTCTTTTTCAAGTATCCATTCAAGATAACAATATTTACACCCATATGATCAACTTTCCACCCATTTTTGTGGCTAAAGACAATAGAGTTCCAATTATGGTCCATTTTGTTGTGGGGAGAAGCTTTCCTCATAGTCAATCATGCCTTCTTTGTCAAATACCTTTCACCACAAGCCTTTCCTTATTCTTGTCAAGTGAACCATCTGATTTGAACTTGATCTTGTAGACCTACTTGCAATCAATTGGTTTGGTTCCAAATGGAGGGTTTACAAACTTGCAAGTACCATTATTGATCAGAGAATCATATTCATTCTTCATGCATTCTTTCCACTCATTGTTAGCAACAACTTCTTCAAAGGAAGTTGGTTCAAGCTTAGCTGTCACATATCCAATTACCACACCATGCCTTTGGGGCCACGTGCTACTCAAAATTACTTACCAAAATCACCATCGATACTAAATTTTTTTTTGTCATGGATTAATTATCAAATTTATAAAACAATTATATGGTTTCCAAAATTAACCATATGCATATACCAAAATATACAAGAAATTGCATGAATGCATTTATACAATGCCAAGAAATCCATGCAATCAGATAGTCACATAACAATAATTAAGTAGAATACATAGCGTACACACACATAACATTTTATACCCATATAAAAACTTATCTAAAAATATCCTCCAATTGACAAAAAAATGAGGATTCCTCCTAGTCGTAGGTACTCTTTTACACTAGTTGTCTCTATAACAAATTCCACCCTCAAGCCGGGGATATAAATCCAAAAAACGACAAATTCATCTCAATGCCCAACAAACTAACAAGTGTCAAGCCCCCTCCACAACTATCTCAATCCACTATCATTCTTCCCCCATCAGCCTACACAACCCAAGGAATGGGATCCCCTTCTTTGCATTAACATTCCCTCAAGCGATTTCCCTAATTCCCTTCTAGGGATTCAACACAGGATGTCTAGGGACTCTCCATGTCAATACTCAAGGGAACTCAACTATAGGACAAGTTCTCTCAAAAGGGAACTCAATTTCCTAGCACTAATATCCAAAGATAAAAGCATCTACAACTCTGTAAGTATGACTTTTCTTTCATACAACTCCGGGCCCCAATATAGGATGATGTATCCATGATGACAACATAATGATTGTATAGAAGGTTTGATGGAGGGGATTGAGAGCCTAGAGAAGGTGACTCAGGGGGTTGAGTCCTCTGGTAAACATGAAGAAATCATAAAAATGAAAGGATGATTCTCCTCTTTTATATGAGGTTGAAATACTCACCGAGGGTTTCATTTTCCTGTGCCACGAAAAAATAATAAAAGATCGTTTACTCAATCTTAATCACCTCGTCCATAAAAAATAATGAGGAATCAGGCTTATTTTACAGAAAAGGAAGCATAGATGCACAAAGAAGACATTGAAATTCCAATCTTAAGACCTCGGTCATCCCTTGTAACACAAAAACCAAGTGGTGTATACAAACAACGACGGGTTGCTCCTTAAACACAAGAACCAGGAAGCGGCTTAACTTCAATTCTGAGATCTGTTGATCCACAAGAACCTGTTGTAAGAGATGGTAAAGTTCAAATGAAGACTTTACTTTTAGAAAATGACCTACTGAAACAAGAGGTACAAGCAATTCGTGAAGAACTACAAGTGTTAAAAGATAAGTTGAAGAGTCAGGCAAGTCATAAATTGAGTACACTGGCTGAAGTTGTGGATCAGATTAGATCTTTTGTTTCAGAATATTTTGAGCATGATGAGTATATGTGCCCAAAATATGGGGATATTTTTATAAGTGCATGGTACAAGGTCACTCTCATGGAACTCTAAGCTTGGAGACTTATGCAATAAAACTATACTGTTCCAAAGAACAACAAGAACTAGCGGCAGGAAATTCGTAGAATTAGTGTTGGCCACTTTTCCTAACTCGCATGACCCAGGTTCTATGCAGCCTGTCTACCCAACAAACACCTGAGATACCAGCCTGACAGAGCAAGCCCCGTCGGCAATACCTGCAAAGCAGGCGCAGTCTCACCCAAGATATCTCTTCGATGGGTAACCGCTGGAACCCTGTTTCTGTGATTGTCAAGGGATAATAGTCCCTTGGTGCGCACCCAAGGAGCTCGACCAAGTCACGAGGATGGAGTCATTTCTACTGAACTGTAGCGCACACCGTGCATATATTTTAGTAACTACTAATGGCACAACACATATTCAACCTTAGTACTTTAAACATGACGGAATGTAAAAGCAAGCTAACAGACAGGCGCAGCATACAGACACGCAACAACGCTTGCACCGTAAACATAAACTAACACTAAAAAGCAATGCATAGTAACCTATTCATGCATTCAATCTCTTATTGACAGTGTGACATTCATTCAATCATAACAGGACTTGCATCATAAGTATAAACAAAGAGAAACATAAACAATCATACATATTTGACCATCAACACATAGGGAAGTTCACGTGGAAACCCATCTGAGAAAAACCACAAGGCGCTCTTCATCTGGCATGAGAAATATATGGCGCCTTCAGCCTGCATCTGACTGTAGACTGTCCTAGATCTAGCTTTCGACTCAGACTCTTTCTTACTCTCATGCTCTATGTCTTATTTCTTCTAATCTACTGCTACCATCTACCGATCCACACACAGCCTGGATCGACCTCTCTAGCAGAGCATCTCTTCTACTACACTAACTTTGACTGCATCCTGCAGACTTCTGACTACTCTACTACTCATATCTCTCAGCTTTGCTCTACTCTCTCAGAGATCTCCCCTCTGTAACCCTTCACAAGCAACTAAGACTAAAAACACCCAACAATAACCAACTACAAATAAACCTTCACCAACCCTCTAACTATTGAATCCCTCCTATTTATACTATTTTACATGACCACGCAGGGTTGACTGTGTTAACTTTTCATATGTTTAGCTAAGACATTAGTACTTCATTTCATTTTCATAACAAAAGCATATAAACAGGATCACTGAAAGATAGACAAGCACAACCATACAAAAGGAACACAAAGATTTATCCTGGGAAAACCCTAAAGGGAAAACCCCAGCAAAAGCTTCCTCAATATAGATGCCCCAAAAAGATAAAAGATAAAAGATAAAACCAGCAAGGAGATCAAAGCCTGATCCTCTTCCTTCTCCAGCTACTTCTCTTCTCCACTAATGCGCTACACACGTGAGAGTGTGTATCTTAAATGAGGAGCACTACACCTCTATTTATATTCATCCGTTCACTTAAGTTAACTCATCTGTCATGTAGGATTGAGTTAATCATGTAGGCTCGAGTTACACATGTAGGCTCAAGTAACCACACTGGGGTGCTAATGACCCACCTTTACAATTAGAGGGGACTGCCTCATGACTCTTATTAGTTCTTCTGATTAGGAGCATCGGGGTACAAAGTAATACAAGTGGTTCTCTCGGTAGGACCATCGGGGACCACAAAGAAATACATATAGAATATTCTTCGAAGTTACAATATTTCAACACTCCCCCTTAACGAGAAGGGTATTCTATAACAACATCAACAACAACAATAATAGGAGAGAGATAAAAGACATCATCAACATCATCAGGGTGATACATCTATAAATCATTGGAAGCTTTTCAACATCATGTAGTCTTCATATTCAATCTTTAGTCTTCAGCATCATTAGTACTTTGACCGCTTCGATCAGCAACATCTTCTTCAGCACTTTGACCTTTCAATTAGCAACATCATCTTCAACACTTTGACCTTTCGATCAGCAGCATCTTCTTCAGCACTTTTGCATTTCAATCGGCAACAACATCATCATCATACTCTGATCTTTCGATCAAAAACATCAACATCATCATCATCAAAATATCAGCATCAAAATATCATCATCATCACATTCTGATCTTTCAATCAGAATCATCATTATCATCAGCCTCTGATCTTTCAATCAGAAACATCATCAACCGAACATCATCATACTCTAACATCAACTCATCATCATATTCTGATCTTTTGATCAGTACGTCATCATCATCATACTTTGATAATACAGCATCATCATCATCAGGATCTCATCATCATCAATTCTGATCTTTCGATCAGAAACATCATCATCATCATCGCATTCTGATCTTTCGATTAGAAAACATCATCATCAATAGCAACATCATAATCATAAGCAACTTCTGATCTTCCAATCAGAAAAAATCATCATCATCATATTCTGATCTTTCGATTAGAGAACATCATCATCAGCAAATTCTGATCTTTCGATCAGAGAAACATCATCATCATCATATTCTGATCTTTCGATCAGAGAACATCATCATCATCAGCAACTTTTGATCTTTCGATCAAAGAAACATCATCATCATCATATTCTGATCTTTCGATCAGAGAACATCATCATCATCAGCAACTTCTGATCTTTCAATCAGAGAAACATCATCATCATCATATTCTGATCTTTCGATCAGAGAACATCATCATCATCATCATATCCTGATCTTTCAATCAGTACATCATCATCATCATAAAAACATCAACATCATCAAAACATCAACATGATCCTTCCTTTCGGAATTACGGGATTTAGGTCTTTACGGAGTTACCAATGATCCTTCCTTTCGGAATTATGGGATTTAGGTCTTTACGGAGTTACTAACGATCCTTCCTTTCAGAATTACGGGATTTAGGTCTTTACGGAGTTACTAACAATCCTTCCTTTCGAAATTACGGGATCAACACACTTGTGGAACTCAGACAATCCTTCCTATTGGAATTACGGGATCAACACATCTGTGGAACTCAGACAATCCTTCCTTTTGGAATTACGGGATTTAGGTCTTTACGGAGTTACTAACGATCCTTCCTTTTGGAATTACGGGATCAACACAGATGTGGAACTCAGACAATCCTTCCTATTGGAATTACGGGATCACCACATCTGTGGAAATCAGACAATCCTTCCTTTTGGAATTACGGGATCAACACAGATGTGGAACTCAGACAATCCTTCCTATTGGAATTACGGGATCACCACATCTGTGGAAATCAGACAATCCTTCCTTTTGGAATTACGGGATCAACACAGATGTGGAACTCAGACAATCCTTCCTCTAGGAATTACGGGATCAACACACGTTCTCAAGTATCGAAGTCACTGGATCCGTTCTGAACCGAAGTTCAAGGATGATACAATCCTACCGCATTCATGGGGACTGAGATCTCTTGATACATTTTGAACCAAGGTTCAGGGATGATGCAATCCACCACTTTCACGGGGGCCGAGACCTCCGGATACATTTTGAACCGAGGTTCAGGGATGATGCAATCCACCACTTTCACGGGGGCTGAGACCTCCGGATACATTTTGAACCGAAGTTCAGGGATGATGCAATCCTACCACTTTCACGGTGTCCAAGACCTCCAGATACATTTTGAACCGAAGTTCAGGGATGATGCAATCCCACCACATTCACGGGGGCCGAGACCTCCGGATACATTTTGAACCAAAGTTCAGGGATGATGCAATCCCACCACATTCATGAAGACCGAAGTCACCGGATCTATTTTGGATAGATGTCCCAGGATGATACAATCCCTCTTCATTCTCGAGGACTGAGGTCACCGGATCACTTTTGGACAGATGTCCCCGGATGATACAATCCTACTGCAACATCACTACTCCCCCTTTCGAGGAAGGTCTTTTCGAACAACACCAAGCTTGTCCCGAAGGTGTTCGAACTTTACTCGAGACAGAGGCTTCATCACCACACCTTCATCATCTACATCTTCAGTATGTGAATACTGAACTATCACCATCTGTATCTCTAGTATGTGAATACTGAAAGCATCATCATCTATATCTTCAGTACGAAATCACCATCATCTGCATCTACAGTATGTAAATGCAAAAACATCATCTATATCTTCAGTACGGGAAAACTTAAACATCATCATCTACATATTATCTCGTATGTAGAAATACAGAATTCTTTGTGTTACGACGGAACACAGGGTTCTCTGTCATCACAACTCTAGTTATCACATAGAATCATTGTAGTATCCATCTTCAGTTCAAAGAGACTTGATATCAGCTTCCAAAGCCATATGGCTTCACAACTTAGCAGAGCAATCTGCTATGTATCTTGCTTCAGCCATGCTACGAGAAACATTGGACTATTTCCTGCTAAACCATGAACTCATAGCAGACCCCAAACAAAAGCATCTACCTAATGTGCTTTTCTTGTCTGAGATACTTCCGACCCAATCTACATCTGTGTATCCATACAATCTATACCCATGGCTACCATCATAATATAAACCAAAGTCTATAGTCCCTTTCAAATATCTCATCACATGTTTTGCAGTTACTAGGTGAACCCATCTTGGTTGAACAAGATATTGACTTAAGGTGTTCACGGCAAAGCAAATGTCTGGTCTGGTATTTGTTAAGTACATGAATGACCCAATGATCTGTCTGTAATGAGTCATATCCACTAACTCTGATGAGTCATCAGCTAACAGCTTCAGGTTGGAGTCCATGGGTGTGGCCATGACTTTGCATTCCAACATATTGAATCTCTTCAATATCTCTACCGCATACTTTCCCTGGTTGAGAAATATTTCTTCAAAACTTTTCCATACTTCCAGACCTAGGAAATAATGCATTAACCCAAGGTCTTTCATCTCAAATTATTCTACTAGTTTCTTCTTGCTTTCCATAACCTGTTTCTCATTTCCTATCAAGGATAAGTCATCCACATATAATAACAGGATGACAAGTTCATCTTCTACAACCTTGAGATAAAGGTTAGGATCGGCTTTACTTTTGGTAAATCCCATGCTCAACAAGAAACCATCTATTCTTTCATACCAAGCTCGAGGAGCTTGTTTAAGACCATATAATGCCTTCTTCAACTTGCATACGTGAGTATGTCTATCTTCAACTTCAAATCCTTGTGGTTGTTCTATGTATACTTCTTCTTTGATCACACCATTTAGAAAAGATGTTTTCACATCCATCTTGTGTAAGTCCCACTTCATCATGGATGCAAGTGCCATGGCAGCTCTAATTGAAGTATACCGTGCTACTGGGGAAAATTTCTCTTCATAATCAATTCCCTCTTTCTGAGAGAAACCTATGGCCACAAATATTGCTTTATACTTCTCAATACTTCCGTCAGCTGCATGCTTTATTTTGCATATCCATTTGGAGGATACTATACCCTTTCCTTATGGTTTGGGAACTGTATCCCAAACATCATTCTAAATTCTTTCATCATAACATCTTCCATGAGTTCGTCTTGTCAGGTCATCAACATATCCTAGTCTTCTGCATTCAACCTTGAAGGTTGGAACCCTCTTTACTCTTGGTAAAGTCTCGATCCAGCAGGAATTTGTCCATCATGTGGCACCATGTCAAACTTAGATATCTTCTGTAGTCACTCCCCTTGAAGTGGAGTATCGTCTTCCCTCTTCATTCTGTACAGGTGGCTCTATGCTTGATATATACTTGTCAATAGAGTATCTCATGTCATAGTCTATTCTTTCTGAGGAAAATCATAAACCTTTGCTTTGTACACTTATTCTTGTAGATCCATATGGAAGATACTACGTACTTCCCTTTATGTCTCGAAATCATATCGTATACATCATTCCCCATGATCAACTGTTATTCTTTGATCATAGCATTCTTTTCTTCATCTTGAATTATCTCTTATACCCATGGTGGTCTTCATCCTTCGAAA
This sequence comes from Pseudotsuga menziesii, assembly GCA_001517045.1. Classification (NCBI taxonomy): domain Eukaryota; kingdom Viridiplantae; phylum Streptophyta; class Pinopsida; order Pinales; family Pinaceae; genus Pseudotsuga; species Pseudotsuga menziesii. Next base: position 180,992 of record LPNX010298594.1, read on the forward strand.
TGGATTTACCGCTCTCTGAAGCTCTTTCTTTCGTCATGGTGTCTCTGACCATGGGAGCTTCAGATTCATGTTTATTGAATTGTCATCACTTGTTCTTCGGAACAAGTCTCATCCTTGTTTTCTTGTAGGAGGTTGTTCAGGACCTTTCCTACAATTCAAATGCACCAATTTCATGGTTAGAACTATTTCATAAAACATATGCATAACGACAAATTCTTATGCATCATGCAACTGTTTAGCCAATACAACATTCATCCATATCTCACAAAAACTTTCTAGATGACATCATTGAGATTGTGCATTAATCCAATATGTCATGTAAAGAGGTTTCATTCTAGATAAGTAGCAATGGAGAGATGTATATCACCATGAGCCACTTACCGATCACATGCATATTAGTAGTATACAGTCATTAATGCAAATAATCTATCATGCATAACACATCAACTGAATATGCATAACAAAACAATATCATTAAATGACAATTGAATACTTATCTTTTGTTTGTTTTGTGGGTAGAATCCTTCTTGATCATTCTCCTTCATCATCTTCTTCATTCATGAAATCATAATTTCTTATCCAAATGATAAGATGGATAAGAGGTTCTTCAAGAATTGAGTTCTTCATATTCCTCATCGCTTGAGGGATATTCTTTGAATGGTGAGAGCTTGATATTCAATTTGCTCCCATATTTCTTCTTCTCTTCTTATGAGACGAGCTTCTTCTTCTTCCCAAAGACAACTGAAAGTAATCACTTCCTTTTGGCACACATTCCTTGCATGAATGAATCCCATGATCATGGTGTTATAGCGGATTTCACCACTCCAGGTGAATCACACTTTGTATGGCCTTCCCCTTTCCTGCTGCAAACTCCTTAGCCCCTATGGACCACTTTCTGTCCTTTGATGTTTCCTTGATCATCCCTAAAAACACATGAAAAATGCTATACATGACTTTTAAACCTATAAGCGCGTACATACGCAGGTTTGACCCATATAACCACGTACATCAGGATGTGTGCATAGTCCAAATCCTTTTGGAGTTTTCCTTGACATGGATCCGACTCATTTGACTCTTGGCCTTCCATTTGCCTTGCGATCGCTTGGATTCGACCTTTCATTACCCCTTTGAAAAGATATATAAGGAACCCCTTGGTACATTGAAGGCATAAGAGAGAATTGAGAGCAAAGAAACTATAGTCCATTGTTGCTAGAACTTATGCTTGAGTCTACATCCCTTTGTCCCTTGGACCACTTTTGTGTTCTTCCCAAGCTTGCCTTTTGCTTGTGAGCTTGCTATCGAGAGATGGAGGATTGAAGTGGTGGAGGCCCAAGTGGGGGATTCAGTTTCTCCGGTTCACAGACGTGCCGTCAGAGGTTGTATCTTGTAATCTCTGATTTATATTAATAGAAATATCTTTTCTTGTCCAATGATGTGTATTTGAATGAATATTTTATCCATGGGATTATGTCAAATGCTTTTACATTATTGATTATATATACTAGAATAGATCTAACCCCATGATATATAGAATGCTTGTATTGTTTACTTGTTGTTGAGGAAGTAATATAGCAATTCAAGCTGAAGATTGGAAAGCTCAATGGGGATCTACTTCAACCGTCCGGAATAAGGTACGAGGTCTGATCCTTTAGTGTTAGACATTTAATTTCTATTGCATATTGGAAAGGATTGATTTCTGGAGTCAAGCTGTCTGTTGTGGTACCCCAAGCCATAGGAATTTCTCTCCGTAACAGAATTGGCGACTCCGTTGGGGAGTTCCTAGTAGTTGTCCTTTGGGGGTTGTTTTCTCGGCATTCAATGTATTTGAATTGCTCTTTCTCTCTTGTTTCTGTGTCAGGTATGGGGGCATGTATGACTCGTAGAGTCTGATTGGTGTGAATTTTGTCTCAGCCTGTCTGTTTTCCTTGATTTTATGCACCTTTTCTTCCTGTATGCGGGTTTTTGATTTACAGTCGTGTATACACGCGGTTTCCTCTGCGATTTCGGCATATACATGCGGGTTTACTGCGAACAGTCATGTATACCCTTGATTTTGCCTTTTTGTGGAAGATAATTGGTTGCTGGGTGAATTCTGATATTTGTTGAGTCTCCTTTGACACTTCCTGAGTCTATTTAGACCTTTGTTTCTGACCAGAAATGTTTTTTTTTAGCCTAAATTTTTTTTTTTTAGGAAAGTTCTTGTCATGGCATTTTCGATTTTTTGTTTGAAATTAGTGCATTAGAGTTCTTTTACCTTAGTGCTTTGCTTGAGTGCTGTTTGCGTGTGCTTGCAGAGTCTAGGGGTCGTAGAATCATTCTTTTGCTTTTTGCATCTCTTTTATTTTCAAAAAATCCAAAAACATTTGCTTATCATCATGCATTGGATTTTGCACTTTGCATTGTACTTGCACTAGATCTAGATTTTCTTTGGAGTACTAGCTAGGACTTCATATAGGAAAAGTTGCATTCACCATTTGAAGAAAAATTGTGCATTTCACGTAGTAGCATACCCTGTTTTCATGGACACAATGCATTTGCATTCATTGTTAGGTGTGCATTTTACTTCTTGTTGCATCATAACACCACTAGTTGCACGACCATATCCTATTTTTGAGTAATAAAGCCAACTAAAATCAACGCTAAATGAAAATGAACTACACTCTTTTCTTTTCTATGGTGCACCAACAAGCTTAGGTTTTAGGATCTTGGAATAGTTCATTGTAATTCAATTCTCCAAGATCACTAAACAACAACATCTAGGTGTCTGTCTAGGTGAGTGTGTGAAATCCTTGATATAACCAGTGTTTCTCAGGATCCTCCTCTCAAAAGCGAGTTAAGCACGAGGCAGTGTGAGCGGTTATTGATTGGGATGACCCCTAGTCATAACTGAGTAGCACCGAAGATATTTCCAGGATTGTATTCGTATCTGGGGGCTCTTTCGAGAGTTTCGGGCTTTGCTACCCTGCCCATACGGTCAATCCCGCCTACAACTGTCCGCTTGAGCATTGATTATATTGAGGTGACCTTAGTGGCCTTACCTAGGATATCAAGGGGGTACTTGTAGAGGTTATTCTGCGGGTATCCCGGCTAGGTTGGGGTTGGACAGCATAGTCGCTTTATGCATTGAAGCTGAGGGCCACAATAATTGGTTACATACCTCTGCTTGTTGTGTATGGGAGTCTCAAGCCTCTCCTAGGCGAGACATACCTGCTTCATTCGGGAGCTCACTTATCCAGCCCTTGTTTGCTTGCATTTGGCTTTAGATTTTATTAGTGATTGCTCTGTGCATGATAGTTGGCCTAGGGTTTACGTAAATAGAGAGTCTTTGCTATTTTTTGAGTCATTGTGGATTCGAGTGCGGTTCCGCGCCGTTCTCGTCGTTTAGCAGGACTTCCGCCTTCTACTTCTCCTCCTCCTTTGAGAGAGAGACCTAGACAGTCCAGGTGGACTATGTCACACATTGATTCACACACCATGGGGGATTCTTCAGAAAGTATTCCTAAACCACCTCCTCCCATTCGTGTAGATGATGGGGAATTTACACCTACTTATGATCCTTCACCCGACTTAGCTGAGTTAGGTCCTATGATTTCTGAGATAGGATCCATGCATGATAGACCTACTCACTCTAGGGCTGATTCCCCATTGACACGTTACCGGTATGGCATGCCGGAGGATGCCGAGACTCATTTTGAACCTGCCACTACTAGCTATGGTAGTTATGGTATGGATGGTTTTCCTATGCATGATTTGACATTTCATGTCGAATCCGACTTCGAGCCTAAAACTATGCCTGGGGTCACTCTCATTCCTTACCATGCGGAGAGGTTTGGGAGCACTAGTCACATTGCACCTTTCATCCCAGTGGTGGAAGCTACATCATATATCCCTCCTAGTTCTAGGGTTAGCGATCCGATTAGGATACCAGATCCGAGACGAGTGACGATAGGCGGTATTACATATCTTATTACTCAGATTCCTTCGTCCTCAGCCCCTAGTTCTTCAAATGTTCATCCTCCACCTTATTCACGTGGTACTTCAAGTCGGCACATGGCTACGAGTCAGGTCCGTACTGCGGTTACTAGACCGATTGGGTCTCAAGTTTACATACCACCCGTTGCTTTAGGAGGCTATGTTCATGCTTCTAGAGGTTAGATTACTACTTCCACGGCATATATCCCTACTTCCGGTATGTATATCCCTACTTTCGAAGCTTATCTTCCTACCTATGGAGTATCTCATGGGGCATCGCATGCGATGACCTATGGACCTTATTATGGGACGCAGTATGGACAGTTTTCTTCACCTTATGGAGGAAGGTATCAACAACCTGCTTACTCTCCTAATTATGGCTTTGTAGCTCCTACTAGTCAAGGTCCAATGTACTATGGTAATTCCACGCCACCCTATACAGGTCAAACAGGAGGAGGACACTATGGACAAGGCCATGGTGGTAATCAACCCTATATGAACCAGGGAGCGGTCCATCGACCTCATCATCCTAGGATCCCTTTCCTCACGACGCTTAATCTTCCTGACTTATCGAGACTTACGAACGATCTTGTGGCTCATGACCCGGCTTGGCCAACTGTCCCTAGCAAGATTCCTTCAGACATACCTAATTTCGAAGGCAAACCGGGAGAGGATCCGAGCAAACATGTCACTACATTTCACCTATGGTGCTCTTCGAATTTATTACATCAAGACTCAATCCGTTTGAGACTATTTCAATGCACCCTCATAGGGCCTGCTGCGAAATGGTATATAGAGTTACCTAGGGGCGCTTTTACTTTGTTCGACGACCTTGCGATGACTTTTATTAATCACTTCTAGCTACCAGTGCGCTATGACGTTGGTACTGAACTCTTTATGACATTTCAGAAAGATAAAGCCACCCATATTTCTGATCATATTCAAGAGTGGCGTAGACAGAAGAGATTAATTAAAGCCTTTATACCGCCAGAGTTCCTTCTCGAGTGGTTCCTTAAGTCGTTATTGCCGTATATAGCGAAGGATGTTTCCACATCCGGAGTGCAGAATGAGGAACAAGCAATTTTTAGGGCGCAGGAACTGGACTTGATCTATGCTCAGTCCAGTTTGTTGTATGAGATTATTCCCAACGCTCCTCGTTCCAGTTTCGATCCCAAAGTCAAACCTGGACCACATGCCGATGGCATTGTGGGTTGTGCAAGTGCGAAACCTATGGATTTGGTTGCAAAACAAGTTGGTTAGTTGTCAATAAACCAATCTACTTCGGGGCAAGCTACGGCTTCGTCTCAACCCACCCAAATGGTGAATGTACTTTATGTGCAATCGTCGAACCCGAAGGGTAACCAGCATCCTGGATGGAATAGAAAGAAGGGTAAAAATAATAATCGAAAGGGTGGGAATAAGAATGAGAGTGCTAACAATAATGACAAGAATGGTAAAAATGATGGGGGGAACAAGCAAGCTAAATGTAAGGTTAAGTTCCCTTGCAAGTTATGTAAGGACGATCACCTCACTTACTTGTGCCCTCAGATTGATGAAGCTTCGAGATTCTTAGCACAAGGCCCAGCTGTGCTAACGAACCCTTTACCGCATAACCAGAATATGAAATCGAAGTCCCATGACCAGTCTAGTGATGATGATCCACCAGAGGGTAGTGGTCGTGGGTGCATTAACATGGTCCGTGCTGCCAAGGTTGTGACTCGTGTGAAAGACTATAGTTCGTCACAACCCAGCCCAAGAAAAGAGCCTGATCCACCAGGAACTCCTTTGCGCATTGAGAAACCTGCGGATAAACCTGAGGTTGCACCTCGCATTCCTAAGGGAGTCCTTAAGCGTTCAGGGCATAATCCAAATTCCCGAGCCGCCCAGAATTATTCAGTTGTCAAGGATTTGGGCCACACTCCTTGTGCAATGTCTGCATTGGAAGTGCTTCAGAGTTGTCCTTCGCAAAGGAAGGCGTTGCTTTCTGCTCTTGGTGTGAATGGTGATGATTCTTCCTCGGTGATCAAATTTGAAACTGCAGGACTGGAGCCTCACTTGCCCTACTATGTGTCTCTTTTGGTGCATGTAGAATGTCTTGGTATGACCATCAAACGTACTATGATTTACGAGGGCGCTGCGGCTTCTGTGATTTCTTTGTCCTGTTGGAAGGGTCTAGGTTCTCCTAAGCTGTCTAAATCAGCGACTATGTTAACTGCGTTTGATGGGAGATTTTTTAGGCCGCACGGTATCCTCCCTTCCCTTAAAGTTTGTTTGGGGGGGAAGACTGTGGCGATAGAGGTTGAGGTGGTTGATGCGCCCCTTGACTACAATCTCTTTCTTGGTAGGAACTGGATGTATAGTATGCAAGCCGTTGCTTCTTCCTTGTTCCACGTTGTCTACTTTCCACATAATGGGAATATTGTAACGATTGATCAAATGGCATTCAAGAATCTGTCTGTTACCGCATCTTCGGGAGCTTCGATCCCGATTGTTAAACATTCTCAGCCGGCAACTGGGAGTGTGGGTGTAGGCATGTATCCATCCCTCATGGGAAGCTTTAGTTGTCCTGCACCGATCCTCATGATAGGATCTTGTTCCGATGAGGCTTCGACATCTACGCCCTCGGTGTCTTTTTGCACAACCCATATGGAAGACCCTTGGATTCTTCCTACACCGAGTACTTCGAGCGAGCCCGTCAAGACGAGCATGCCATTGCCTGCAGCTATGATAGCTTATCAAGCTAATCTCAAGAGTGTTGCAGAGCCTTGTTCTTCCTCTTTGTAGACGGAGGAGGAAGACCCCTATGTGCTGCCAGCATGGGCAGTACAGTCTTCTCATGCCCACGACTACCTTGATATGGTTTTCCCTTCAGATGAAGTGATTATCGAGGCTATGTCGGGAGTTGAGCCACCATGGGAGGAAATTCATCATAGATCGTACTTTCTTCCAGAGCTTGACCGTTTGGAGCATGAGGATTATAGGGAGATTCTTAGTCAGAAATTTGGTAGTCCTGTGGTTCCATTAAGCTCTCCTAGTCCGATGGCTGATGGAAACATGGAGAAGATATCGTCAACGATTCCTATCAACATTTCTCGCAATCCTGGCATAATAGAGAATGTCTATATTGGGGAGGAATGTCCCCATGCTGAGATTCTGGAATATACCGAGCTATTCAAGGAATTCCTTGATATTTTTGCTTGGTCTTACGACGAGATGCCAGGTATTGACCCTTGAATTGTCGAACATGAGATTAAGACTTACCCCAATGCTAAGCCTGTTTGACAACGTTTACACACCGTGAATCCTAGGAAATCACCCACCATTAAAGCAGAGATAGAGAAGCTGTTGAAAGTCGGTTTCATCTATCCCGTTCCCTTGACAGAGTGGGTTTCAAACCCCATTCCGGTAGATAAGAAGCAGGGATCGATCCGAATATGCACTAATTTCCACGATTTGAATCATGCCTGTCCTAAGGACAACTTCCCCACACCATTTATTGATCAGATTTTGGATGAGTGTGCAGGTAGTGAGGTGTTCTCCTTCATGGATGGCTTTTTCGGGTATAATCAGATACAGATTAAACCTCAGGACCAACATAAGACCGCATTTATTTGTCCTTGGGGAACATTTGCATATCAAAAAATTCCTTTCGGCCTTAAAAACACCGGAGCTACATTTCAGCGGGCGATGACCTTGATCTTCCACGATATCAAGTCTATTATTGAAGTATTTTTGTATGACCTCGCTGCTCATTCTTGTATGAGAATGCGTCATCCCTATCACTTGAGATTGGTATTCGAAAGATGCCGGCACTATTCAGTTAGATTAAATCCTCATAAGTGCATATTTTGCGTGAAGTCATGTCGTTTGTTAGGATTCATCATTGCAAAGGAGGGTATAAGAGTCGACCCTTCGAAGGTTGAGGCAATACTTCAGTTGTCTCCCCCAAAGAATATTCGTCATCTTCAGTATTTGCAAGGCATGGCAAACTTCTTACGAATATTTGTTGTCAACTTTGCCAATTTGACTAGTGGCTTCATGCATCTCTTGAAGAAGGATACTCCCTTTGAATGGGATGAGTGAGCCCAGGAGTCCTTCGATGCACTCAAGCGAGCCCTAGCATCAGCCCTGGTGATTAGTCCTCCGGATTATAGCCGTGATTTTCTATTATATGTGGCCGCGTCTTTAGAGACGATTTGTATGGTTTTGGTTTAAGAGGATGAGGAGCTCCAAAAGCATGTCATATATTATCTGAGCAGAAACCTTATTGACACAGAGATTCGTTATTCTCATGTCGAGAAGCTTGCTTTAGCTACCGTAAATGCGGTTCAGCGTTTGAGACATTATATTCTCCTTCTCCAAACCTTGGTTGTGGCCCATGTCAATCCATTTCAGTTCATCCTCACACGAAGGATGATTGGGGGAAAGTATAATAAATGGATTGTCATTCTGCAAGAATTCGATCTCGAGTTTGTTTCGGAAAAATTGAAGTCTTTAATTTTTGCAGAGCTTATATCGGATTTTACGAGCGAGGCTGAGGAGTTGGTTTGTGAAGATACGTTTGTCGATGACCACATCTTCTTAATCTCAACGTTAGACCCATGGTATGGGGACATAATAGTATATTTGCAAACACATACAACCCCTACTCACCTCTCGCGAGATGAACGACGAAGATTACGTCACGTCTCTAAGAACTACCTTATAGTGGACAATACTTTGTACCGCCGTGGGGTAGATTCCATTTTACGACGGTTTTTAACTCATGAGGAGGCTGAGGTAGTGTTGAATGATTGCCACAGAGGGGCGTGTGGCGGTCATTTATCTGGGCTTTCTATAGCTCAAAATATTTTGAGAGCGGGTTATTTCTGGCCGTCGATCTTTAAATATTGTGTTGATGCGGTCAAGAGGTTCCACCCTTGCCATGTGTTCCCACGTAATATGTGCTCAAAACTTTCCCCGTTACATCCCATTATCACCGTCGGTCCCTTCACTAAGGGGGGGATCGATTTTATGGATTGCAACCTAGCTTCGGCTAGGGGGCACCATCACATTATAGTGGTTGTTGATTACTTCACGAAATGGGCTGAGGCTATGCCTACAGTAAAATCCGACGTTGAGATAGCCGCTCACTTTGTATTCAACCAAATCATTACTCGATTCGGGATTCTGAAAGAGCTTGTCACTGACCATGGCTCGTACTTTCAGAACCGTATGATGGAAGAGTTGGCATCTAAGTTAGGGTATAAGCAAGAGCATTCATCTTCTTACTACCCCCAAGCAAATGGATAGGTAGAGGCAGTGAATAAATCACTCAAATCCATTCTCCAACGAACCATCGCACAAAGTAAGACGAATTGGCACATTATGTTATATTCTGCTTTGTGGGCATATCGAACCGCGGTTAAGACTGCCACTGGTTTTTCTCCATATCAGCTTGTACATGGAGTGGAGTTGATATTTCCGATTGAAAGCAAGATTCCTTCATTGAAGCTAGCTGTGGAACTCTTACCAGACACTTCACCTTTGGAGGAGCGTTTGGTTCACCTTTAACAACTTGATGAGCAGCGTCGGGATGCCTTGATGGATCTAGAGGTTAATAAGCGTCGCGTTAAGGCCCAGTACGATAAGTCTGTCCATCCAAGAGTGTTTAGTGAAGGAGACTTGGTCCTCTTATGGGATCAACCGAAAGAACCCTTGGGGGCAGGGAAGTTTAATCCTATGTGGCATGGTCCTTACGTGGTCAAGCGTGTGTTAGAGAAGGGTGCCTATGAGTTAGTAGATTACGAAGGCACAGCTTTGGTGGAGCCTAGAAATGGGCTCTATCTCAAAAAATACTATGCATGATCTTTAGCCAGGGCTGCTTGTTGTATATTATTGTACAGCTTTGCATAGTTAGGTCTTTTTCTTATCGTGATCGGTTTTGTGATTAGTTTCCGTTTCTTTTGGCAGATGTCAATGGAATCTTCCACTTACATAGGATTTGCGGATGGTGCAAGCCATCACACTCAACACTCAGCCTCAGCTGCTTGGGTGATTTATACTCCTATGGGTCAGGTACTGTCTTCAAGAGGTGTATGTCTACGGCCATCTTCCAACAATGTTGCTGAATATAGCGTCGTTATTGAGCTTCTATGGGATGCCATTTTTCATGGCGTTCTATCTCTTGAGGTACGTCTTGATTCGGAGTTAGTAGTGTCACAGCTCAATGGTTTGTACCATGTTAGAGATCCGACATTATTGAGAAGGTTCTTACGTGTGAGATTGTTAGAACGGAAATTTGACAGTATAACATATATACACATTCCAAGAAATAATAATCAAGTTGCTGACTCATATGCTAACTACGTGTTAGATTGGAATTTGTTTCATTCATAGTAAATTAATCACAAACACAATTTTTACACATGTAAATAAATAAATCGATCACCATAAAAATTTTGTATATACATCAAAAATGTGGTAATACATAGTGTCATAATACAAAATTGGGGCTTTCAAAGCCACCATCATATAATACATGGTCGTACAAAATGAATACACTCCCAGGTGTCTAATCCTGTGGAGGAGGAGGAGGGTTGTGATCATGGAACATCACTACGGCTCTAGCTAGCTGTCGAAATAAACGCACCCATGCGGGTGGTACACCCACCACCTGTCGATGCATGGCCTCAGGCAAGTCCTCGACTTGCGCCATGGGAACTCTATGAGTCAGTCTGTCGCCGCCACCATGGAAAGAAGTCAGCTGGATATGGGTTGGCCACCCTACCACCCCCCAGTCTACGCATAGCATCTTCCCAATGCCGTTGGGCTGGATCTCGAACCCTGTGGAGAGGAATGTCCACTCTAGGGCTCAATCCTGGAACACGCTCGAAGAAAAACGTGCTCAAAATACTGCTAAACCCAAAGTTTCATACCATGCCTGCCTTACACTCACTAAGCTAGTGTTTCATGTTGCTTATTAGTGTCGTACTCCAATCATATATTTTGGGTCTCATGCACTCCACTGCATAGAACATCAGAGGCTGAGAGGCCTAGTGGAGTGATGTTAAGCCTGTTATCCTACCTAGCGTCAGTAATATGGACTTTAGGCCCAACACCTGTATAGCATTGGTAGAGACTTGACTCCCCACCTTATCAGTGTCTGGAAAATAGTACACGGCTATGTACTCATCGATAGTCAGGCCACCCCCTGGCCCACCTCGGGAACGAAGGTTCACCACCTCCCCTCATCTAGAAAGACCAGTGATAAAGTATATGTACTCCACCTCTATGGTGAGGGACATCCCATCAATATGGAAGGACTCTGAGTCTAGATCCCAGTATTCTACCAGCATCTATAGCAGTCTTGGTTTGGCCCTCAAACCACCAAGACACCAAAAATTGTAGAGTCTGCATGCACGTAAAGCTTGTTGATCCATTAAGTCGGCCCTTACTGCTTCCTCTACTTCATCGTGCTCACGCTCTCTCCACTCTAGCACCATCCTGAAAAATAAATTGCAAAATTATCCATTAGTTTATTGAAAAATCACATGCGTAGCCTCATACGCGACTATTTTGAAAACAACCGCGTATGTACGCGGGTTTTAGGCCATTTTCCGCGTATAGCCAGCCCTATACTCGAAAAAAACCTCAATATCCACGTGGGCCGCAGCGCACACTTTGGGATGGCTTAAAAACTTCATTTAACCATGAAAATATATAAAACTTATATCAAAATGCAAGAGGAGAGCATTAGTAAATACCTGGAAGAAACGGTTGTGAATTCCGCCGGCTGGATCTCCTAGAATTTGCAGTTGAAAATCAGAGCTCAAATGGGTAAAAGTTTCAAATGATTTATATTTTTTAGAAAAATTTTCAAATATTTGAAAATGTTTATCCCCTTTCCTATAGTTTCAACATTTTCTAACCATTTTGGACCGTTTTTGACATAATTTGTGATGTAGAAGACCTTTTTCAGTGTTGTTTCGGCCATTGGATTGACCCGTTCTTGCCGATCTCAGGTATCATGTCTAAACTGGCATATAGTTTAGATTCACCACCGTTTGCATTTTGCATGACCTTATGACCATATCACCATGTCCTTAGGTAGGAACCCACTCTATTATGTCACAGAACCTTCTTGCTGCTTTAGAAGTGGCATGATGTGAGTGTTAGAGCTTCACCTTACATGGGTACCCTAGTTAGCGCCTTATTTTCATTTGGTGCCCATGCCAACGTTTTCTCCTTTAGGGCATGGGAGTTTGTTGTATAGTACTGCCATGACATTTCGCAAGAGCCTCATACTCCTCTTGATCTTATGCTGGCCTATTTCCCTCAGGACTCCCTCATGTCAAGTTGTGAATGCATTATCATGAGCTTTGCCTGCCTCATTGAGCTTTATGCCGGCTCCCCTGACATTGCGTTTCAGCCATATAGCCCGAGCTTGTCTCATGTCTAGCCATGCAGAGCCATTTTTTATATCCTTCATAGCTTGATTTCCCTTTTTACCAGGAGGGGATTTTCCCCCGAGTGTCGATATCCTACACATGTATCCTTGCATTGAGCATAGGTATGTTCCACTGCTTGGAACTAGTTTGTTTCCCATTATGACACTCATCTCCTCCTAGTTTGTAACTATAAAGCTAGTTTATTCTTTTTTCAAGCTTTTCAAATAACTGAAAAAGTCCCAAAAAACCAAAAAACCAAAAATCTAGACAAGGAAAGATGTTATATGTGGCAGCTGTCGAGTCGTGTCGCCTTCGAACAGAGCACTGTATATCACATCCATTGGTTGGGTTATAGTTTGACTTTAGGAGTTGTACTCGTTTACCTGAGTTTATCTCCACCGATTGGTTAAGCTTCCAGTCCCCATGGAGCCTCTGTTGATGCCTCCTGTGTCATAGGGATGTCCCAGTTTGTATATCGAGTCTATGCTGCCTTCATTCAGTCACCATACGTCGTTATTCTCTTGTTCGAAGGAACTTGAAACCTGAGTCAGCCATTCCTTAGTTATCTTGACTTTGCATGTCGGCCATTCCCGGTACAGTTACTGGTTCGTGCACCTTATGATCGAGTCCTTCCACATTATACAAATTTGCTAAGTACCTCATGTTGGATGATGTGGGATGCCTTAATGCCCTCCTTCCAGCGGATTTCATCCCATCCACTTCAGATCATTTATTCTGGGATTGGAATCTAGAGTCATTTTGAGTGCCTTGAGACTTGCAGTCATCAATGGCAGGTTCTCTCGCCATCGACAGTTTCTTGGGAATACATCAATGTCCCCTGATCGATGGATCCTCTCAAGTGTTCAACCTCAACACATTTATTCACACTTGTTAGTTTGCACTCTAGTACCTTGATTCCCATTTTCATCATTGGTGGGTGATCTTGCGTCTGTTAACGGTATACATTAATGACTGATAATCAGACGATGGACTACTATGTTCAACCTCGACACCTCTATTCGCATAGTAGGACATGTACTCGTAGCAGTTTGTGTAGAAGACTTTCCAGATTGGTGGCATCTCTTATATGCGACCTCCTAGATCGTGCCAGTGTTCATGAGATTTCATCTCTCGTGACTTGATTCCAGTATATGTCAGACATTTCCAGCCACTATGGAGATTTTGATCTATTGTATATATTCATCCATTTTGGAGATCATGTTCCTTTGTATATCTTCATCATGGAGATTCTGATCTATGTATCTTGTATGTGGCTATGACCACATGTGTGACATCATGTATCATGCTTATTCATGGCCATTGTACTCTTACGTATCTGGGATTGCTATATGTACTTGCAGTTATATGCAGAGTTGTATTATTGTACTATGCTGATTGGGTGGTTGGTCTTCCATTTGGGATCCTTCATCACTCCACTTCTGGGATGGACTTATAATGTATTTCGGCCATCGTATAACCCCTCTGATCTCATACATTAGGGGGCATCTGTTATAGCGGATTTCACCACTCTAGGTGAATCACACTTTCTATGGCCTTCTCCTGTCCCACTGCAGATTCCTTAGCCCCTATGGACCACTTTTTGTCCTTTGATGTTTCCTTGATCATCCCTAAAAACACATGAAAAATGCTATACGCAACTTTTAAACCTATAAGCATGTACATACGCGAGTTTGACCCATATAACCGCGTACATCAGGATGTGTGCATAGTCCAAATCCTTTTGGAGTTTTCCTTGAGACTCATTTTGAACCCGCCACTACTAGCTATGGTAGTTATGGTATCGCTGGTTTTCCTATGCATGATTTGACATTTCATGTCGAATCCGATTTCGAGCCTAATTTTAAAAAACTTGGAATCTTTCAGATCTTATTGGATAGAAAGATATATCTCTTCAAATGGAGCTGTCCAATGTACTCATTTTCTGAAAATAGTGGAGGGAAGCTCCTAGAACAAGAAGCCCTAGTTTTGCAATTTCTTCTGCAGAAATTCCTGTTACTGTTTCTATGATATCTCTGAAGTTACTACTCCTATGTGTCTAAAATTTCTCACTGCGGTAACCTCGCATGTCCCTGATCTAAAACCATAGGTTTCATCATAATTGGTTTCACCAATTGGGATTTATGATCATTTTCCCAAGGTGACCTATTACAGGACTGTTCAAAACAGTGTCGTTGTACGGCATGCCATGTGTCACTGGTTCATATTCAGGTTCTGAAATTTGGACCACAGAAATTAAAATCCATGCTAATTCTGAAAAATCTTCAGGAATTCCATTTGGACCTCTGTAGCCCAAGATATATCAATTTTCCCTAGGTGTCCTGTTTAGGGATGAATTCTGGAAGAGGATGGAACCCTAACTTGGAGGGATCATATCGCCTAGAATATATCGAATATGAGGCTGAATTTTTGACACAGTGTTCATCAGGATTATATATTAGGTATATACCATTTTCATCTCCTGAAACTTCGCCAATATTGGGATATAGCTAATATACCAAAACTTAGCAGTTTTAGTATTTAGGGTTTTTCTAGCTCCGGGTCAAACTAAGGTTTGACTTTCCAGGAGTTTCACCCAACCAGAAATCTTGATCTAGGTATCTAAAATTAGATTTTGGTTAGGAGAGAAATCCTATGTTGGGCTCACTCAAAAATTCTTCTTCTGCAAGAAGCCCTAATTTCCCACACCGAAAACTGAAAATGCTCGGAATCGAATTCCGCTTCGACAAAAAGATGTGCCCTTCAATGGAGAGTTAGCCTAGCCTTCTTTTGCTGATTGATTGTGGAGAAAGAACCAAAAAGTAAGAAGCCATAGATTCTGTAGATACACAATGTCTTCTTTTCAGGGTGGCTCTGATACCATGTTAACTTTTCATATGCTTAGCTAAGACATCAGTACTTCATTTCATTTTCATAACAAAAGCATATAAACAGGATCACTAAAAGATAGACAAGCACAACCATACAAAAGGAACACAAAGATTTATCCTGGGAAAACCCTAAAGGGAAAAACCCAGCAAAATATTCCTCAATATAGATGCCCCAAAAAGATAAAAGATAAAAGATAAAACCAGCAAGGAGATCAAAGCCTGATCCTCCTCCTTCTCCAGCTACTTCTCTTCTCCACTAATGCGCTTCACACGTGAGAGTGTGTATCTTAAATGAGGAGCACTACACCTCTATTTATATTCATCCATTCACTTAAGTTAACTCATATGTCATGTAGGCTCGAGTTAATCATGTAGGCTCGAGCTACACATGTAGGCTCAAGTAACCACACTGGGGTGCTAATGACCCACCTTTACAATTAGAGGGGATTGCCTCATGACTCTTATTAGTTCTTCCGATTAGGAGCATCGTGGTAAAAAGTAATACAAGTGGTTCTCCCGGTAGTACCATCGGGGACCACAAATAAATACATATAGAATATTCTTCGAAGTTACAATATTTCACGTGGAAACCCATCTGGGAAAAACCACAAGGCGCTCTTCATCTGGCATGAGAAATATATGGTGCCTTCAGCCTACATCTGACTGCAGACTGTCCTAGATCTATATTTCGACTCAGACTCTTTCTTACTCTCATGCTCTATCTTATTTCTCCTAATCTACTGCTACCATCTACTGATCCACACACAGCCTGGATCGACCTCTCTAGCATGTGCACCTCTCTAGCAGAGCATCTCTTCTACTACACTAACTTTGATTGCATCCTGCAAACTTCTGACTACTATACTACTCATATCTCTCAGCTTCACTCTGCTCTCTCAGAGATCTCCCCTCTGTAACCCTTCACAAGCAACTAAGACTAAAAACACCCAACAATAACCAACTACAAATAAACCTTCACCAACCCTCTAACTATTGAATCCCTCCTATTTATACTATTTTACATGATGACACAGGGTTGACTGCATACAGGAAGTCTATTAAATATCACCATCAACTGCCCCTCAGGCTACAGCTATGGTGATCATGACTTAACAAGAGGCACTAACGACATTACTTATAGCGTGCTTTCACTCATGTGGCATCTGTCGACTTAAGTCGACTTCAGTACCCACGATCGCCTTATCGCTTTTGGTCGTTATTCTGCACTTGTGCTATTGTTTTACCCTACAACATCTTTCTTTCATGAAGTTTTCTGCTTCCGTGTAGGTGACATATTTTGCGCCTATTCTTTCTTCTGCACATATTTCCTCGTCCCCACAGTTTTTCTTTGTTTGCGCAGGTTTCCTTGCTTGTGCTTGCGCTGCATACTGATTCTTGCACTTACTTCCTGTGCGCTTTCCCCAGGCCCAACAATTACAATGTGGAAACAACTCCTTCTACTATTAATGAATAAGAAATATTGAGTAAGGAGCTTGAGGTTAGTGTTGAGAAGGGAGAGATGGCACCTAAATTGAAAACACAATAATTAGTGGAAGAGTTGTCTCAATGGATAAGGGTTGTTGAAACACAAGAACTAGTGACCCAAGAAAAAATTATTGTAACATAAGAACCAGTAACTCAATAAAATGTCACTATACAACAAGAATCAGTGACACAAGAAAATGAGGAAACCATTGTAACACGAGAACGAGTGGTCCTAAAATAATTCGTTGAAATCCCAGGACTAGTGGCATAGAAAGAAACTGCTGAGACACAAAATTTAGTTGTTGAAACACAAGAACAAACAACTTAGGACCTAACTCTTTCTAGGGAATATGGTGATAATATAAAGGACTAGGATCCTTCAAATATTATAGAATTGAATGAAGAAGATTAAGAGGCCCAAGTAGTAGTAGAGGATATTTCTTTGTTGAAGGCTAAGATAAATAAATGGAAATGTCAGACTACCATGTATGGAGAAGGGATGATTCCTCTGCCTACACACAGGAAGGTCATTAAGGAAGTCAAAGAAAAATGGGCTGAATAATTGACCTTTCAAAGGTTTCGTTATGAATAATTGAAAATAGAGTTAAAGCGATTAAGGAAGTTTAAAACCATGAAGTAAGAAAAAGAGCAGGTGTACGCATTAATCCAGGAGCTAATAAGTTGTAGGGGGGGCATCACCTTCCTATTCAATTTTTTTGTATGAAAAGTTTACTCTTTTTTAAGTTAAAGGCTCGTAAGGAAGGGAGGCCCCATCAGCTTGTCACAATTCCTCAATTCTTGGGCACTCTTGCTTAGAGTGATTTTTTTGAACAAAATCTATTACATGAATTATATGTACATGAGTTAGCATATTTCATGGGCATTCAATTTAATCCCATTCCTTACATAGGGGGTGTACATCTAAGGGAATTTAACTATTTTGTCACTAACCATATGATTTGGTGGAATGCCTCTCATACCATTCGAAGAAATGAGGAGAGTTATACTTTATGGATCTGAGGTGAACCACATTCCCCTACTGCAATTATTGATAGACATAAGAAAATCCTCTCTTCTCCACAGAGGTTCAATCAGATGATGGAACTTCAAAATGATGTTATAAACCCATTTGTAAAAGTCATATCACAACAAGATCCTTATGCATTGGAAGGTAGTAATTTTAGATGGGAAGCTTCTTCAAAGCTTATGAGGACAAGGGATCCTTTCTATTTTGAAAACTTCAATCATGCTCTCTCTCGAGTCCCCAAATATATCAATTGTATTCAAATTTGTGGACCGAATTGGATGGGGTTGAGATTTAAATTTCCCATTACATGGTTTCTTGAGAAGAAGTACAAAGGCATATATAATTTGACTAAAAAGGAAGAGGAAAAGTTTTGGAAAATAATTGGTTTCTTGCAAAGGGTATAAGAACAAGGAAGGTATAACTGAATCTTCTTTCAATCTCACTCGCCTTCACAGGAGAATTTTTTACCTAGATTCAAATTTAGAGTCACTGGAGTTTATTGGATGAGGACATGCAAATGTACAGTTGGGGGGAGATGTTGGGTGCAAAAAATGACCATTTTTGCTTACCTTTCCCATGGTCATTTTTCCCTGCTTATCTTTATTATTACAACTAAAGTTGTATCCTACCTAGGGAAAAGCATGATCTTGAGCAGGTATAATTCATCTTTACTTTGTCATATTAATGTTTAAGTTTATTTGTGTTTGTGGGTTTTGTTTTTGGAATAAGTTAATCTATGACAGATTAATGAAGACGATTAAAGACTATATGTGATCGGGGTGTATCATCTCGTTAATACATGTAGATGAACAAATACAAGTCAAATATCTTAAAGGGATCGGGTGTATCATCCTGCCAATACACGAATATTTGGGTGTATCAACTTGTAGATACACAAAGATTCAGGTGTCTCAACTTGCCGATACACATGGACAGGAGAGTCATGAGGCAAGCAGTTACACGTATTTAGAGCATCGTCTTAGGTCGTTGCAAGACAATTCAATTTATTCATTCAGGTGGTTCATTGACACTTATTAGACATTGGATCAGTTTGATATGTTGATACCAAATATGCTCATGAAATAGTTTCGTTTTCAATTGTAATAATATAATGAAATTGTTTTCTATTTTGGATATCATTTCGATGGCCTGAGGATATTCGATCCTCATGGTTATCCAAATTCGAAGGATCTAAATAGTTTATCTTCAGTATTTAAAAGGGAGGTGGTTCACTCATGAATTTTTGGTCTTATCAAGGAATGAAATTGTAACAAGAGTGGAGAAATTTTGTAGTTGATTTATCTTATCAATGAAAATGGAAAAAATTTCATGATCTTTTGCGTATTGGTTCCTTTTAGTTTGTGAAGGAATCTATGTGAGAAGGAAAGGACCCACCTTCTCTTAGAGTTTCCCGATTAAGTAGTTATCTAATTTCTGTAATTTACTTTGGTTTGGAATTGTGATTTGATTTTGAGTTATTGAAACAATGTGTTTATTTAGTTGATGCAAAAAGGGTATAATTGTTTATCTATAGTTTATTTCTATTTGTCAAAATAGTTGATTAAATAGGAGTATGGTTTGTCGAAAATTTGACTGTATAGTGTGACTTGCCTTTTCAAAGTGCGTCATTGAATCGTATAAGGATTGTTGCTACACTTGTGCCTTGCCACTGAATTTGATTAATATTTGCCTTATTTTATTGCTGAAATTGGTAACGATGTGTGGTTTCATTTGAGTAACAGGATTGCTTTAGAATGCTTCAACTATAGAACATATTTCTTGCAATAGTAAACTAGGATTTAACTTCTTGCAAAAGTAAATTAGCTAGTCATTTTCAGAATTGATGTGATATGAAGGCTTGTGAACTTTTTTTATTCTTGAAGAGTGAATTAGCATTCAAAGATTGGATTGATCGGTGCACAAAATACAGTAAGTAGGTTGCAAGGTATTTTCTGAGTGAATTGGGTGATTTACAGTTATGAGAATCAGTTATTGTGTGTTCATGCATATATTTTGAGTAGTTTCCTTTGAAATAGCCAAACTTCCAAGGGTTGACAATTTATATGGAGCACTTTTTTATGAATTAACTAGCAGTTAAAGCGACCAACACCCACTAGGATGGATCCGCATAAACTCTTCATATTTGGATTCATGCATGGTTCATAGATGGATGATAGTTGTATTTTCTGCTTTGACTATTTGATATAATGTAAATGTAGTTTACAAAAAAAATAGTGTAAATTCCAATCAATTCAAATATGTTTATAAACAGAAACAAAAAATTTGCACTTATCTCCTTGTAATTTGTAGATCTTGTAGATATGTTGAAAATTTCCATTATCCCTTGCACATTTAATATGTTATGTGAAGAATCCTTCATCAAGAAATAATCAGTCATGTTTGAAGTTCTTCTTTCTTCATCTAAGAACCAATATTGTGCATTACTTAGTCATGAGCACAGTTTGATACCAATTGATGTAAATAAAAAGGAGTAACTTAAATTAAAAAATTACCAAAAAACAAGAAGATGGAATAAAAAAACAAGAGATTAATCAAATTGTATTCACAAATACATTTATAATACAATATTCAATAACCACCTTTAACCCTCAACATAACTAACTCAAGGTAACAACATTAAGTAGTTTAAGATTTAAAAATTAGAAACAAATTGCTAAAAAAAAAGTAGAATTTAAAAATTATATATAACATGTCCTCAACATGATTCTTACTCTAAATTCTACACATTATTAGCAAAATAAAACTTTTACTAGCTTTAGCTAACAAAAAAACAAAATTATATAGATCCACCTTTTCATTAATTCTAATAATAATAACTTCAAACCATTATATCTCCACAAAAAGACTACGAATAATATGGCATCCACTTTCAATTTCCTTTATTCTTCTATTATTTTGGTTTCATTTCTTCTACTACCACTTATTTTTTATTTTATTTTCTACTCAGTTTTCAAACCGAGTTACCTTCTTGATTTTATCTTTCTATAACTAAAAGTTTTTATTCTATAAATAAATATGTGTTTCTTCTATCTAATTCTATTGACAGAATTCATTAGTATGAATCATGAATCTAGGCTAAGTGGTATGTAACAACAGTAATAGCTTAAATAATGGTTTTTTTCTTCAATGTAGTGTATTATCTTAAATAATCTTCAAAGAAAATTTATGGTTATCTAAATAATAAATATATGTTTACAACATAGTTACTTTATTATTCTTCATATTGAGATTTACCATTCTCATGACAATGACCTTGTAATTCCTCACATTATGTTCTATAGATTGCACTCTGAATTGACTCGCCTCATAATAATTGCATTGGAAATGTGTGCAAATATGACAGTTTTTATAACACATTATTTCTTTATCGAATACGAATCACAAGCCATAATGATGCTATCACAACACTATATGTTTATGCATAAGATTGTACTCGATGCCACATGATGTAAGGATGACACATAAATGCAGGATACACTTAGACTGTAGCGACACATGAACAACGCACATCGATGCAAACATGATGCTAAGATGATACGACAAAAAATAACAATTTTTTATATGTTTTTAATGTCATACATAATCGTATGCAACGCATGCTGCAAAGTCTTGTCACCAAAATAATGTGTGCTAGAAAATATATATATATAGAAAACTAGGTTACACTGACAAAAACCAATGATTCTACAACCTCAGTTTTTTAGTAGTGGTCCAAATAGGTAAAATTTTTATCTTACATTTATTTCAATATTAAGTAATAAAGTTTTTTTTTTGCCTCAGTGTGTAAGATAATATACATGCCGTCTGTATGGATGTGGTTTATTGGTGGTTCACTTGTTATGAAGTTACATGTTATAAATTGGAGGTCACTAGTTCAAATGACACCCAACTTTACCCGTGTCCCATGCTTGCGGGGTGTGTGGAGCACCTAGGGGTATAGTGGTAGCGGGATTGGATCCCTAGACCCTGTGTCACTCGAGTTGTCAATTTCCCTAACAAAAAAAAAGAAAGATAATATACATGCCAAGGATACTCTTATTGAGTTTAGGTAAGCTATTTAAAAAACATTGGTTGGAAAACATTATTATTAAACAATGAAATTGACATGTCTGTATCATTTGTGTATTACTTTATTGTACAATTTAACTACAACTTTATATTATACAAAATATACCTATTATTAGTGTGAAAGAGAACTATATTAGTTTTATGAGTTTACATAGATTTTATTCTTAAAAAAGAATAAAACATAAATACTTTTTATTAAGGTGTTGGGGCCCCGAAAATCGCAGGCAGCAACAGTAAGGGATTCTCCCCAATCAACGTTCCCAACTAGCCCGTTGACTGTTTGGTGTAGGGAATCCGTCCGGTTTGCAGTCCGGCTACCGTAGGTCAAGTGACAAAACAAAAGGCTTTACCGGTTGCGGCCCGGTCCACCGAGTTTTTTGTATTTTTGACTTAATGTATGATATGCAAGTGCCTAACTAACAATGCAGGGTGCTAAGGATGCAAGGAACAGTCACAATGTGATGCGCAGGTTCTTACCTCTCGTCTTAAGGTTCACGAGCACCCAAAAACACATACAACACAAACTTAAACTAACTACCTAAACTATCCCTAGGGAGCAGAGTTATCATTCATTGGTGAGTAATACATTTTGTACGTGCATTATGAAGAGTTACAGATAGCTGATACTTCATTCAAGACACATGAACAATTACAGATAATTAAACAACCAGATAGCCGATTATTTTATGAACAACATTTATTACTCACAGTGGAAGACATCCCAAAAGATACTGAAGAACACTCAACAAGAACATAGGTTCAGGAAGTTAAATACTCTCACAGTAAATGAAACACAGCTGAAAACGAAATAGTTCCTCTTCAACATTATTCATTTAGTTGCATTGATACATTCCACATTTCGCTCTCTCCAGCAAGCAAAAGTTGTCCTTTCTGACTGTAAAACGAAGTAGTTCCTCTTACAAGCAAAAGAGTTTACAAATTTTTCCAGGGAAAAAGCCCCCTCATCAGTCCTATCTTTACAGTATTTAAACTACACCCCCGATCGTTAGGGATCCCCCCAACGTCTGACTTTCCAGTCTCTCCAAACGTTTCAGCTTCCTCTTCTGGCCATTTTGTCTTCCCAATTATTTTCTGTGAGCGTTCATCTCCTGATCAGTAACTGATAGGTCTTCCTAATCTGTACCTCTTGTAGCTAGGGTTTTCACCCTAGCTTGTGCTGATGAGCACCTACTAAGGAATCTGGAATCCTTAGTAGCAGTTCGATTAAACTAAAAATAAACTGGAAAGTAAAAGCTAAGCTAAGACAGTAAAAGTAAATGACAGGAAGTAACAATGACAAGAAGATGTAAAAAATGTTTGTATTTGTATTACCTCCAATGTGGAGGTTGGTGGAGTCCGTTGCGCTGGTCCGATGTCGGTGGCTCCGAGCTCCGAGCTGGTCCTTCTCCTTCTCCGATGGTGGAAAAATAGGCCAAAAGGGGTCTCAATGATGGAAGTAGCTTGATGGTAAGCTAGGGTTTCATGAGATGTTTTGGCAGAGTAAGGATGCTATTGACTGTGGATGTGAAATGAGGGGGCTTCACCACTTATTTATAGTTTTTTAGTGGTGAAGTGCTTGCCCATGCTTTTTGGAAACCATGTGGTTTTAGGGCAGCTTGTTTAGGGTTTTTGGCCCTTTTAGGGTTTTTCTCCTTTTTCCTCATTATTTTTATTCCTTTTCTTCCCTTTTGGGGAT
Source organism: Pseudotsuga menziesii (assembly GCA_001517045.1). Classification (NCBI taxonomy): domain Eukaryota; kingdom Viridiplantae; phylum Streptophyta; class Pinopsida; order Pinales; family Pinaceae; genus Pseudotsuga; species Pseudotsuga menziesii. The sequence continues at coordinate 204,578 of LPNX010298594.1, forward strand.
TTTTTCTATTTTTGGAGGAAGTTTGGTTATTTTTGGAGGAAAAAAAGGGGTTTTCGGGCCTTTTGGAGGCATTTTAGGCCTTTTAGAGCCTTTTTAGATGGTTTTATGGCCTTTTGGAGGCTTTTAGTGGGATTTTCAGGGAAATGTGGTAGGTAAATGGACGAATGAGCCATGAAATGGGGTAGATGAGGTAGTTAACCATTTTTGGGTGTTAACAGATTGCCCCCTGATGTGCGAGGGCAGGAGCTCATCGTATGGCCGATGGACATCATGAGTCATGTTATGGTTTGTGTGTGGTGACGGATAAGAGAAGGAACCAGCTGAAGTCCGGGACACCGATCTCGAACCACCTGCAAGGACTGAAAAATACATAACCTCAATAATGGATGAGGGATCA
>LPNX010298629.1:0-18498 GCA_001517045.1 Pseudotsuga menziesii
TAAAAAAAATATCACTATGAAGCCAACATAATATTCTACAATTTGTTTTTTTACTGCAAGTCAAAATTCACATGGCATATATGCGTTTTGAGGGATTCTTTCTAGCACATGAGTAAAAAATCAGGTTTTTATCGCCAAATTTGGCCAAAAAGTCTTACCCATCTTGATGGAATCACCCATTAAGCATATCAATAGACTCATGGGAATACACTGGTAATGAATCCTCTGTATGAAAGGAGGAAAGAATGAGATGTTCACAATCTTCAAGAAGGCTCTGAGTATTGATTCCAAGAACAAAGGAGTATATTCTGAAGCACATGAGATCAAGTAAGGTAAGTGGTATGACACAAATAAGGCTTCATGTGTCTAAGCAAACATCTTGGAAGTCACTCGGTTGCGCACCATCAATGAGAGAGGTATGCAAGAGGTGTGAAGAATCTGGCACATAGATCACAGAATCTAAGATAGGAGATTTAGAGAACAATGAATGGGTTATAGGATCATAATAAATATCAGCAGCAGTTCCATATGTTACTTCTTTTTCATCAATATTATCACAAGAAGAAAAATCACCTTCAAGAGACACAGAAAAAGATGGCTCTTCAATATTTTCTTCTTCATTGAAGGAGGAATCATTCGAATGAAAGAGGGAAGCAACAACATGAACTATATGAGAAAATTCTTCATCATGATCAACTTCATCAGATAATGTAGAGGCCAATAAATCTTGAGAAAGAGAACAAGAGGAGATTCTAGGTTCGCTCCATGCTTCATCTTCAATTTCCTGCAAACCAAAAGCTTTGTCCAAAATTTTCCAAAGCTCAAATGGAAATTCAACAGAATATATGAGATGATATATATTTGGAGACATTCCCAAACACATAATTCCATAATCTCTATTACAATTATTTATCCAATCAATCTTCTCTTCATAAGACTCACGTTCACTCAATGCACCAATGGAGACATCAAAGAGACATTGCCTCTTCAAGTATGCCCTCATCTTTGGCTTCCAATCAACATAGTTGAAAGGAGATAGTAGAGAAAATTTTGAATCCATATATAAGTTGTTGATATGCTCTAGTAGATATTCTCTGCAACCTACAAAACAAACTAGGATAAAATCTTGTAAGCTAGACAACCTCTTCTTCAGAGAGGGTTAGGAGACTGCAAGCGGTCCTCAACTCTGTAGAACTTGATAAACCTTGCTGCTGTAGAAGATGGAAAGGTTTTGATCCCTGTAGCTCTGATACCATGTATAAATAATAGATCAATGCTATGAGCAATGATTCTAAGAAGAAGAATAGGAAATAGATCTTGCTACTAAGAATTCTCACAAGCATACACATGAAAATAAGAGAGAAGAAAAGAAACTGAATCACATGAATGAAGAGATGAATATTGGTGTGTATCCTTCCATTGAATAATGATGAATAATAGTGTACATAAATAGTACATCCCTCATAGGAAAATAGAATTGTATGGAAACAACTCATAAAGCTCAAAAAGGCTGACTTACCAAAATATAGCAAACCCCCATAGGTGGCTAAAGCACTTCCCAAATCTATCAAGGACCTCACGAGTTGGAAAAATCATGATTGAGTTGTCAAAGATATGGAAAAATCAAGCTAATCCTAGAAAATGGAGAAAAACTAATGGAGGATGGGTTGGAAACAAAAGCTCCCAGTTTCCTAGTTGACTAGCTTTTATCTTATCCATAGAAAAGCAGGAAAAGCAGAAAAAGAAAAATAAAGCAGAATCTGTTGTAAAGTCCTGTATAATAATTTTGGATGGTCAAAAGGTGGTCAAGATCAACCCAGAATTGGAAATAAATCATTCCTAGGATATAGATGCAATGTATTGACTTTAAGGTGCAAGTGGATGCCAACTAATTAAGTTAGAGGGTGAATAATTAATCAAATAATGATTAATTATTTTATCCTAAGTTTTTAGTGGGTTTAATATATTCCAACAGATAGTAGTCATGATCAAGACGAAGAAGAATATGTTGATGAAATTGTTAATGATGCCAACATGGACTTGATGTCATTGTTGCTGCCACTTTGCTGAAGATATTGAAGACACAGCTGATATGGTCTTGAAGCCCCGATAGACGTTGAAGAATCCCATGAAGTCTTGGAATCCGTGATGAATACCAAGATGCCCTGGCAAAGGTCATGGAACCCTAATGGCACTTTGATGAAACCCTTGTATGTATTATGATGGTGATGACCTTATATGGTCTCTGGCATGTGGTGGATGCCCTTGCCTTGAAAAAGAAGCCTTGAAGGGTCATGGACATGACATATGAAGATCTCAGGGTTTGTAACATCTTGGACCATGAAAACCTGATGGTCATGGAGACTTGGGTCTTGGACCCACATTTGATAGTTCTAGATCTTGTCTCTTGCATAGGAAGAAGCCCTTGACATATTGAAGATAAATCGTGGGTAAAGTCAACACAATCTTGTTTGAAACTCTCTAATATGCAAGGTCAGCTCCAAATATGTCAAGTCGACTCAGATATTTAAATTAAAATATTTTTATAGGATGTCGGCCCATTAAAAATTAAGAAGTCGGCTCCAAATTAATATATAGGTCGGCCTCAAAATATGGTCAAAAATTCATATAAAAAGGGCATCACGATTTCATTTTAGCAAGGTGAATTTTCAATGGGATAGCTCTGAATTTCTCAGTCCACTGAGGCAACGGATGGAGGGTGTTCATAATTCTAATTTTGCAGCAGCAGAAGGTTTTTTTTTATTCTTCTAATTTTCGGGAAACAACTGTTGGGTGAATTTAAAAGGGGCTCGTTGACTGAGGAAACTTGTAGCAGGCAATCAAGGAAGCAGTCATCTATTAATATTGATGAAGCAGCAGTCTGGGTGAATTTGGGAAGCAGCTTGCTGATTGAAGGAGAAAATTCATGGAGAATTTCATGGAGCTCTGAGCTCTGAACTTCGTGTACTGAGGCAGGATCTCGGTGGCAGCAGCAGGAAATTATTTTGGGAGCAGCAGTCAATCTTCAGCATGTAAACAGTTATGCATGTGACCTTCTTCTCAGCATATAAACAGTCTTTGAAGTCATTTACACAGTCCCAAGTTTCTTCAACAGTCTGAAGTTTGAATGCATGAAAGTGTTGATAAAGGTGACAACAAAATGATTTCCCTAGTCTAATGATAGTCCTAGAAGATGAAGCATAACCACTCTAGAAGATGAAGTATGAACAGTCTAGATGCCTTGAAGTCTGATAGCAATTTGACATGACATCTTTGTCAATGTTTGCAAGCATTTTAAAAGCCCTAGTTCATGTCTGCAATTCACACAGTCAAGACAGTTCGAGTATTGAAGGAGTTCCAAAGATAGTCTGAGTTTGGTTCTCTTCCAAGTTGTCAAAAAAACAGGCCCTAGTGTCCTTGTCCTCAACGCTTACAAAGAGTGTATTAATACACAAACACTAGTCACACCTTTATTATCCAATGAATATCACACAATAGGTTTTGGTCTGAGGTTTAATTTGCTGGTCTGAGCAGCAACAGAGAGAAAGTACTCGAATTTTCACAGTCATTTTCATTTTGGGGTTTTGTTGTCTTCTTTACCAGCATTGAGCAGCAGATCCGAGGAGTTAACTGAGGCTCTAAGCCAGCAAAGATGAATGTGAATTAGACTGTTGGAGGGTCCCGAACTGCAGAGAAGATCAACATTTGTAATAGCAGTACATAGTCTCGGTGGTGAAACTTGCAACAGCAGAATATGGAAGAAGCATGAGTTTTGTAGCAGTACTGAATTGCAGCAGCCTTATCTGAGTTATTGAAGTGTTCCATAGTCATCTACAAAATCAAATCTACACACTCCTCCACAGTACCAGGTTGTACCAACACCTTTTTGTAGACCCTTACACAATACAGTACACGAGTCCTGAATTTCTTGTGCAAGTGAAAAGAAGTCCAAGTTGATGTTTGAGGTCATCATACACAGCTCTGAGTTTAAGGTCATCCACAGCAGATTGATGCACAGTCCAAGGTTTGACAAAATGTTGAGGTCTTCTACAGACACACACACAGTCCAGGTATAAGATCTCTACAGTAACAAGGTATGTATGTGTTATGGAAAATAATTGAACAGTGAGGTGTATGTATTTATATGTATAGTGAAGTGTCTAAGTACAATGCATAAACTGGTGCACACAGTGATGAATACAATAGTGATTGTACAATGATAGTGCACACACAGTGGTATGCATACAATACACAGAGATGTATACAGTATACAATGGTATATGTGTAGTGATGTACAATATATATAGTGGTCTGTACAAAGTGGTATCTACAGTAATGAGTGAACAATATTGACTACAAATAGTGGTATATTGATACATGCTATGATACATACATATTGTTGTGATGATCAAAGTTTAAATGATGATAGCAGACCTTCATAAGTTGTTGATAGAGGTTGAGATAGTCTGAATTGGTCCACAATGCAAGCTTGTATGCACAGTCAAGCTTGAAACACATCTGAATGTGTCTGTAAGAACACATAGTTTAGGATTGGGATTTGGTTGGAGTTTAGTTTCCTGGAAAGAAGTGTGCATGAGGTTTACAACACAAAGCTTGAACATTGACAAAATATGACAGCCCTAGTTTATGAGGAGTGTGATCAGTCCAAGGCTGAGTTATCCTAATGACCTGGCAGTGGTGAAGCACTTGTGTTGATGAAGAGTGTGGCAGCAGTATTGATGGGCAGTGTTGACATGGTTGATGAGCAAAGCAGAGATGTTGATGAGCAGCAGAAATTGACCAAGTAGTTTCCAGAGAATGACCAGCAGAGATACATGAGTAATGTATAGCAGAGAAATGATATATCAGTAGACAGTGATGTTTTGACAGTAATTAGAGGAGATTCTTGTGAGCACATACTTGAACAACAGGTTGGATAGGTTGATGAGCAGTTGAACTGAGAGATGATTTGCAGCAGTTGATTGAGTTGGAAAGTGGATTGAGGTGATGAGAAGACCTATGACATTCAGCAGCAGATCAGATTGAAGAGACAGATGATGTTGATGTGACACAGTGACAGTAAGATTTAATTGTAATAGCAAGCTTGTCTTTCTTTTGAGGTTAGGATACCTCAAACCCTTCTTAGTAGGGTCTAAGAAAACCAGGCAGGGTCCTGGATACAGAGTAGGTGCTCTATGTATCAGTGGGTGCTGATTTTGCCTAACGGTTGTAGCCGAACCAAAACTAATATAAAAAGATTACAAATTTATATGATGTGGTGTTCTTCTGTGTTATGGTTCTTGATGAGTTAAATGCTATGATATGTGAATGATAAAGTTTATGAAATGATTATGAGATTGGTAGAATAATGAAATGATGAATTGGTAGTTAAGTGTGACAGGTCAAGAAAAATTGTAAAATATTGCTTTACACTGATTCACCCCCCCTCTAAGTGTCTACAATTGGTATCAGAGCTGGCCTTCGTAATGAGCCTAGCAAGCTTGAAGGAGATCCTTAGACACAATGGAGGAAAAGAAAGATTCATCAAGAAATGACGTGCCTATTTTGGATATTGCAGATTATTTCAGTTGGAGAAGCAAAATGAAGGCTTATCTGAAGAAGCTTGGTGTTTGGGAAATTGTTATCAATCCACCTGCTCCATCAAACAAGAAAGGAAAATCAGCTGCACAGAAGGAAGAAAAGAAGGACAACACTACATCCTTGAAGTTCCTCTTGGATGGACTTCCTAGCTCAGTGAAGGAAAGTGTAGGAGAGAACACTTCAGCAAAAGACCTATGGTTCAAGCTGGAGAGTGAGTATCAAAAGGCAAGACCAGAACCCGAAAAGACAAATCAGGAATCAGAAGACAAGCCCCCAGAAGAGCTCAAACAAGAAGAGGACTCCAGTAAAGGTATGAACTCTTGTGATTATGATAGCTTGTGTGATGAAATTGAGAAGGTTCTTGCAGATGATGATGAAGCAATGTTGAAAGCTAAACAGAGAATTATAAACTATGTATGCAACATAGATCTCAGAGCTGATTGGTTCTTGAACAAAGTTGATCTTAATCAATCTGATTACAAGATGTTTAGGATGACAACCTTTGATTATATGGATAATCTCCAAAAGTAGAATGTTGAACTAAAGGAGCTGCTTAAGAAACTTAAGCATGAAGGAGTAGGTTGGCTGAAATTGCTAAAGGAAAAGGAAGTAGAAAAAGAAAAGCTAAAGATTGATTTGATCGATCTAACCCTAAAACAAAAGAACCATGATAAAGATTCAAAAATACTTGAAGAAGCAAGAGAGGCAAATCTTGATCTGAAAACTCAGCTAGAAGAAGCCAAGAGAATAGAAGAAGCATTAAGAGATCAATTGGAAGAAAAAGAAGTGACAAATCAGAAGCATGAGTTTGAGATTGTCAATCTCAGAAAGAAGATTGAAAAATCAAGCATCATGAGAAGTTCAACAGCAGCTCTGTCAAGCTCCAGGACATTTCAATTGTCCTAGATAAGATCTTAGATTGCCAAAGATCTCCACTCAACAAAACTGGTCTTGGTTACAAGAAGAACAAAGAAAAATCTGAAGATGATGCTTGGTCTCCGAAGACTCTAGAAGTAGGTCCATCAACGTCCAAAGTTTCTCCCCAGGCACCTGCGCATGTCAACAAGGAGTTTGGAAGTTCAAATATGAATCAAGGAGTTAGGTCTGTTCATCAAAGCAACTTCATAAAGGAAACAGTTCCAAGACCCAGGTATGAAAATGGCTTCAATGGTTATTGTTATTTGTGTTCTAACTTTGGTCATAAGGCTATGGATTGTAGGTTCTATGGAAGAAGAAGGGCTGGAAGCCCCAATGTATCAGTTAAATGTTGGACATGTTGCTACCACATGTCACACATTGAGATGCTACACCTGCAGTGGGTTTGGACACAAAGCCCATGAATGTGCCAGTCAAAGAAGTCAAGCAAGAAGGAGTACTCCATACACATCAACAAGAAGATTTGAAGATCAGAAGACAAATGTCTACAGTCAAGGACACTCTCAAGCATGGAGAAATGAAGTTGATCAAAGAAGTGTTGGAAGCTCCAACATCTCAGTCAGATGTTGGTCATGCAACAATGTTGGTCACATTGCTTCACATTGTTGTACGATGAGGTCTTATAGCTGCAGTGGCCTTGGGCACAAATCTCAAGATTGTTGGAGTACATGAAAATAATCCTTGAGAAGTTACCTAGACAACTCATCAAGGAAATCCAGTACAAATGAAGGAACAAATTCTCAAAGAACAGATGTCAAGAAGCAGGTATGGATGAGGAAGACCGAGCATTTGTAGATAGGAGAAGCTGATCAGAGCAGGGAGGATGGTTTCCATATGACAAGCCAAGTGTAAGGTCTCTCAAAGACCTTAGCACACATTGAGTTCATGAGGATGGAGAGTGAACTCAAAGGAGAAAGGATGGTTACTCCAAGCATAGAGACAGGTCCTAGGATCATGCATATTGACAGGGGGAGCAGTCAATAGTGATCAGAGATCTCAGACACAGGTATTTGGACACCCTTTTCCATTGATGCCAAAGGGAGAGAGATGAAGAGAAAGGGAGAGATGCAGACAAAAGGGGAGCATGCTCATAGGGGGAGCATGAGTTGTTGTCATCAATGACAAAGGGGGAGATTGTTGATGAAATTGTCATTGATGCCAACATGGACTTGATGTCATTGTTGCTGCCACTTTGCTGAAGATATTGAAGACACAGTTGATATGGTCTTGAAGCCTCAGTAGACGTTGAAGAAGCCCATGAAGTCTTGGAATCCCTGATGAAGACCATGATGCCCTGGAAAAGGTCATGGAACCCTAATGGCACTTTGATGAAACCCTTGTATGTATTATGATGGTGATGACCTTATATGATCTTTGGCATGTGGTGGATGCCCTTGCCTTGAAAAAGAAGCCTTGAACGGTAGTGGACATGACATATGAAGATCTCAGAGTTTGTAACATCTTGGACCATGAAAATCTGATGGTCATGGAGACTTGGGTCTTGGACCCACATTTGATAGTTCTAGATCTTGTCTCTTGCATAGGAAGAAGCCCTTGACATATTGAAGATAAATCGTGGGTAAAGTCAACACAATCTTGTTCGAAACTCTCTAATATGCAAGGTCGGCTCCAAATATGTCAAGTCAGCTTAGATATTTAAATTAAAATATTTTTATAGGATGTCGACCCAATAAAAATTATGAAGTCGGATACAAATTAATATATAGGCCGGCCTCAAAATATGGTCAAAAATTCATATAAAAAGGGCATCACGATTTCATTTTAGCAAGGTGAATTTTTGGTGGGATAGCTCTGAATTTCTCAGTCCACTGAGGCAATGGATGGAGGGTGTTCATAATTCTAATTTTGCAGCAGCAGAAGGTTTTTTTTTATTCTTCTAATTTTCGGGCAATAACTGTTGGGTGAATTTAAAAGGGGCTTGCTGACTGAGGAAACTTGTAGCAGGAAATCAAGGAAGCAGTCATCTATTAATATTGTTGAAGAAGCAGTCCAGGTGAATTTGGGAAGCAACTTGCTGATTGAAGGAGCAAATTAGTGGAGAATTTCATGGAGCTCTGAGCTCTGAACTTCGTGTACTGAGGCAGGATCTCGGTGGCAGCAGCAGGAAATTCTTTTGGGAGCAGTAGTCAATCTTCAGCATGTAAACAGTTATGTATGTGTCCTTCTTCTCAGCATATAAACAGTCTTTGAAGTCATTTACATAGTCCCAAGTTTCTTCAACAGTCTGAAGTTTGAATGCATGAAAGTGTTGATAAAGGTGACAACAAAATGATTTCCCTAGTTTAATGATAGTACTAGAAGATGAAGCATAACCACTCTAGAAGATGAAGTATGAATAGTATAGATGCCTTGAAGTCTGATAGCAGTTTGACATGACATATTTGTCAATGTTTGCAAGCATTTTAAAAGCCCTAGTTCATGTATGCAATTCACACAATAAAGACAGTCCGAGTATTGAAGGAGTTCCAAAAATAGTCTAAGTTTGATGCTCTTCCAGGTTGTCAAAGAAACAGGCCCTAGTGTCCTTGTCCTCAACGCTTACAAAGAGTGTATTAATACACAAAAACTAGTCACACCTTTATTATCCAATGAATATCACACAATAGGTTTTGGTCTGAGGTTTAATTCGCTGGTTTGAGCAGCAGCAGAGAGAAAGTACTCGAATTTTCACAGTCATTTTCATTTTGGGGTTTTGTTGTCTTCTTTACCAGCATTGAGTAGCAGATTCGAGGAGTTAACTGAGGCTCGAAGCCAGCAAAGATGAATGTGAAGTAGACTGTTGGAGGGTCCCGAACTGCAGAGAAGATCAACATTTGCAATAGCAGTACAAAGTCTCGGTGGTGAAACTTGCAACAGCAGAAGATGGAAGAAGCATGAGTTTTGTAGCAGTCCTGAATTGCAACAGCCTTATCTGAGTTGTTGAAGTGTTCCATATTCATCTACAAAAGAAAATCTACACACTCCTCCACAGTACCAGGTTGTACCAACACCTTTTTGCAGACCCTTACACAATACAGTACACCGGTCCTGAATTTCTTGTGCAAGTGAAAAGAAGTCCAAGTTGATGTTTGAGGTCATCATACACAGCTTTGAGTTTAAGGTCATCCACAACAGATTGATGTACAGTCCAAGGTTTGACAAAATGTTGAGGTCTTCTATAGACACACACACAGTCCAGGTATAAGATCTCTACAGTAACAAGATATGTATGTGTTATGGAAAATAATTGAACAGTGAGGTGTATGTATTTATATGTAGAGTGAAGTGTCTAAGTACAATGCATAAACTGGTGCACATAGTGATGAATACAATAGTGATTGTACAATGATAGTGCACACACAACGGTATGCATACAATACACAGAGATGTATATAGTATACAGTGGTATATGTGTAGTGATGTACAATATATATAGTGGTCTGTACAAAGTGGTATCTACAGTAATGAGTGAACAATATTGACTGCAAACAGTGGTATATTGATACATGCTATGATACATACATATTGATGTGATGATCAAAGTTTAAATGATGATAGCAGACCTTCATAAGTTGTTGACAGAGGTTTAGACAATATGAATTGGTCGACAATGCAAGCTTGTATGCATAGTCAAGCTTGAAACACATCTGAATGTGTCTGTAAGAACACATAGTTCAGACTTGGGATTTGGTTGGAGTTTAGTTTCCTGGAAAGAAGTGTGCATGAGGTTGAAAAACAAAGCTCGAACATTGACAAAAGATGACAGCCCTAGTTTATGAGGAGTGTGATTAGTCCAAGGCTGAGTTATCCTAATGACCTGGCAGTGGTGAAGCACTTGTGTTGATGAACAGTGTGGCAGCAGTATTGATGGGCAGTGTTGACATGGTTGATGAGCAAAGCAGAGATGTTGATGCGCAGTATAAATTGACCAATTAGTAGTTTCCAAAGAATGACCAGCAGAGATGCATGAGCAATGTATAGCAGAGAAATGATATATCAGTAGACAGTGATGTTTTGACAGTAGTTAGAGGAGATCCTTGTGAGCACATACTTGAACAACAGGTTGGACAGGTTGATGAGCAGTTGAACTGAGAGATGATTTGCAGCAGTTGATTGAGTTGGAAAGTGGATTGAGGTGACGAGCAAACCTATGACATTCAGCAACAGATCAGATTGAAGAGACAGATGATGTTCATGTGACACAGTGATAGTAAGCTTTAATTGTAATAGCAAGCTTGTCTTTCTTTTGAGGTTAGGATACCTCAAATCCTTCTTAGCAGGGTCTAAGAAAACCAAGCAGGGTCCTAGATATAGAGTATGTGCTCTATGTATCAATAGGTGCTGATTTTGCCTAACGGTTGTAGCCGAACCAAAACTAATATAAAAAGATTACAAATTTATATGATGTGGTGTTCTTCTGTGTTATGGTTCTTGATGATTTAAATTCTATGATATGTGAATGATGAAGTTTATGAAATGATTATGAGATTGGTAGAATAATGAAATGATGAATTGGTAGTTAAGTGTGATAGGTCAAGAAAAATTGTAAAATATTTCTTTACACTGATTCACCCCCCCTCTTAGTGTCTACAGAATATCAAGACAATCAAGAACAAGAAGAAGAAGATGTAGGGGGGAATCAAATTACCATGATAGTTAATGTCTCACATCTTGATGATGGTGACTATATCGATGATAACTTAGAACTATATGTTTCAGATGTTGTTTTGGATAATCCTTACAATGATGTTAATGAAATGGATACACATTATGATCTTCATGACTTAGATCTTGACTTTCACAGAGTTCAATATCAATTTGATATGGAATTGTAAAATATATTGTTCAATATATCTCTCCTTAATAATTATGATTTTTTTATGCATAAGCATGCTTATGAATTTATATGGGTTTCTTTTATTATTGTTTTACAAGCAATGTCAATTCAATTTATTGTTTTGTACATCATATACTTGCTCCCTTCATTGCTTAGATCTCCAAGCCATATTTGTAATGTGCATATTTATGTCTATACTATTGGCATCAAGCATTGTGTATTTTTCTGAAACATGCATACACAAGGATAGAAATTGAGTTTAGAATATCAAAATCTAAATAAGTACATGATATCCAATCCTCATATTAAATGTCAATTGGATTCCATCCATTGAGAATAAGGCTGTGATTAGGTGTGCATCTACAAGCATAAAGTAATTAACATGTATTTATTCAAATTGAAATAAAATTATGTTGATATTTAAGAGAGGGTGGCATAAATATGTGGATTCTTCATTAATTCATTGGAGGATAAAGTGGGAGGACATTCTACAAAATATATATGGTGATAAAAACACTATACCAACTAAATTTAAAGAGAAAATGTGTAGGTGTGGAAAAAAATAGAGAATAAGATAAATCTAGTGCACTATAAAGAGATTTGTTCTTTTAAGGTTTAATTGTGTCTATGTTTATGTCAAGTATTCCATAGTTTATGTTATTCAAGGTTGAATCATACACCGTGATAATTATATAAAAAGGTAGCAACCTACATTTCAAATCTTGTGACTATGTGAGGTAATTAAGGTCAACCCTCTCTTCAACCCAATTTTCATTATAATTTTTTTCAATTCCATAGTTGGAGAATTGTAGCTATAAATTTGGACTCTGAAATTTCAATGGTAAATGTGGTCTAATAAAAATAAATTGCTCTAATCTACAAATTGAACAACTTTGAAATGGAAAATTTTTAAGACTTTCCATAAATGAAAACATAAAATAATCCATGATCTTTACTTATGAGTGAATAATTTTTTTATATTCTTCATGCATGTCATGATGAACTGAATGGGGATCATTTTATTTCAAAAATAACAACTTTAAATTTTTTTTACACTAGATACATCTGGATGACAATTTACCAATATTCTAGTGAATGTGTCAACGAATGTGACAACTAATGAAATGCCCCATAACCCACAAATCTCCTTCCAACCATTAGGAAATTTGGACTTGGACTTTGTGGGACCAATTGAACCCCATTCCAATCAACATCATTATATTTTGGGATTGAAATATTGTTGGGGAAAATTATTAAACAAATTATAACATATATCCAATGATTTAAAAGTCAACCTGAAGAGAACATAAACTTGTGACGTACAGACAAAATATATGCAGGGGCAGAGTATTGCTAACTTAATCTCGGTGACTAAAATTAACATGCGACTGAAACTGAATTAAACTTGCAAAAGCAGAAATGACATGAAAAGAAATAAATGACAGGAAAATAAATCTAATCTAGAAAAGCAGGAAATTGCATGAAATGAACTGATATAAAACAACTAAAATTAACTCGTGATCTCATAAAATCAATACTATCAATTCATAAGAAAGAAACTTAAATTAGCATAAGACAGTCAAAGGATGTGCATTAAGCATCATCTCCATTACATAACAAAGAAGAATCCATTCTATGACTGACTCTAAACTATTCTCTACTTCCAAACTAGTAGAGAGGCCTCTAACCAAAATGAGGAGATCCCTCTAGTATTTATACATGAATTCAAGATAACTAATCATAATTATAGATCCACTATTCTCTCAACTTATCCCTCAAAATCCTCAAAAATTCTACAACTCATCCCTTCAAATCCTTAACAAAGATTGGACGAGATATTCTCTCCACATTTCCATGATGTTCTCCTTGAAACCAGCCCACATCTTGAAGATGAAATTCGAATTTGAGGCTAGGTGGTCACTTTTGAGCTTGTTAAAGTCTTCAAATCCACCTATAAGCATCACCAAACTCATCCAACTTTAAAGTATAATAAAAATATGTTATTTGTCTCAATAATTAACCACAAATTCACTCAAAATTACTCAAAAATAAATGATTTGGAAAATAGTAATATAAACCCATATTTATTCATGAAAGTGGTGGATATTAATGATTTTATGGAAGGATAAGATATGAATAAGGTGATAAATGGTATCTGAAAGATGAATAAAAATTGGTGTTTTTGTGGCTCAACAAATATTATTTTAACAAATTTCGAGTTCAAACTATTTCCAAATGCAAAAGATTACAAGGCCATGTTGAGTTTTTATATGAAATCATCTTCACTAAATTTAGTGTTCCATGGGAGTTAGTGATAAATCACAATTCACAATTCAATTCAAAACTATTTCAAAGTTTGGGTTATTATTGCAACCTTATTCATAGGAATACTAAATTGTACCATTCATAGTCTAAATGGAAAACCACTGAAGCTATGACAAGGATCTTGAGAAAATTATTACCGAGAAAATTTAAACACAATTTTCACACAACACAACTTCGAAAAAAATATAGGATTTACATTGTAAGAGATAGTATAGGGAAAAAATGTTGTTTCCTATATAATTGAAATAAAAACTCTATGGAAAACATTAAAAATGGGATTTGAACCTTCTATGGCACATACATAATGATTCAACCAAACCAATATATCTTCCCTACAATTAAATATTTTAGTTCTAAAGGATGTCACTTAAGCAACACCATACCGACATCAATGATATGCTATTGACGTGTATTTAACATTGATATCATAGTTCTATTATTGGTATGGAATTGCTTAAGAAAAATCCTTTGGGACTAAAATAGGGAACTCAAGATAGAAAGGGCTTCCATAGTCTAGACAATAGGAGTTAGGGGTGGTACAATTAGGGATGTTATAGAGAGAGGGGGGTGTTGGGCGTTGGAGAGAGATAAAGTTAGGGTGGGGGCATTATGGGGGGTTGAAATCTATGTATAGAGTCACCAATTGTCCATGGGGATATATCCTTTCATTAATTTAGTATAGAAACATGGTGAATTTGTGGATCTTGTTTCCTTCATGGACAAAAAATATTTCCTTTTAAAATGCAAGGAGCTTACTTTGGTAATGTATGTTATGGCAACGAGTTAACCAAGTACTGGAGGTTGGTTAAGTCGTGGAATCATTCATGATTAGGGATTAAAATTGCATTAAAATTAGTTGTGAAGAATCAAGGTTCTAAAAAAAGAAGGTGCTTCATCCCTAAGTCCTAAACTTTACTGACGACAACAATGATTATGATGACAATGATGTTCTTGATGATGATTGCGACGACAATGATTACTGGAGACAACAATGATGACGACAACGATTCTTATGATGGGAATGACGTTCATGATGATGATGATGATGATGACAATGATTAAATCATTTTATGTTGTTATTGTAAATAAATGTCACTCTCCATTTGATTTTGTTGATGCAGTTTAGAGAGTGCTACATATGGTATCCATGTGAGTTACAAAAAAAGGACCTATTGAACTTGGATAATTGTTGGTATTTTGAATGATGCATGCTGCTTTTTGTATGATCATTGTGTTAGGTTTGATATGGTATGGAAAAAAACAAGAAATGATAACTAAGCATTTCAACCTTCCTTAAGGAATAGGTGGGTGGCCACCAATATCCTCCTGGATCATTCCTGCCCCCTTAGGAAGCAATGGTCCCCATTGCGTTGAGTTCCTCCATGAGATGAGGAAACTTCTGTTGAACTTGGTCCCTGGTGAGCCACTTTCCTTGGTGAAGGAGTTGGCCTACTTTGAAAACTCGATATAGCTGGATCTTTTGCTGGTGGGTGTTCTTGATCTGTGTGTCCATAATCCGATCAGTTGTGGCTTGTTCCATGCAGTCAGGGTTTAACTCTATTGGTGTGAGTTGTTCTGCTACGTCTAGGAAATTTTGAGGGTAACCTTTTTGAATGAGGAATAAGCTTGGTTGAGGTCAAAGCAAGTGGTTTTTGGGACCATGGTGTTTGGTAGACCATGGTATTGGTGCAAGGTAAATTGCATGTAATGAAGAATATAAAAATGATTGGCAAACTCCATTATATTAGGAGAGGGTGAGCTTAGTGGTCTAACTTCCATTTTGGCCTAAGACATTGATGTTGTTTTTTCCCCTAATGGGGTTTTCCAAGGTAAATAATGTGTTCTAATGTTCTTATTGTTATTGCTCTGATTATATATATGGTTTCTTACATCCAAACACTTGAGCCCTAAAAGCTTCCTTAGATCCTAAGTCTTGGTTCTCCTCCCTCCATGGTTAATGATTATATATATGGTTTCTTACATCCAAACACTTGATGCCTAAAAGCTTCCTTAGACCCTATGTCTTGGTTCTCCTCCCTCCATGGTTAATGCCTAGAGACCCATTCCTAGTGCTCAAAAACTTATAACGGTAAATATAGCCTTACTCAATGGAAAAGTGTCCCCTAAAGAGGTCTCATGTGGTGGTTTGGGGGCCTTGTTTACAACCTTCAAGCTTTAAAAGCTTCATTAAGTAGGGAGTACAACCCGTGTTTCCTATCTCAACCATGGTCAAGGTCACGAGACCCACCCTTGATTCTTAAAAGCCCCTCATGATGTTGATATCCCCACTCGAAAGACAAACCCCTAAAGAGGTTCTTTACATTAGTTATACATCAAGGTATCAAATAAAAATATTCAAACCTTCATTTATTAAGCAATACATCTTATCAATTAAAAGTTAATACATAGATCAATCTTTTAAAAAATACATTAATAATAATTTAATAATAGTAATAGTAATGCAAAAATTATCTTTCTCAAATGTCAATATGTAAACACAATTGGGAAGATTAATGACAAAGATAAAAAAATTAATGTCTTAGGTTATTACATATTCCAGACTTATGATGTTTTATCATGAAAACATTGACAAATTTGGAATAAAAGAGATCGTAACCATTGTGAAACACAAACCAAATAAAATTGATTAATCCACGAATATTTATTAACTGAGTCTTCTAATGATACAAGAATTTCACCCTTACCATATGTATTTATTTTTGTTTGGAAAACTAAAATTAGTATTCAAAGATTAAAAAACTTTAACTCAGGTTTATTGACTGAATAAATCTGAATCTATTAATGGTGTCAGAGTTTCGCAAGTACCGTATGTTATCTCCCTTGAACGCAATGCAGAGGGATAAAAAGAAAAAAACTAACTCTTAACCAATTTATAATGGTATGCAAAGATATATTAAAAAATCATTTTTAACAAAGAGAAAAATAAGATTTTAGATAATATAAATAGGATTTATAATTTATACCAATATCTAGCAGTCAAAGCTCATACACATTAATACCAATATACAGTCAAACTTCATACTCATTTATACCTATGCAAGCATTTTTAATATCAACCAAGTTTAAATTAAGTCTGTATTTTCACTTGTGAGAAAATTAGGGATGCAGGGCAAAAATTTATTAGAATGAGTGGCAAAGGTGCCTTGGCTCTTCTAGTGAGGAAAAGGTTGTGAGTAATTTAAGCATGCTGGTTAAAAAAGGGAATAAAAGATGTTTGTCTTTGCTTTGTTTAATATAGATAAAAAGACTATAATGCTAAAGCAGTTTTAATATAGATAAATATCTAACAAAACTCCATGAATTCTGAGCTTTTCAAAAGACTGCATGGCACTACAGTGTTAGAACAGTATGAAAAGACTGGATAGATTATTCGGTTTTCAAGGAAGATACACTGCTTACAAACAAAATCTAAAAAGAATAAATTAAAATTTACTTAAAAGAAGTTTTTTCATGAATTATGAAGCATAACAAATGCTTCATAGTAATAATCTGAGTTATACTAATAACTCAAAATTAAAAAAAAAATTAAAAGTTACTTGAAAGACGTTTTTCATGAATTATGAAGCATAGCAAATGCTTCATAGTAATAATCTGAGTTATACTAATAACTTTAATGAGAAAAAAACCCTATTAATCCACCATTCATCCAAAAAACATACTATTTCAATTGAAAAACATTTGGGCAGCGAGTCTGCCAACCTCCTCCTTAGGCTTTCTGTAATGTTAGTTAATCATCTCCACAATACCTGAACTCTCAACTTATGCATAGTGACAAGTCACTAGAGAAAATTTATTTTCATAGAGAGCAACCTGAATAATTGCAATCCCAGCGGTCGAATACTTCTTGAACCTGTACCATAACCTACTTCTGAACTCTCAACTTATGCAGAGTGAGAAGTCACTAAACCTAACGAAGGTAACTAATATGTATAGATATTATGTTTTCATAGAGAACAACCTGAATCACTGTATCTCACTGCTCAAATCAAATCCCTTCTTCTTTATTACATCTCAGTCTCTAACCCAATTCTTCAATATAATGATGCTGAGCCACTTCCACGTCCATAATCCCCAGTCGCATTTCGATTTAAAACAGATGGATATGCTCCACCTTCAACATCATTGGTAGGCACGTACTCACTTGAATAAATTCTACCTGCACCATAACCTACTTCTGGGTCTTGCCCTACCGGCCTCCACACTCCTCTATGAGCTACTTGTGGATCTTGGCCTAGACTGGACACTTCTCCATAGCGTGAATCTGCTGCCCCTGCATCATAAATTCCAGCAGGCCTGATACCTGCACCATAACCTACTTCTGGATCTTGCCCTACCGGCCTCCACACTCCTCTATAAGCTACTTGTGGATCTTGGCCTAGACTGGACACTTCTCCATAGCGTGAATCTGTGGCCCCTGCATCATAAATTCCAGCAGGCCTGATACCTGCACCATAACCAGCTACTTCTTCTGGAACGTGCGCCCCTACCCTCGACACTACTTGTGGATCATAATCTAAACGATTCCGGGAATAACGACCTGAGTATGGAAGATCATTATGATCCACATCTGAATACGGGCGCTTAGACCCAGATACTCGAATTGGTCCATCATTATCGGCTGCCGTTCCATTCACGCGATGACTGTATATATCCTCAGGGTATGGAGACCTGCGTATGCTCTCGGAATATCCGCGTCCATAATCATCCATGTATGAAGATTGTCTAGTAACTGTTCCAACAGATCTGACTGAAGATATTGTAGCTCCCCTCTCAAGGTA
>LPNX010298629.1:18635-35383 GCA_001517045.1 Pseudotsuga menziesii
ACTACTACCACCATATCCTGCACGAACCCCATGTGATTGTGATTGTCTTCTTTGCGGAGGTTTTTGAAGAGTAGCCTTCAGATTAACCTTGTTATTTACTGCTTCCAAGCATGCCAGTGCCGCTTCACGAGTTGTAAAATGAATGAATCCAAAATCTTTTCGCTTAGTAGCTGCCATATTTCGTGCCAATTGCACTCTTTCAATTTCGCCATACTTCTGAAATTTGTCCCGAACTTGCTCTTCATCCCAAGAAGCTGGCAATCCATCGACAAAAATAGATTTGAGCTGGGATATTACTTCCTCATCGGCCGGCTCAATGCAACATTGGGCAAACTCAACCTTTGCACGAATGTCAGTACCAAAGAAAACGTCTCGCTTCTGCAAGCGCTTGAAGGCATTTGTAGCTTCAACATGAGTAGGGAACTCTAGAAATGCAAACCCTTTATTTCTACCTTCTTGTTCTGCATCTTCTGTCAAAGTTATTTCATCAATATTGTTTATTCCATATTCCGTCAATTTCTTTTGAAGTTGTTCTTTTTTCCATGATTTACAAATATTGCGTACATAAAGAGTTTCATTATCATCTTGGTTTCGTGTAACTTCGCATTGCGTTTCTTTTACCTGTATATTCTTAAGCTCTACCGCAGCTTGTTTAGCTTGTTCGACAGTTGCGAAACGAACAAATCCAAAACCCTTCTTATTCTTCCTCCGACTATAAAGATTTTTAACCAATCTGATCTCAACAATTTCACCAACCTTGCTAAACACTTTTTTCAAATCATTTTCATTAGCATCCTTGTGAAGTCCACGGACAAACACTTCAAACTCTTTCTGCTTTATCCTCTCCTTGACCATGGCAGGCATTTCCACATCACGTCCGTGATCACCTTCGTCTCCTTTAGCAGCTTCATCTCCATGGGTGTTGTGTTCAACCATGACTACATTATCATTATTTTCATGTTCTTTATCCTCATCATCATGTGCTTCATGCATTACAGCAGCGGGCATTTCCCTATTCTCCAAGTCTTTTCCCTTGACGCCATCCTCGCTCCCTTTTGCAGAGGCCTTATCTGCATCCTCTATGGATTCTTTGTCGTCGTTGTTGGCATCCTCTACGGGCATTTCTTTCTCGGGCTCCGGCTCCACTTCGACAGGTAGTTGGTTCAAATCTGGAAATGGCATGACTTTTTCTTCAACTTTCGGAACTACAACGGTGGGCGAGGGCTTCGAGTCTGCTTTCATGACGGCCTCTGGCTCTGCCTTCGGTGGAGTAGAGTTCACGGGTTTAGCCGAGGGCTTAAGGGATTTTCTGGAAGCTGTTGTCCCTGTTTTTTTCTTGGCCGTTGGCCCGGCATTTTTCTTCACGACGCGAGGAGTCATTGTTGCAGAAAAACACTGATGTAGTGGGGATGGAAACCCGAAGATCTGAAGCTTGAAAGCAAGAAAATGTAAAAACCCAAAATGAAGAAGGTAAGAGGCAGCCTCTGTATATCAACCGCGTTATAAAATGAGAGGCAACAGATGTGTGTTGCGAAGGTTTGAGTGAATGAAAAGAAGCGGTTCATTGACTTTATATATAAGTAACGGGCGTAGAGAACTTTTGTTTTTTCCATAAGTCGGTCCGACGTGAGAGTTTGACCCGGTTTCAAAGGAGGTAAGGGTTGCATGGATCAAAGTCGTCGGCCTACTTTGGTAGAGTCTACCGGGGAAACGAGAGGAGTGTACCGGGGAAACGAGAGGAGTGTAGGAATCTTGCTGGGAAATTTTATGTTCTTTAAAACTCTTTAAAACTCTTTGTGTGGGCATATGATCTTGCTGGGAAATAGTTATATTTTAATTACGTACCCAAAAACTCAAAATTAAAAATGTTATATTTGAACTATTTACAAATTTAAATTTTTATATTCTTTAAAACTTCTTGAGTTGGCATATATGATCTTAAAAAGTTATATTTTTACTATTCACAAATTCTTAATAAGGTTTAAATTTATTTATTTTTATATTTTAAGTATTCACAAATTTTTATTAAAGTTTAAATTTATTTATTTTTATATTTAACTATCTAAGAGTAGTCATTAAAACTCAAATATTTGTTAAGTTGTATCTTGGTTTTAAATGAATTTTAAGAGAGTAATTAAAATATTCTTTATTTCTTAAAACAAATTATAATTTGTTTTTTCAATTATGAAAGATAATAAATATTGTAAAATTTCAAAATAGGGATTATATTTTTAACTATCCATTACTATTATGATTCCTAATTTTTATGTGTAATGATCATTGGAATTTTAGTATTATATCTGGATGTATGTGGATCATAATCAAGATCCATGGTTTAAAGCTTTTTATTTTTCTTTATTGTTGTGGCTCTAGATACCCTTCCACAACATTAAGTCGATCACATCACCCACACCCACATAATCCTTCCACTATATTGGCCTATCCACCATTTTAAGTGTCAAATCTTGGAAACCTTTATCTTTTTGAATCCCCACTTTAATCCAAATGTTATGAGTATTCACTATAACAAAACCCTATGATTAGCTCCCTTTTTGCATCCTATCACCTTCTTAAAAAAAAATTTCTTCACTCTCTGAGCAAAGGGAGGATTAATAATAATCCCATCACGCTTCTACTTTCTCTAGGTCCATTTTCAATCCATCTTTAGAAATAATAAAACCCAAGTACACTAGTTCTATTTTCATAATAGAACACTTCTTAGATTCCTTAAATGTATTTCTTTTGTTCGATTGTAAATTAGAATATCATCCAAATAAACAATAACGAACTTACCAATGAAATATTTTAAAACCTCATTCATCAATCTCATAAATGTACTGGGTGATTTGGACAATCTGAAAGGAAATACCAACCATTCAATATACAATCTGTCATTTGTCTTTAAAGTTGTTTTCCACTCTTCAATCTTGGAGAAACAAGTTGCTCCACTCAAACAATCCATAATGTCATTCATTCGAGGAAAAGAAAACATGTATCTGATGGTGATTTTGTTGATTGCTATGGAGTCCATACACATCCTCCACTCTCCATCATTCTTTAGAGTAAGTACTATAAGCACTGTGCATGGACTCAAACATTCTCAGATCAACCCTTTATCTAAAAACCATTGGACCTGCTTTCTAATCTCTTCATTCTCCTTGGGTTTCATCCCACATGTAGCCTTGTTTGGAAGGCTTTCCCTCGATATGAAGTCAATGTGATGACTTATGCTTCTCTTCAGTGGTACTTCATTTGGAATATCATCTACCACTATATCACTAAACTCATGTAACATTTCTTGTAATAGTTTTCATAAGCACAACTTTTGGTTTACAAATTAAAACAAAACTTACTTCTTCTTCCTTGATTTATTGCACAAATTCCTTTCCACTTAGCAACAATGTTTTTGGTCTATCTTGTTTAGCTGCACCTCCTTCTTGCAAAGGGAAGAGAATATGCATAGTCCCATCCTTTTCGAACTTATAATAGTTACTTCTCCCATCGTGTATCACCTTCCGATCAAATTGACTTGGTCTTCCCAAATTGATATGGTATCCATCCATAGGCATGATGTGACAAATCACTTTGTATTTATAACTTCCCACTTGGAAGTCTACCTCACTTTTCTCACTCACCAATATCTGATGTCCTTTATGCATCCATGAAACCTTTTAGGGCATTGGATGTTTCATATTCTTTAAGCCCAACTTGTCCACCATCTCTGTGGAAACTAAGTTATCCATATTGTTGCTATCAATCACCATTTTGCAACACTTTGCTTGATCTTTACAAACAGCCTAAAAAAATATTTTCTATGGGCCAGTTGTACAACCTCCTTCTCTAGCTTCAAGAGAATCTTATTCATCATTAAAGAATCTCTAGTATCCAATATGTTCTCATCCACTGGTTCTTTCTGTTTCTCCTACTTGAGCTACATAGGTACTTTTCTTCCATATATTCTCCTTTTCAGGACACTGAAAATATCTATGACCCAACTAGTTACACTTGTAACATCTATAGGAAATTGTTTTTCCTCTTCCTCTACCTCTACCTTTATGGTAGGCTAGACTTTCTTTGCTTGAGTCATCTCCTTTTTTTGACTACCCTTTTGATTTGAGTTGCTTGCTTCACATTTATGACTTGAAAACCTGCCCCTTCCAATCAACTATCCTCTTCCTCGAGATGAACCTTGACCTCTGCTTGAGTTTTCCTTCCTCGTTATCTTCTCCCCTTCCATTAAACAACATTGATAAACTTCTTACATAGTCATAGGTGACAACATGTTAATTTTGTCTTTAATTTCCATTCTCAATCCATTAATACATTGGTGTCTTCTCCAGGGATTCTTCTACATATCTCGCTCTCAACAACCTTTGACTTCGGTTTTTCAGTTGCATGTAAAGAACTAACTGACAGTGTTTCGACAGAAATTTATCCTTCATCTTGGCTATCATCCTACCCCAACTTTTAATCATACGATTTTTCTTTTTCCTCCTTTTAGTTTTCACACTATCCCACCATAGGGATGCATCTCCTTTTAACCTTTTTACAACAAATTTAACCTTCTTGTTCTCTTCGACCTCGTCATACTTAAAACATTTGTCTAGGTCATTAATCCAACCTAGTAAATTTTTAGCTACCAAACTCCGATTGTAAATAGGTAGTTCAGGTTTAGGTCTCGAACTTGCCCCCAATATTAACATTAAGAACTTGAGCTTTGCAATTTCTTGAGCTATTTGTTTTTTCACTCTTGGTGCTTCCTCTTCTAGTTCACTCACATTCGGAACTTCAAAGTCTCGTTTCCTACCAATCTCCACATCTTCTAATCGTGCTTGCAATATTCTCATTTCTTACCTGATTTCTTCATTGGTTGCATGTCAATCTCGACCCCTCTGACATCATACTCCACCTACTCGAAGAGACATATCTTGGGTTCACCATATAGAGTTCCTGCAAATCTTTAATGATAAACTCCAAATTAAACAAAATATTATTTCTCTCATACCTAGATTGATGCAATCTTTCGGAGGAACACACACACACACATAAATCCCAATTTGAAAGTGTTAGTTCAGTTTTCAGCGTGATATCCAATGATTCCCTTCATGTCAATGATTCAATATGGATTTCTCAACTTCTACCCAACATAAGTAACAACCAAATTTTAAAAGAAAAGAAAAATAAACATAGCTACAGGCACTTTCCAAGCATGTAGTAAAGAACACAAGAAACAAAGAAATACTATGTTCTTGTTCCTTTCACTTATAACCTCCAAAAATGCACTTAGTTCACCCTTGAATATGTTGGGTAAGATTATCAAAACCTTGATATGGATAAATAGAGCATCGATCTCTTGACATAAAATACTTGTGTCGTTTACTCCTAGTCAGATAGTACACATTCATATGTGCCCAAACCTATGTGTGGCATCAAGAAATAAACTCTATGATCTTGTTCAATACTATGGAGAAAGAGTATTGAATCCCATGAAGTCTTTATGTGTTGAAGCCAATCAAGCACAACATTTTGTCATTTTAATAATTGAACTTCAAAATTTTCAACAAACTCCATTCACACAGTTCCAATAAGAAGAAACTCAACAAATTTGTGATGCATTTACACAAGAATTTCAGTTCATTCACAAAATTCAAATCACCAGAGAAAATATCTTTGAATATCTGTGTTTTTCGCAAAAAAAAACTTGTATGTATTTCTTTATTTTTTCAAGACTCTGCTTAACTAACTCAAAACTAAAGGTTTTTGCTTACAAAAAAGAGGAATCCCTCTCTTCCTCAAATGAGGGATTCAATATTCTAAACTTACCATATCTCCCTAAATTATCTCGACAATAAAACTAACTGATATTCTCCTACAAACTAAAATTCAAAACCAACTTAATCTATTCCTAAATATCTGGAAATTAAATATTGTTAAACATTTTAGCTTGGCCCTTTGATAGTTTGACATCTCATGTGACCATGTTGTTACATGCTCAGATAGATTTGATGCCCCTGCATCACCAAAGGTCCCCTAAAGAGGCCCCATGTTGTAATTTGGGGCATTTTTCACAACCTTAAGCCATAAATTCTAATTTGATTAGCAGGTCTACAACCTAATTTTCCTATCTAAACTATGGTGAAGGTCATTTGACCCCACGAAAATGTTTTAATGGAAAATTTTAGTCAATTATCTAATGTTTGATGTTTTTCCCAAAAAAATATTCACCATTTTCCATTTTATTCCAATATGATTTTCCATGTTCCTTGGGATTAAAAATTTGTACTCTAAAAATCACCAAAATTGTCCAAAAACTATATAAAACCCTTATAATTGTTAGATTTTTATCAATTTAGACAGTATTATCTTAGGATCTTATCTGAGAGAATAACATGCATAGCAATCAAACACAAGAGACAATAGACAAATATTTTCCTCAAGGAAACCATAAAGGAGAAAACCCTGCAACTTCCTCAGATAAAGAATAGGCATCAATAACAGTAGTAAAACCCAAAGACAGTAAGATGATCTCCGACAACTGTTCTCTCTCTTATTCCAGCTCCTTCTCTCTTACTCATGCTCTACAACTGAGTGTGAGTGATTGTGTGTGTTATAAATAGAGAGGCTCACTCTCTATTTATACTAATTCCCTACTTAACAATAACTTACCAGGGCCAAATTCTCTAGGAGAGTCTAATAACCCTAGTGCCCCAAAACTGTGGGGACTTTAACCCTTGAACAGTAAGGAGGGTTACCCTCTATGACTTTACATGACTTGTTTACATTATTGATTCTCTCGATAGGAACATCATGGTATGAAATGACTCAATTACATTACAAATACTTCCTGGAAAAACATCGAGGTATAATACATAAAATATACAAGTGAATACATTATGAAGTTACAAATACATCAACACTCCCTCTTAACTAGGAAGGTATTCTCTTGACACAATTCATCAGTACAAGTCTTCTTCTCTGGATCAAATATGGATCATCTTCAATGCTGAATCATCACTGGATCATCATCAAAACCGAATCATCACTGGATCATCATCATCACTACTTTTTCTATCTCAGTAAACTGGTGCTATCTCTCAATTCTACTCATCATAGGAAGTTCTACAGAGCAAGCCCTTTTTCATGCTAGTTGTAGGCCTAGCCTCCAGGTAGGTCTTTTTCAGCACTTATATCTGACCCTTAGTTAGAACGGTCCGCCCAACACTTACATTTGACCATGAGAGGAACACATCCACCACCATGTCAGAAAGGCACACCCAACACTCACTCACATATGACCCAGTCAGAAAGGCCCAGCACTCACATATGACCATGGGAGGTCCAACCTGCCACCATGTTAGAAAGGCTCATCCAACACTTACATCTGTCCCAGTCAGAATGGCCTAGCACTCACACCTAACCATGGGTGGCCCAGCCTGCCACCATGTCAGAATGGCTTAACACTTATATCCAACTATGGGAGGCCCAGCCTGCCACCATGTCGGAAAGGCTTAGCACTTATATCCGACCATGGGAGGCCCAGCTTGCCAGCATGTTGGAAAGGCTTAGCACTTATATCTGACCCAGTCAGAATGGCTCTGCACTTACATCTGACCCATTCAAGATGGCTCTGCACTTACATCTGACTATGGGAGGCCCAGCCTACCACCATGTCAGAATGGCTCTGCACTTACATCTGACCATGGGAGGCCTAGCCTGCCACCATGTCAGAATGGCCCTGCAATTACGTCTGACCATGGAAGGAACCAATCCTATAATGTCAGAAAGGCTCTCGGACTCATCACCTCCCCTTGAAGGGAACCTCAATCTGGAGAACACCAAGCTTCTCCCTGAATTACTCAAACTTCACTCTGGCCAATGGCTTGGTCAACAAATAAGCTATCTGTTTGTTTGTCGCAACATACTGGAGCTTCACTGCTCCCCTCTGCACCATATCCCTGATATAGTGGTACTTGATCTTGATATGCTTTGACTTGTCATGGAACACCAGGTTCTCTGACAACTTCACACAACTTTGGTTGTCGCATTATATACAAGTAGCATCCAACTAGAGATCAAACAAATCAGACATTAGCTTCCTTAGCTATACTGCCTCACAACTAACTGAACAAGCTACGACATACTCTGCTTTAGCTGTACTCAGTTCCATGCAAGACTGTTTCCTACTAAACCAAGAGATCACGCTTGATCCCATATTGAAGCAGCACCCTGAAGTGATCTTCCTATCGATGGCACTACCTACCCAATCTGAATCAACATAACCTTCCAGGTTAATCTTCTGATCCACCTCATACTTGAGCCCATAATCAACTGTATGCTTCAGGTACCTCAGAATATGCTTTGCAGCAATCAGGTGAGCATGTCTCAGATCCGTCAAGAACTGGCTCAATGTGGTCATAGAAAAGCAAATATCTAGTCTTGTATTTGGCAGGTACATCAAAGACCCAATCATCTAACGATACATCATAGCATCAACCGTCTCTGATGAAGCATCACTCAATAGATTTAGGTTTGATTCCATAGGTGTGGTCATGGTCTTGCAGTCTATCATCCTGAACATCTTCAGGATCTCCACTGCATACTTCCCTTGTCCCATGGATTTTCCATCTGTACTCTTCCACAACTCCATGCCTAGAAAGTAGTTCATCATACCCAAGTCCTTCATATCGAACTCAGCAGCAAGTTTCCTCTTTGTATCAACAATCAACCCATCCCTACCTATTACAAACATATCATCTACATATAGTAGGAGTATCACTGGGTTCCCTTCTTCAACCTTGTAGTAAAGGTTGGAATCTGCTTTACTCTTAGTAAAGACCAAATTGGATAAGAAGCTGTCAATTCTGCCGTACCATGTCCTGGGTGCTTGTTTCAAACCGTACAGGGATTTCTTCAATTTACACACAAGAGTCTCCATGTCATGTGTCTCAACACTGAGTGGGTGCTCCACATACACTTCCTCTTCCACTACACCATTCAAGAAAGCAGTATTGACATCCATCTGGTGTATCTCCCATTTCATCACTGCATCCAGAGCAAGTACTGATATGATTGAATGATATCTAGATACAGGTGCAAAAGTTTCTCCATAATCTTATCCTTCTTTCTGGGAGAAGCCACGAGCCAAAAATCTTGCTTTATATTTCTCTATGCTACCATCTGCAACATGCTTGATCTTGTAGATCCATTTGGAAGTCACAACAGAATTCCCCTTTAGTCTTGGGACAACATCCTAGACATCATTCTTCATGATCGTTTGGTACTCCTCGATCATAGCATCCTTCCATTCTCTCTTCTCTATCACTTCTTCATAGTTGGAAGGTTCTTTCTCAATGATGTCACATAACTGTGCTACATAACCAGAGCAGGACCTGGTTCTTTATCTCTCTATGTGCATTTCTTTTGGAGCCCCATATCTTTTTGCACCTTGGATAGCCTCTCATACCCATGCAGGTTTCCTCTTGTGAGGATTCTTCTCTTGGGGTGGATCTACAGGTTCATGGCGTTCTTCTATTTCTCGATCTTCATCTTGATTTGTATCATTCATAGTTTTATCTTTAATTCTGGGTACTTCTGTTTCTTCAAAGTCTTCAATTGGTCTCTTTCTGGATTTGTTGTAAGCTGAATCTTTGTCGAATGTTACATCTTTGCTTATGTCTATCTTCTTGAATATTGGGAAGTATATTTTGTAAGCTTTCGAGCTTTCACTATATCCCACAAATATACGCTTCTTTCCAGAAGGATCTAACTTTGTCCTCTTTTCTTTTGGAATGTGTATGTACAAAGGACAACCGAATATTTTGAGATGGATGACCTCTGGTTTCTTGCCGAAAAATACTTCTTCAGGTGTCTTGTTCTCGAGAAATTTGTGTGGAGTACAGTTCTGTACATACACCGCTGCTTTGGTAGCTTCTTCCCATAGATGCATGGGAAAATCTTGATCATGAAGCATTGCCCTTGCATATTCCATGATCGTTTTATTCTTCCTTTCTGCAACCCCATTCTGTTGTGGATTATATGGAGTGGTTAAATCCCTCTTAATCTTTGAATCTCCGCATAACTATTTGAATTCATTTGATGTGAATTCTTTGCCATTGTCTGATCGAAAGGTCTTGATTTTTTTTTTTGCGTGGTTCTCGATCAAGGCTTTGAATTCCTTGAACTTGCTGAATACTTCATCTTTGTTCTTTAAGAAGTATATCCATGTCTTCCTAGAAAAATCATCAATAAAGGAAAAATAGTATACATACCCGCTTAATGAACTGGATGACATCAGGCGACATACATCAGATTGGATGATTTCCAAGATTCCTTTTGCCTTGCTCTCACTACCTGGAAATTTCTTCTTTTTTTCTTTCCTTTCACACATCCTTTGCAAACACCTTCATGCTTTGTCTGTATTTTTGGAATACCTTCAACAAATTTTCTTGCAAGTGGTAGTGCTCTGTAGTGCACATGTGCAAGCCTTCTATGCCAAAGTTCATTTGGATCTACTAAGTCATGGACCAAAGCTTGTTCTGGTTGGCCCTTCAGTTTGTATAATCCTCCCTCTTGCTCTCCAATCACAACTACATCATCTATAGTCTTTCCCTTTGGCCAAATAAGAACTTGGCCATCTACAAATGCAACCCTTATGCCTTTTGCATCCAATGCAGATATGGAGAGGAGATTCTTCTTTAGTCCTTGTACAAACAATACATCCTTCATCTTCATAGACTTTTCAGAATCTAGCTTGTAGGAGGAGTTACCACTAACTTTTATTGGATACTGGTAGTCATCCCCAAGTTTCACCTTGTGAGGTGACTCATGTTCAAACAGTTTCACAAAGGATTCTTTGAATCGCATCATATGTTTGGAAGCCCCACTGTCTAAAAGCCAATCATTGCTTCCATGTGTGATAGTTCTCGTGAGAGTGGAAATCAAAACATATTCTTCATCACTTGAAGAATCATCACTTTCTTATCTGATTCTCTTTGTGGAAGGTTCATCATCCTCTGCAGCATGAGCATGATGTCTTCTCTTGTTTCCTTTCTTCTTGTGAGAGCTATTCTTATTCTTGGGACAATATCTTGCAAAGTGTCCTCTTTCATCACATGTAAAGTATTTGTATTTAGATATATCCTTGTTATATTTTCTAGATTTGAAATGCTCACCTTTGGAGTGATGATAACCCCTTCTGCTTTTCTTGGAGTGTATTGTGAGAGATTGATATTCACTTCCCATCTTTTCTTCTCGGGCTACTATCTGAGCTTCTTCTTGTGAGTATTGTTCCCACATTCTACTGAAGGTGACTAGCCTTCCTCTAGCACAAATCCCTTGAATGAAGGAGTCCCATGATCTAGGGAGACCATTCAAGGTTGCCATCACAATCTCTACATTCTCCACTTCTTCATCCACTACTTCAAGTTGTTCTTTGATCTGGGAGACCTTTGTGAAGTATGAATGTATAGTCTCTACATTCTTCTACTAGTTCCTCAAAGTCATCTTCCGATTTTTGTTCTTTCCTTCAAATAATTTGGTTAGGGCATCAAACATTGCTTTAGGTGTCTTTAGGGAGGACACCTGAGGTATGAGGTGATCCTTTATTGAATCAGCAATAATCCTCTTAGCCATGACCAATTTATTTTTATGTAAGGCCTTAGCCTCATCTCCCTCTCGAATTGGAACCTCTTCATCGATGTAAGAGTCCAACTCATTTTCTTCCAGAACCAGGGAGATCCTCTACTTCCAAGCTCAAAAGTTATCAGCTCCCTCAAGCTTTCATCAATATTGGTGTGATGAGACATCTTAACTGAGAACCTCAAATGGAAATACAAAATATTTAGATCTTACCAATTTGAGAAGATGAAAACTGGATCTGGAGTTGATCTTCTGCAATGTTGGTTTTCTGGTTCCAGGGAAAATTAGGGTTTGAATTTCCCGGAGTTCTACCGAACCAAAAAACTTGATTTTTTTCTCTAAAATTCTATTTTGAGGAGGAGAGAAATCCTAGCTTGGGATCACTCAAAAATTTCTCTTCAATGAAAAGCCCGAATTTCTCGATGCAGTGGGAGGTCAAAAACTGAAAATGCTCAGAATCAGATTTTGCTTCGACAAAAAATGTGCCTTTCAATGGAGGTTCATCCCAACCTTATTTTGCTAATGGATTATGGAGAGAGACCCAAAAAGTAAGAAGCCCTAGCTTTCACGGTTGCACAGTGTCTTCTTCTCAGGTTAGCTCTGATACCATGTTAGATTTTTATCAATTTAGACAGTATTATCTTAGGATCTTATCTAAGAGAATAACATGCACAACAATCAAACACAAGAGACAATAGACACAATTATTTTCCCCAGGGAAACCATAAAGGAGAAAACCACACAACTTCCTCAGAGATAGGATGGGCACCAATAGCAGCAGTAAAACCCAAAGATAGTAAGATGATCTCCAACAGCTGTTCTCTCTCTTATTCCAGCTCATTCTCTCTCACTCATGCACTACAACTAAGTGTGAGTGATTATGTGTGTTATAAATAGAGAGGCTCACTCTCTATTTATACTAATTCTTGACTTTACAATAAATTACCAGGGCCAACTTCTCTAGGAGAGTCTAATAACCCTAGTGCCCTGAAACTGTGGGGACTTTAACCCTTGAACAATAAGGAGGGTTACCCTATATGACTTTACATGACTTGTTTACATTATTTATTCTCCCGATAGGAACATCAGGGTATGACATGACTCAATTACATTACAAATACTTCCCAGTAAAAACATCGGGGTACAATACATAAAATATACAAGTGAATTCATTCCGAAGTTACAAATACATCAACAATAATTTTAAATATTTTTAAAAAAATATAACCAAACATTTTATGGTTGCATACTTGATAATTAGTAATATTTTCCTAGGTTTATACACTTTCATAAAATTATGGATCCTTAAATTTTCCATGTTTGACCCACCCTTGATGCTCAAAACCTCCTTATGTCGTTGATATCACCACTCCAAGGAAAAATTCCTAGAGAGGTCCTTTGTACACATTTAAAAGTCCTCAATCATGATCCTGAAAAATCTAGAAGATTTAATTAGTTCCTAAGGCTTGAGTTTTCTCCCCGCAACCATGGTTAAGTATAAAAGGCACATGCCTAGAACTCAAGGCGCTCTGAGTCATTCTCAGTGTTCAAAAAAATCCTAAGATGGTGTAGGAATACCCCCACATGAAGGACATAGATCCCTGAGGGTGGTATGCTAAATGGTGTTTCAAGTCCTCATTCATGGCCCTTTTGCTTAAAAGTTTCCTATAGATCAAGTAAGTACCACATGTCATCCCCAAATCATAGTTAATTACTAAGACTTATTCTTATTTTCCAGATCCCCATTGGGATGGTAAAGAGCCTACTGAGAGGTCCTATGTTGTGTTTTGAGGCATTGCTCATGGACCTTGAGAAATACAACTTTCATTTAGGGAATGAGGCCCTTTTTTCCTCCACCACACATGCTCAATTACTTAAGACTCATTCTTGTTTCTCAAAACCTACTAATGGTCCCCACCATGGTTCCCACACTCTTACTTAGAAGGGAAATACCCCTCACATAAGTTTTGCAAGGTGATTCAATTTCTCATTCTTGGCCCTTGACACTACTAGATTTATGGTCGAAATTCAATGTTTTTATTGATGTGTAAAGTCAAAAGTCACTCTACATGTCAAAAAAATGTCAATTTATTGGGTTTTTAAAAGGTGCTTCAAAATATCTTCCCAATGTCTCTTAAGCAACGTTAGAAAAGGCGATGTCATGCATGTGCAAATATCGACCCAAAGAACTACAGTTTCTTAACATCACTTAGGAGACGAGTAAAAGCCGAAGGTATTTTCCTCTTTCTTGATTAAAGTCAGTAAGTTTTAAAACATATTCAGACACAACATCTATTTAGTTTTTTTTATTCAACTGGACAAAATTTAACACATATCTAGGTTTTTTGGGAGGTATTTTATAGTTCAATTTGGAAATATTTAACACGTATTTAGGGTTTTTTTTAAGTTCAATTAGGTAAGAATACTTTGTGGAAGAACTTTGGGGGGAGAAATTTGATTGTAGGTAAGAAAAAATTGTGGATTGATGATATTTATTTTGAATAAATTTATTTTCATTCGATTAATGATGTTTTTGTATCTCTTCTTACTTTTATAATTCATTTTGTTGAAATAGTGAACGATGTTAGACAAACATGTCCACTGCTTTTCTAATGGATCCAAACTAATTGTTGTTATGAAAGCAAATACCAATTTTTCATATGATCACGCAAGCAACCCTGGTAATTCAAATGATCATAATCAATCCTTTAATGTTGAAGATATATCAATTATAGAAAATGTTATCTCCCTTGAATGCAATATAGAGGGATAAAAAGAAGAAGAGTTGCTTGGGGAACAACCAGGAAACATTTCTATTAATATGGACACTTGGAAGGTGGAGCATAATATCATCCCCTAGTAATATATCAATAAAAGGTTTTTTCCTCATTTGCGAAATATTAATATTGATGTATATTTCAATACTAATTGGAATTATTTTGTCCTAATTATTTCATAGATGAGAGCACAAACACTTGAAATCCAATTGCCACAATTCATACTACAAATGGTGAGGGCGGTGACATTGAGGTTGATACCTGACCACAACCTTATTGAGAATGAAGGGATAAATACACTGATCAATGACACGTTGTTTCCACATATGAGAATGCATCTAGGGATGAGATCTATGAAAACATTCATGATATTGTATTTCTAATTGATAAGGGAAAAAAGGATTTATACAAAGAATCAAAGACAAGTCTTCTCTCTAATATTTTGTTTCTAGTCAACTTGAAGGTCATGAATGGTATTTCAAACACAACAATAACGTAGTTGTGTAGGTATTCAAGATTTATACATTTGTAATTGAAATTAGATGTTGTTTTCTTATTTATGGTTGTAATATGTAAGATAAGGTAGTAATTACAACGCGTTGATTTTTTGGTTTAGGTTGTTAGGTGATACACTTCTAGCACCATAAAACACTTTTCCTTGCACATACAAAGAAATGTGTGTCATCCTAAAAGATATACGAATGGAATATAACACAATTGATGCATGTGCTAATGACCATATCTTATATTACAAACGCCATGCATCAAAAAGTGAGTTCCCTAAATGTCGAATTAGTAGGCATTGTATTGATCAAGTAACAAATAAGGTTCCCCACAAATTTATTCTCCATATCCCAATAATTCCACGTTTTGAATAGTGCTTCATGTGTAAAAACATTGTAGAATTTATGGATTACCATGCATGACAGGTGTTGTGTGAATGCATAGATATGGATCTGCATTCAGAGACATTGAGAAAATATGTCCAATTTTTAAATAAGAACCATATAATTTTAGACTCTCATTGGTAGTTGATGGTGTCCATCAAAAGTATGCAGTGTGGGTACTCGTTTGACGCGGAATCAAATTCCGCATCCAACGAGCTCTCCCAATCGAAATTTGAGTAAAAACACAGGGAGATATGTCGAAAATACGAACACAAAAAGTAGTTTTTTCTTTCTTCCTCCAAAATTAATCAATATTATTTTATTATTTTAACTATTATTTTATTATTTTCCTTAGGAGGCCCATTTTAGACCCCAAAATTCCTCTAATGGCAACCTTATCATCTATGGGACTAAAAGTCCTGATGAATGAAGAACAAATGACTAAAGATCCACCAACAGCCATGGCCTCTCTCTAACTAGGACAAGGATAAGGTAAGAGTTTATCCATGTAACAATTGTAATTAATATTTGCTTCAAACAGTAAACATAGAAAATACAGAAACTGTTTTCCTTCTTTGATGTAGTTTTCCAGAATTGATGAAGAGAAGAAGCTTACGAGGAGTTAGGCCTAGGAACAAGTGGTATGTAGAAGTTGCCCGATCTTGTTTGATAAAACATTGCATGGGTGCATCACGTGGTCTAGGCTGTTAAACAAAACCACAACTATGAGTACTTTTATCAATCTCAAAACAACTAGTCTTAGCTTCGATGGTCTAACTACCCATCACTTTTAAAAGAATCACTGTATAGGCATCTTGTTATGTCTTACCCTCAAGTTTTGTTACTGCATTGACATTTTTCTCAATGAATAAAATAACAATTTACTACCACCAAATCAATTAAACTACCAAACTAACAGTTTGAAACAATTAAAAAATCTAGCATTTTCCTTTGATCCGGAAGCTTGACACATTCTAGATGCTGTACACTCACCTGTTTCAACAATATTGGAAATGTAAGCTTTCCACATTGCTCCGGTGTTACATTAGTAGCATCACCTAGTAGGCAAAACCACATGCAAAAATCATCAAAACGCAAACAGAAAACTTTAAAATAGCATCTGCAACTTACATCTTGAGAGGAAATATGGTGCTTTGCCATGGATTCCTGAATTGGGCAGAGACAAGTTGCTTGAAATTGAATAATTCATAATTTTTAGCAGAATTCTGCGCCATAATGTTCATTTTGGCCATACAGGGGAGCTATCACAGCTGGCAAATATCATTCTAGATATACTCTCTCAGCTTCAAACATTATACAAAGAGCATAGTGTAAAGGAAAGGGGTTAGTTATTCTTAAGGCATAGTGCATGGCTGTCTTTAATTTTATCATTGCTCCAGGCAGGTCTGTGGAAAGTCATTGCTCCAGGCAGGTCTTTAATTTTATC
>LPNX010298645.1:0-11354 GCA_001517045.1 Pseudotsuga menziesii
GTTTGGTTGTAAAGGCTAGAAGTGGAAAAGATGATTTCCTTTATCTTTAATTATATGTTTAATGTACATTGTATTTCTGGTTCAAAAGGAGATTAAAATAGCGGCTTCCTTTCCATCATTAGTACAAGATTATTTTGTGTGTGATATCTTTAGTATGCAAGTTAATGGTAATTGTTTAATTGGTCCTTTCGATTGGGATTTTCTGACCTTATTATATGGTGAGGCTAATTGCAGGCAATTTACTTTGTTTTGATTTGCTAACAAATTTTGGATGTTGGTCTTATGTCATTGACAAGCACTTTAAAAGTTAAGATGTAGTATATATAAAATTGCAACAGTGAGTGAATTTTTCTGTTGTAATAAAATGATGTTAAAGGGTAAGGTCGGGTTCGCCTTGTCAAATTTCTCAGGCTTTTATGTGATTCCTTGTGAATTGTATTGTTATAAGAAATTGAAAGGGTCTTGTGGCATCTTGTGAACACCTTCCTGTCAGTTCGGGTATTGAAAAAGCTGTTATCTACTGAATAAGAAATGAAGTAAGACATGCTGGATGCTAAGAATTCGATGATTCTTTTGATAAACTGACCACTTGCAAATTGATTGCAGGCAGTGGAAAATTATGGCCATGAGAAAAGGCTAAAGCTATAGGACTATGATGAGTTAAATCTCATGTGTATAAATTTATCACCAGAAGAGGGAGTGGTGATGGAGGTAGTGGTTAAAATCTACCTTGTTTTCCCCCGGGCCAGCGAGGGACCATTATGCATTCTGGGGATGCCTAGATGTAATACATGTGGTTAAGACTCGTTCCGCACACATTAGAGGACTGTCACATGAGTTGGGGGACTCTGTGAAGAGAATAACCTCTAGGCGTTGTGGAGGTGTGCGAGAACGGAGTGCCTCAGCTTGGTGAAGCACCCTAAAGGAGATACCGCTAAGAGGGGTACAGGGTATCGTCCTTTTGTTGGGTGGCTTAAATTGAAGAGAAAAGAATAATGACAAGAACCCTGAATAGCACAGAGGAGATACACGAAGGGTTGGTATCATCCTTGTGTTGGGTGTCTTGAATTGGTACTTGGAGTACTGTTGGCACTTGATGTGCTGGGATGGAGGACATCCAAGAAAGGAACAATGCAGAAAAGGTATGTGCATTGCAGGTAAACTTGTACCGATGAGGTAATATGTTGATTGATTGACATTATTGATATAATGGGATTTCAATGCTTGTAGTCATGTTTTTGTTGATGTAGCAATTGCATTATGAAAAATAATTGGGTAATATGACACCCATGAACATTAGAAAATTGCAGATTGCAAAAGAATCTATGACCTTTGTTTAAGTTGATTTGTGATTTGGACATCAATCATTGAAGGGACTAAGTTGTAGTTATGATGGTGCAAAAGACTTGCTAATTACGTTCATGATGAATTGATTCTTATCTATGTGAAATTTGGTAGGCCAGATTTTTGCAGGTCCTACGAACCCACAAGGATCAGAAAAAGAAGAACCAAAGGAGAGATTCGAACAAGGCAAAGCAAGAAGAGATGACTCCAGAGAAGAATAAACGTTTTGTCGAAGAAACAAGAAACACCGAGAACGGTGTTCTTTCTTTTAGGGGGGAAGGATGTAATATCCCTCTCCTAGGCCCTGGAATAATTTGTACCTTTGCATATTGTTGTATGAGGCTTCTGGGTGAGGAGCTCAAGTGCCAAGGCCCCACCCAAAGAAAAAAATGAAAGTTAGGTGAAAGTCTAATAACACTAAAAGCCGACGAA
The DNA here is from genome assembly GCA_001517045.1 of Pseudotsuga menziesii. NCBI lineage: Eukaryota > Viridiplantae > Streptophyta > Pinopsida > Pinales > Pinaceae > Pseudotsuga > Pseudotsuga menziesii. The sequence goes on from LPNX010298645.1 coordinate 1,777, forward strand.
CACAGGTGTGGCAAGAACTAGGGTTAAGGGATCGGAAACAAGGGTTGGACAATAGACATTATGATATAAATCATATCATAAGGACAAAGAAACATTTAAGAAAAAGGGGACAAGTATTAATAAATTGAAGATCTATCTATGATAGATATAAGTCCTCCATAAGGAAGAAAGAAAATGACAAACAAAGCCTTCATAAAAGATAAGGTATTTTTAATTAAAAGCTATAAGTAAAATATATGATGAATTGATAAATTGAGAGAACGTGGAGTATCATGATATAAATTATATCATGCGAATGAAGGAAAACATAAGTATTAAATCCGAAGACCTAAAGGTCTATAGGATGGATTTATTTTCTCTTTTAGGACTAAGGACTCATTAAGTCTTTTTGGCAGTATTTACTCCCTCGCTTTACATATGTAAAATTTTACTTTTTATTATAAGAGAGGAATTAATTTACTTTCAACCAGCACAACTTAAGGAGAGGTTCGGCTTAAAGGAAGGAATTGATTCCCACTGACCTCAACGGTCGTTACCTGCTCCGGGACAGAGGGGACCTGCGCATGCAGCATGCACATAATTGCATACTTTTCTCTTTTCTCTGCACTCCTTTTTATTTTAAAAAAGAACCAGGTTCTGATTGGGAGGGAAAAAAAAAACCCGGCACTCTTCTAGAAAAATGCTCTTCCTTTTTGCTGTAGAAGAATTCGCTGCTGTGAAGGGAAGGATTTTTGCCTTTTTGAGAGGAAGCACTAGAAAGGGGCGCGCCTTCTCAATCATTTTAGGTTTTAGGTGAAAACCCCATTGTACAGATAGAGTAAGTGGGATCTTATGTGCTGAGTCTTGTATGATACTGCTCATTGTGTTTTCAATTCAAATGAAGTGGCCATTCTGTATGCCTCTAATCGTCACGGTTGTTTCGATTTGTTAGTTATGGGACTTTCAGCCTCCTGAAATATTTTTCACGTTTATTAATCCCAGTTTCCTTATCTACACGGACTTGAAAATGCACCCATGTTGCATTTTAACCCAATAATGGTATTGGCTAATCTTCTTAACCCTTTTACCTTTTTCTGGCTGGTTCTAGCTTGGTAGTGGTCTGACCTCGCACTGATAACCTTGGTGACAGTTGTCGGTCATCTCTGTGGTTTTTCCAAGTGCAGAATATTGACTTCATAAATTGGTTCAGACTTTCTGTTTGATTTTTTTTTAACCCACGTATCACCAAAGCCGAAACCCAGCAGAACTGTGGCTATGTTTCGCGGCGCTAGTGTGATGACTAGTTTTTGTGTTCTTATTTAATTTTTATCTCTATTTTTCCAATGCCCATCACTCTATGCTATAAAAATGTAACTACAACAGATCAGGGTCTGTGACCGCGGCTATCCAATGTGTAAGTTCTGAGCTTCACCATCTTGTGGCCCATGATGTGTGGGTACTACAAACATCAATGTTTCAATCGATGGAGTCATCGGTTTTGTCTTCAAATGTTTACTAGCCAAAGCCATGGCCTCTGGATATTTTGTCCTCAAGCTTTAATCACATGAGTCATGGCTAATCGTTAGAGGCATGGGTACGAGATGCCCACTTATTAAGAACCTTGTTCGCCTTTTAATTTTTAATGCCAAATGCTTTCATGCCGAGTTCAACTTGCAAGAAACCCAATACTGAGATATTTCTCATTTCAATCACTCGTAGGGTTCCCGGACATTGAAAATAAGAAAGGTTTTAAAGATTATTTTTTTTTAACTTCAGTAAATTTTGCCGGTCCTTCACGGAACTGCCAAGCAGTTGAACTATGCTGTTTTCAAACCATTTTTTTGTTTTCGGTAGACATGGTGATGCATTTTTCCTTGAGAAAGACTGTCCTTTGACTTAGGTTTTGTCTTGCTACCTTGAGATGCGTTTCTTGCCAACATAAAGGCTGTCTTGTATGTTTTGATGGAAATAAGAAAGACTCCGATCTGTCTATTAAACACCATGCTTTGCCTTTATAATACTGATAAGCTGTGTTGGTGCCCAAACTTTGAAACAACGTTTCAAGAGGCTAGATAGGCCGTTTCGGGAGTAAATACTTTGAATCTTGAACTTAGCAGTTCTAAGCGCCATTTGGTGTTCCCATACCTGGTCTGATATAGGCAAACCTGTTTTAAAAGATATCTTATATATATGTTTTCACATTTAAGTTATGGCGGATCCTCAGATGAGATTTATCGATTGCCCAAAAAACTTGAGGCACAGGCATCCCTGGTATTTGCATTTTGGTAATGTCCACTATAAGAGATATATGTTGAAAGGCTGCAGTATAGGAACTGCATTTTTGTAACCTTGTTTGAATACTTAATGAAAATAAAAAAATCCGGATGGTTTGGTCTGGACTATCTTTGGTGGACGTAACCCCAAGGTTGGGGTGAACCATGTGAATCTGGTTGTCTCATTGTATTATATCTTGCACTGGTTTATTTATTTGCTTATTTGTTTATATGATGATTATGAATGTAGAATAAATGCTAAATGTTTTTATTTTGCAGACTTCTTAATGGTTTAATGCTTTAAGGTATCACGGGTATTTTACAATGATGTTTACATACATATGAGACAATAAGGGTCCTAAATAGAGCTGATGAGTTACAAGTGTCTCTCTGCGTAGAACTTTGAGGAAAGATAAAACCGGCCATGGATGAGCCGTGATTTTTTGTAAGCACTCCATTTTGATAAAGAAATAAAAGAACAAATAAATTGGTGGATGTAGCCTCGTGGACGAGGTGAACCACGTGAAGGTGGTTGTCTCTTTTGTGTATTTTGTGTGCTGGTTTATTTCGTTGTTTACATGATGGTTATGAATGGTTTATTTCCTTGTTTACATGATGGTTATGAATGGAGTATAAATGCTTTAATTGGTGAATAGATTACTAAATTTTTTATTTTGCAGACTTCCTGAATGCTTTATAGCATTAAGGTACAATGGGTATTTTACAGATAATGACTTTTTCAAAGAAATAGAGACATACATGTACCTAGGGGGGAGAGGTGGGTCACCTAGTGGCCCCGATTGGGGGATATTCAAGCACCACTTGCTCACTAGAAGGATGAATAAAATAATATCTGTCAATGTCATCAAATCAATGGGTGCACCAAAAATATACTTGCATGTACAAAGAAAACTATACTACATGGAGGGACAATAGATTTTTCAAAGAAAGCGACACATACATGTACTTGGGGGGAGAGGGGGGTCACTAACGGCCCCGATTGGGTTCTGTTCAAGTACAACTTACTCACTATAAATATGCATAAAATAATATATTTCAATGTCAGCAAATCAATTGTTGCACCAAAAATCTACTTGCATATACAAAGAAAACTCTACTACATGGGGGGGCAATTGGGGACACAAAGAGACACGAACTTTTCATATTTATTTTATGCCACTTGACCCCTTTAACTCTCATTTTTTAGACCATTTTTATTCTTTCCTTTATTTAGATTTTTGTTTTCCATGCATGTGTACTTGGGGTGGCATAACTTGATGAATTTGTGGAACGGAATCTTCGATCATATTTTTCAATAACTCTTTATATACATAGATTCCAGTTGGAAATTAACCTGTGAATGGAATTAAAGAGATTGGATTTGTTGGTCCTACAAACATCTCTAGCCTACTCTACCATAACCTACTTTATCCTTCTCTATATTATCCTTTCCTAGTCTACTCTAGATTTTCCTAGCCTAGCCTACTCTATCATATCCTAAAATTCGCTTCTCTCGGGCCTAGAAGGATAGCCTAGAGTAGGATAGGCTAGTCTAGGGTAGAGTAGGATAGCCTTGTATAGGATAGGGTAGACCTTACTATAGGCTATTCTACAATATCATATCCTTTCCTACTCTATCCTATCCTATCCTATCCTACTCTAGCATTACCTACTCTAGACTACTCTAGTAAATCCTATCCTATCTTATCCAATCCTATCCTATTATATCCGTCCTAGCATATACCACTATATCCTAGCCTACTTTAACGTAGCATAACTTAGCCTACTTTAGCATAGACTAATTTAGCTAAGCCCAACCTATCCTGCTCTAGCCTAACATATCATATCATATCCTAGCCTAGTATAACCTAACCTAGCCTATTCTGGCCTATCCTAGCCTATTCTATCCTATATCCTACCCTACCCTACTCTAGCATACTCTACCCTATACTAATCTAGCCCACTCTAGTCGATCCTACTCTAACCTAGCCTACTCTAAGCTATCCTACTCTAGTGTATCCTACTCTACCCTAGCCTAACCTACTCTATCCTACTTTAATCAAAACTACTCTATCCTAGCCTACTCTACCCTAATTTACTAAAGTCTTCTCTAGCCTAGCATATTCTACCGTACCCTACTCTACTGTACACTAGGATACTCTATCCTATCCTACTTTATCCTACATTAGCCTAGTCACCTGTAGCATAGTCTAGTCTATCCTACTCTATATTATCCTATATTACTCTAGAATACTCTATCCTAGCATGTCCTATCATACTATAACTTAGCGTACTATACTGTATCCTGTCCTATTCTAGGATAACCCGGCCTTACCTATCCTTGTCTACTTTATCCTACTCTAAACTACTCTAGCTTACCCTATCTAGCCTACCATACTATAGGTTATCCTACCCTAGAATACTCTAACCTATGCTTCTCTAGCGTATATCATACCCACTATAACTAATATTAGCATAATACGCACTATCCTAGCCTAACATACCTTACTCTATTCTAGACTACTCTAACCTACTCTATTCTAGGCTTACCTACACTAATCTAGCCTAGCCTAGCCTATGCTATCTTATCACATTCTATCCTAATATACTGGCCTACTCTATCCTAGCCTAGCCTAGCCTAGCTGACTCTAGCCTACTCTTGCCTACGCTACTCTAGCCTAGCCTAGCCTAGCATACTTTATCCTAGCCTACTCTATTCTAACCTAACTTATGCTACTCTAGCTTAGCTTAGCTTATCATAGCCTATACTAGGATATTCTAGCCTAGCCTAGTCTAACCTAGCCTACGCTATCATACTCTATCCTACATTCCTCTATGCTTGATTAACCTATTTTATCGTAACCTAACCTACTCTAGACTAGGCGACTATAGCTGATCCTACTCTAGCATACTCTAACCTATCCTATCCTAGCCTACTCTAGCCGATCCTACTTTAGCATACTCTAACCTACTCTAGTCTATCCTAGCAAACTCTATCCTAGCTTAGCCTACTCCACTCTAGATCGGGCTAGCCTAGCTTAGCCTGCTCTATCCTAACCTACTCTACTCTATCCTGGGTTAGCCTACTCTAGCCTATCCTACTCTCTCCTACTCTATCCTAGCCTACTTTTTCCTAGCCTATCCCACTCTATCCTAGCCAAGTCTTGTTTACTCTGGCTTAGCCTAGCCTAGCCTAGCCTACTCCAAGCTAGCCTAGCCTAGTCTAACCTAGCATACTCCAAGCTAGCCTAGCCTAGTCTAACCTAGCCTACCCTAGCCTACTCTATCCTAGCTTAGTCTAGTCTATCTTAACCTGCTCTAGCACAACCTAACCTACTCAGGATTAGCTTACTCTACCTTAGCCTACTCTAGCATATCATACTCTAGCCTACTCTACTCGACTCTAGCCTACTCTGCTACTCTACTACTTTAGATTATTCTAGGCTAACCTAGGCTAATCTAGCCTAGCCTAACCTTGCCATACTCTAGCCTAGACTAACCTAGCCTAATTTAGCCTAACTTTTAACACATTACCTTACAATAGCTTTCCTTAAGCAAAACTAACCTTTTCCTACTCTAACCTAGCCTATCCTAGCTTATCTTATTGTATCCTAGCTTACCCTAAGCAAGGATCCTAACCATAATCCTAACTTTGAACAAATCAATTATAATGTACGGATACAATGTCTAACTTAATGAAAATCCATTTTTAATGTCAAATACTTTATCACATATCCATTATGGCATTTGAAATGAAAATTACATAATTTTAGTAAAACATACAAAATATTACAAGTAACTACACCAACCACATAATAAAGAAATTTGCTAAGTATACATTGCACTCTAAAAATTACAAAAGTATACACAAAAATTAACTAACATAAATTGTAAATTTATAAATAAAATAGAAAATAAACTCCATACACATTAAAATAGTTTATATACAAAAATATTCAATTTAGAATACAATACATATCTTACAATTAATTTTTATTTATAAATAATTATTGCATAATAAATGTTATTTTGTTATTTACATAAAATAGTGATATACAAATTTTCTATTTATTTAATATATTAATAAAAAGAAAACTACACAAATAAAATGAAAATAACAAATCTTCAAATCTAATACAATAAAACCAATAAATCTCTGATTCAGATATAATTAATTTCTATATAAAAATAGAACTAGGGTTTCGTAGAAGAGTAAAGAAAATAACAATAACATGTACCTTTGAGTTCTTCAACCTACGATCCAATCCAAACCAGGCTTTTCCATGAGATAAGACCTGGGCCCTTTTCCATAGCCATGGCATCATGGTTAAAATATTGAGAAAGAAGGTAACATAACCCAGAGCCATACATACCTCTAACTCAAACTCGTACTTCTAGAATAAGATTCACTGAATTGTGGGCTCTCTCGTTCAAGATCGACCGGATCTCCCCAAGAATCCGCTCCTCGACGTGCGGGTGGTGAAGGACGAGCCACAAGAACCGCGACAGGGCCACCGTCGCCACGTCGCCAAGCAATTTGTTGGAGTAAACTGCCAGCCCAGCGTCCTCTTTCACTCCCATGAAAACCAAAAACAGGTCAGGACCAACGGGAACAATTTCATGAGTTTCCAGACACCCGAACACCCTCTCGAAATTCGTCTACTGCTTTAAGCAAAACCCGGAGCAACCTCTCGGGCGCAACGTCGAACAATGTCATGAGTTTCAACTTTCAAGAACCTGAACGTGATGGCCGCAGTGGCGTCCTCAAAGGCCCGGGCAAACCTGACATCCTTGAGCTAGCGGAGGCTGAGATAACCGGTGTCCGTCGCCGCACCACCAAGGAAATCGATTTCCCCGCCTGAAGCACAAGCCAGGCCTTGAAGTCCGAGGAATTAAACTACGGATTGGTCGTCCAGCGCTGCTGCCTCCACGTCTCGGCGTCCCCATTGAAGATTCAGGCCGAGGAGGTTGCGTGCCCAAGTTTCAGCGTGTGCGCAAGATTCTCCGGGTGAGCCGTTCGACGTAGAAGAGGAAAACGCAGGAGTCGCATCACCCAGACCATTGACGTATAGATAAAAGAGGAAAAAGGAAAATGTTGAATAAATATATCCACCTAGGAACCTCGCCTCAACGGATAGTTTCATCGTTTTCTTGTGTTTCTGACCATCCATCCATCGATTACATATAACACATTACTTTCCACTCGCTCTTTCTGGAACGGTTATTCAAACTTATCATACTTTCGAATATTTTGTGCTTTTTTCCCTTTACTTTATACAGATTTGGGAGTTATCATTTTTTGAAATTTTTGTGTTTTTTCTGTTTACTTTATTCAAGATTTGGAAATTCCGAATATCAATTTTAGATGCTTTTGTGCTTTTTCTAGGTTTTGATTTCTTATTTTATAGGATTAAATATTCCATATTTTTTTTCAGTTTTCATTTCCTGTTTTATATAGGTTTTGACTTTTTATTTTATAGGATTAAATATCAATAAGATTAAATGTACATTTTGTCTTTTAGATAATTTTGTTTGAGATTTTTTTAATTTGTATATAGAGTTATGTTTTTAATATAGTTTAATTTATAATTTAATAAAGAAATAGTTTAATTTAGGAGATAAAAATATTTTAAGTATTTTTGAATATTTTTTTATAGTTTGTTTGACATTTTGTGTATAGTTTAATTCATGGTTTAATAAAAAAATGGTTTAATTCATAAAAGTGGAGATACAAATATTTCACTTTATTCAAGTATCTTTGAAATTTTTTTGTATAGTTTGTGAAATATTGTTTATTTGGCTTTTTATTTGGTTGACGGTTTGTTTTGTTTGAAAAATTGTTTATACTTTGTTGGACATTTTGTTCTACTTTAATTTATAATGTGATAAAGAAATGGTTTAATTCATGAAAGTGGGGATACAAATATTTCACTTTATTCTCATATCCCCAAAAACAATTTAGCCTCTTAGACAAAATTTCACAATATCTTAATAGCATCAAATTATCTATTACTAACTGCATTAAATATATTTAATTCTATAAGTCATATTAGATAATAAAAAAATCATTAATTTAAAATAAAAGAAAATCTTAAAACCTTTACTTTAATATAACAGATTTACCCTCCTCTCAATATATATGTTTTATCTTTATATACTATCTATATATATATATATAAATTTTACCCTTCTCTTAATACATAAATATTACAAACATAATAACATTTAATTATATTTGGAATAAAGATAGGCATGTTCAATATTATTCAATAATTATGCTCATGCAAGAGCATTAGATGAAAATGGAAAAACAATATTTCTTTTACACTATTGGAATTAGCATTGTTCTTTAAAGTAAAATTAAGTAACCTCTTAATTTTATATGAATTTTTAAATGTTTATGTGGTTTTATTGTTTTTACAATAGTCACTTATGTTTTGGTTTGGTTTTTGCTTTTATGTATACTATAAATTATTTAATTTTTAAAGCTTAATTGAACACACACATTTTATTTTCCAACTTAATTGAATATTCTTATCTTTGATAGGAAATTATTATAAAATTGTCAACATTCTTTCTATAAATATCACTAATGCGTGTAGTTGTAATAATATCCATAAAAAAATATTTAATTTGTTTTGATACAATTATTACATATTAGAATAACACCAAATAGCATCAAACATTTCATAATAGTCATGCCTATATCTATTTTGAATTTTATTTCCTTTTGTATTAAATGAAATTCTATTCTATTGATTTATATTTGTATGGAATTATATTATAAGCTTTAATATTTAATTATTGGATCACCTTGCAAAACAATGAAATGAAAAAATGGCTTTGAGTTTCCTTTTTCATGCATAGAGAAGAGTAGAAAAATCCCTTCTTACTTGTTGATGATTTTGTTAACTCTATTATACTTGACACTTTGTTATTGGATGGAGTATTTGTAAATTATTATTTGGAAATAGTATTTGCATTATATAACATATTATTTGCATGATCCATTTTGGTTTCTGGTGTTAAGAAATTATTCGATTTGTAAGTTTTTGATATCTTATGATTCTATTATCTTAAGGTTGGTAATACTTACAACATCATTGAAGCACTTGAAGTTGCTTCAAATATCTACTAGATTTTATGAAGGATTTTAATATATATATATATTTGGAGGAAATTATAATTAGTTGGCCCATATTTTAATTAATCTTTTTCAATTTATAGACTCTTAAGATTACTTTTAATATTTTACCTAATATCGTGTATCATGAATGTTTAGGTTAAAATTAATAAATGAATTTTTACTTTAAAATTAAATATTTA
>LPNX010298645.1:17173-46092 GCA_001517045.1 Pseudotsuga menziesii
CTTAATTTTGTGTGGTCCTTCATAGGCTCATTTGTTTTATCTGTTAGTTTATTTTCTTGTTTATTTATTTTGAGTTTCTCTTAAGTTTTCTTTTCTTTTTTTATGTTCCCTTTACTTTGTGGCTATTTTTTGCTAGGCTCTAATTTTAGCTTTCCCTTTTTTATCCTTCTCCTCAAGATAAAAAAATATCCCTATGTCTCAATTACTTATGATGGACCACCTTATGTTAGTTCGAATAGTCTATGCTTGTTAAATTATTATGATGTATCCGAAAGACACTGTAATGCCCCTAGACTATGTTTTATTTATTATTATTATTATTATTATTATTATTTGCTGACTGTTTATGTATAAGGAATTATGGTTGTTGATGACTCATCCAAAGAGTCCGGGGAGGACTGATGTAACAATTACCCTTGGGGTTAATGACAATGAATAATAAAAATTAATGATGCAGCAAATATGGTGGAAGCAACCAAGGTAAAAGAGGAAACCTGCGGGGGACGATAAGGAACAGGGACAAGCTAACTTCAGGGATTGACAAAAATAAGTGTCAGGTGTGCAGAATCAGCACAGACACATCCCTGAAAAATAGGGGATACCATTAAGCCCTAGGAATTCCGGTGAGGAAGGGGAGAGGGCTAATGGGGAAAGACCTAGGCAAAAAGAAAAGAGTACCCAAGGAAAAAGAGACAAAACAAGCATACGGTGTAGGCAGGATGATACCGAGTATGCTGAGGATTAGGAATCTGCTGAGAGAGTGCCTGCTGTTGGGCATGATTGCCTGCAGATATTCTGAGATTTGAATCCAAAGTTAGGGGTCCCTGCTGTCTCATGGGAGGTTTGGCTCCGGGGTGAATAGAAGGCAAAGGAGTTGATCGTAGTCTACAGTTGGGTGGAATGTGGCTGCTTCCACTGTAGTCGGTGCAACTGATCTACATGTTTTGAGTATGAGTTTGATGATTTTTTTCTGTATACTGAAATAGTTATTGTATTATCTCAGATTTACATAGTTGTTATGTGTGAAATATCCTAGATATGCTGCGAGTAAAATTTATCTGGTAGATTCTAATTCCAGTTCTTGCATATACAAGTAGTAGATTAGATTCCAATTGTAATGGTGATTTCACATTCCAAGATATTTTTTTTTTCTTTGGATATACCACACATAGATCACCCTATGAAATGCCTGTTAAAGTATCCCAACCCTTGACGTTACCAGACACGGTTCTGGAGAAACCAACCCATGCATCTACCTCTCAGTGGAATTTTATCCATCGGAAGGGTTACGACTGAGACCAAAGGACAACGATATCATCATGACCCCTTCCTCTCAGACATTTAGTGCTCATTTTTATGGGGAAATGGATTGGGAGTTAGTGGCAAACTAGGAGCCAAAAACCCTAAGCTACATGGCCCAGACAATTTCTTGCTCGTCGGCCACACCTGTAACACAAAACTAGAACCCTAATCCTCTATGCTGGAGGAAGTGTCGGTCGGAGAAGATTGGGATTCAAGGAGGAAATCCTATTGATGTTCCTTAAGTAATCGATGAAGCCCTTATGGCATGAATCCCCTCACCTCGCTCACTTCGACAGAGCTGGAAAAGCGTAGGGACAAATGTTTTTATTTTTTTTAAAACCTTAACCACTGTCAAATGAAGTTTTTTGACAGAAACCACTTGACTGGGTATTCAACCAAGCCTCAGGGAAGGTAAGGCTGGGGTACAAGCTCTTCTTTAGTACCTGTTACTTAGACTCTTAAGGGTTCTTGGTTAAAACTTTCAACAACGAGACTTTTAACGCAGACCAACATTACCTTTTAAAAATTACAGTAAACCAATAAATGATAGAAATACGAAGATGGGTCATTGTTCCACACAAGAGAGACAGCATAAAAGCTATTAAAAACAAAAGAAAAATTTATAGACAATCCATTCTTACATAACAACGTTAAAAAAATTCAGGAACTTAGGAGAGCCACAGTTTCTCAGCTTAAATCCTTTTAATACAAAAAGAAGTGCATTACATCCTTAAGAGGACTCACAGTCCGAACTTAATATATATATTTACATAGAGAAACTAAAAATACCATAAATCGCTTACGAATGTGAGTCTTGCACGCCATGGCTTCAGTGCCTTACTCTCTTGAATGACCTATCAAAAATGATAGTTTCAAATATTCAGAACCCTTTGATCCCCTTATAGACGCAGTCTACAAAGATCCCCCCTCCTTTTTTTGGCAAGGCCACAACCAACATATTTTACCCCAAGGTCGATAAAACCACTTATCAGTAAAAATGCCTTCTTTACATGCATCCATCAAACCGATCCTGCACTTGGTACCTGCAACCAAAGACGAGGGTTACATTCAGTAGTGGTTAAAAATCGTGACTAAAACAATGAAATGGCTAAGCATCAGAGAAAAATTATTTACCTGTGGCAAAATGGTCTCGGCATTAATCACCAGCACGATAGGGCCCCATTCAGTCATGTGACACACAGGGTAGTGGCGGTTCTCCAGCACTGATACCTCCTCCAAACCCTCGTATGAGTCCCGACAACAAACACCAAACCCTGACTATGCCACTGAGCTATTGGTGCTTTCGATAAGTCTCTTTTCTCTCCCAAAGGATCCAAGTACAGTAACTTTAAAGAAAATACTAATGACGAACGTACAGCGGTAGTTCCGAGTGGTCGACAACTCATCATGATCCATGTGATCATAGGGCCTATCATAACTTATGCCTGTCGTGAAATCATTAGGAGGTGACAGCTGCGAGGTCAACTCTAGACACACTAGACACCCCATCATGGACCTCTAAACCCTTACGTGGAGCCCTGATAAGTCATCCTAGTTGCATATGGCAGCAGGATCATGAACAATGGAGAATTTTCTGTTGAACCTTGCAATAACCATCTTAAGCTATATATTTTTTCATTGCCAAAACCTTGAATTAATCCGAGACATACAGTTTCCCCTTCAAAGGGAGCTCGACCGCTTAAAAACTTAGGATAAACCCTTGATTCCTTAAAGTGGAATGCGTTATGCTCCTCCTTGCGTGAGCTTAGTGCTTGGACTTTAATGTTGGACCTTCATTTTTTTGATTATGGACCTCGTTAGTATATTGTGGTGACATGAAAGCTCTCATCATGATCTTGGGCTTGGCCCTTAAAATTTCAAAGAATTATATTGTTCCAAGCCTTCTGATAGGGTGTAGGGATATCTTTACTTAGGAATGCCTCTTCCGATACCTTAGTGCACCTGTCACAGAAAATGGATGGTTAACCGAAGATTGGTAAGTAATTTTATCAGCCATGTGGTCCAATCTGTCATCAATGGAACCCACAAGAAAAACTATCAAAGGAAACATTTTACCAAATCCAACTTGCAACACTTAGGTACTGATCTACATAGTTTCTTGCTAAATTAAAACAGGTAGTAGCTTTGAAAAAGGATAAATGAAAAGACTAATTTTACCATTTCTTATGCAAAGATTGAATTGTATCTTGAAGTTCTAAGGAAAACATAAATTGGATATATACCTTGAATAAAGAAAAAAAATTGAGGTAGTTTACATATGGTATCAGAGCACAGGATTCAGCCCTATAGCCTGTTGGGTGCACTTTGTTTCCTGTTTAATTGCAGAAATATATATATCTACAGTTTGATAGCACTCTAACATTTTATCGGCATGTTTTGTTGCTTACTTGTGAATCTACAGGTTGTTTTAATAAACTGCAGGAATTATCATGGCCTCTCCAGTGGATAATGAGTACCAACCTAAAAACCAGGAACAGGTACCACTGACCACACAACTGGCAGTGGAACATTCTAAAGCCAGTCAAGTACTGGAAACAATGAGGCACCTAATCATGGAAATACAAATCTATAAGGAAAATAACGAACAGTTAACAAAAGCATAGGAAAAGAAATAGGAGATCAATGAAATCCTGCTACAAAGTCTGCATGAGAAAAACAATGGTAAGGAGCCTCGAACCGAGACCAGAAAGGGTCCTGAAAGGGAGGAAAGTGCATAAAGAAAGAGTAGTTCCTCTAACGAGACCCAGAACTCTAAAAATTAGGTCAAGACTGGCGGAAAGAGAAAGGTCGATCACGTGGAAGGTGAATTCAAGAAGATCAAACCCACTAGTTTCGATGGGGAATCTAAGACAGGGGAAGAAGCAAAGGCATGGTTGCTGGACATCAAGAAATATTTCTAGATCTACAACTATTCAAGTAACATGAAAGTCTGAATGGAAATTTATAATCTTAAAGGCAAAGCTAGTATCTGGTGGCAGGACCTCAAGATCTCGCAAGGACTCACAAAGAAGAATTTGGAGTGGGCAGAGTTCAAAAGACTATTTAAAAATTAATACCTACCGAAGAATTACTACGAAAGGAAAACCAAGGAATTCTATGAGTTAAGACTCGGCTCAATGACCATGGAAGAGCTCATTAACAAGTTCTTAGACCTGTTGAGGTTTGTACCCTATATCAAAGAAGAAAAGGTGAAGGTGTAAAGATTCCTATTTTGTTCGCCGCAGGATTACAAGGACAGAATCGAATTTGACAACCCAAAGACTTTGGATGAGGTGCTGAGGAAAGCCAGGCTATGTTATGAGTAGTACAAAGAGTGGAACAACACACCGAGAACATGGAGATACAGGAGACTAGAGAGGTTCAGTCAGTAAAGGAAGGGATTCAGACCACCTCCATATAGGAACACCCTGAGGAATGCCCAAGGAAGCCCTTATAATAAAAATGGACCGCCCCCACCAAGATATGTAAAGCCAGCCAGTATGGGAGTAAAAGGGGATGAAGGGGCTCCCAGAGAACCTCTGACCTGCTGGGAATGTGGGAAACCCCATTTGAAGATACATTTCCCATGCCTAAATGGGGAAAATAAGGTCACCTTGCACAACGTTCAAGAAGCATCAACAGTTGGGGAAATTGGCAGGAATTTCCATAGCATAAATGCGGCCTTAGAGGATCGGCAAGTCGACCATCAATCTACTATAGTGGAGATTGAAGGTATTGTTTCGAACCATGCTATATCTGTATTAATTGATGCAGGAGCTATGTTGAGCTACATTTCTCCAAGGACGGTGGAGCTCTGCCAACTAACTAGCGTAAAGCATGAAAAACCATGGATGGTCCAATTGGCCATAGGGGAAAAAAGAAAGGTAACAAATTTCATTATTAACTGTGAAGTTCAGTTGCAGGCTCATAAAACCAAGATCAACCTAAATGTTTTTCCTTTGGGATCGTATGACATGATAATTGGCATGGACTGGTTAGAGAGGAATAAAGTAATGCTTAAATATTTTTCAAAGACCTTTACTTACATTGCTGAAGACCAAGTCCTTCAGACGATAAGGGGGTTTCCCAAACCTATCTCAGTAAGACAAATTTCTTCTATGCAACTAAAGAAATGCCTGAGAAAGGGCTGTAAACTCTTTGCAGTTAGGGGTGCTGACTTTCTCCTAAATGAAAACTAGACCACTCTAAAACAACACCCAGTCCTGGAGGAGTTCCCTGATGTATTTCCTGAGGAGATACCAGGCCGACCCCCTCAACGAGAGATCCACTTCTCCATTGAGCTACTACCCAGATCTGCACCGGTGTCAAAGGTGCCTTATCAGATGAGCATTCCAGAATTAACTGAACTAAAAATTCAGTTGCAAGAACTATTAGAAAAAGGATATATCGAGCCTAGTGTGTCTCCCTGGGGTGCACCAGTCTTGTTTGTTAAAAAGAAGGACAACACCTTAAGACTTTGTATCGATTACCAACATCTAAACAAAGTAACCATAAAGAATAAGTATCCCCTACCCAGAATCAATGACCTGTTCGATCAGGTAGGGGGGGTGAGAGTCTTTTCCAAGCTGGACTTATGATCTGGCTATCACCAGATTCGAATAAAAAGTGAGGACGTAAACAAAACTTCCTTTAGAACCCACTATGGACACTACGAATTCGTAGTAATCCCTTTTGGCTTAACTAATGCCCGTACCACATTTATGTGCCTAATGAATGGCATTTTTAACAAATATCTACATCAGTTTGTACTAATCTTCATCGATGATATCCTTATTTACTCAAAAACCCAAGAATAACATCAACATCATTTAATGACAATGTTGCAAACCTTAAGGGAACACCAGCTGTATGCCAAGTTGGAAAAGTGTAAATTTTTTAAGACTAAAATTCAGTACTTGGGACATGTTATATCCAAGGAGGGGATTGTGGTAGATCCCAAGAAAGTACAAGCCATATCTGATTGGCGAGTTCCCAAGGACGTGGCTTACGTTCGGTCATTTATGGGACTCACTGGATACTAAAGAATATTTATCGAGGGATTTTCCAAAATTGTGTACCCCATTAGGGGTTTATGAGTTTTACATTGTTTCAATGTCGATATTAGTCTACGTGCATATGTATGATTTTAAATGCAGGTTGATGAAAAGAAATACCAAACAAAGCAAGAATTACTCAAAAGAGAAGGAAAACTATTAAAGGACAACAACACCGAGGATGGTGTTAATTTTAGGGGAAGGGACGTAATGTTCCTCCTATATACCCCTAAGCATTTTGCATTTTTGAATATTATTGTATGAGGGCTTCTGGGTGAGGAGATCAAATGCCAAGGCCCCACCAGAAGAAACCTGAAAGTTAGGCGAATCAATTTCCTATGTCATAAACATCAAGACAATTTAACGACGGGCAAGTGGAAAGAAAAAAAAAGATAGATTAAAGACAAGTATTTAGTCCATCTATAAGACAAATAATAGATCAAAAGGAATATGATATAAAGTATAAGATAAATAAAGACATGGATTATTATTTTAGGTTTAAGTCAATATTTAAACCTTACATATTTTATATCCTTCAGCTAAAGGCTCAAATTCTAACTAAATCGTCCATAAGTTCGGGTTTTAATCTTGGCATGATGGAACAAAAGGTTCAGCATGAATAATGGGAATAAATCCTCCATGAAATTTGACAGCCATGACCAAAATTTAGGGCTGAAACGGTCGCCTTAATCTAGCTTGAAAATCTACCTGGAAATTACAACAGCAAATACTATGTTTATCATTTCTGGCCAAGGTAGTGGAAGACCATGGCACTTCTCATTCAACGAGGAATACTATATTAGGGGGGAATTGGAGCTGAAGAGGGGAGATCCAAAAAGTAAAATAACCAGCTCTAGACTAGTATATGTTGTGTGATTTCGTGGTGGTTTTGCAGCCAGTTCCCAACCCTCTGTTCTTCTCCAAAAAGGATATGCTAGAATGGGATCTCATCTCTAATGAAGGGATTTGATTTAGTGCCCCAATTCTAAGTCGCCATCATCGGTAGAAAAGCCTCTAAATGAGATCTATGTCAAGGGTTTTCTTTTTTTAATTAGACAAGAGGATCAGCTCATCCTGCAAATTGGCGATAGGGAAGGGCACCTCATGATCAGAGTGGGAATGCACTCGAGAGAGGAGAATTATGGGTCTGCAATTTCCTAGTTCCTATGGCAGCTGGAGTTTGAAAGGTAAAGATGGAAGTGAGCGTGGTTCAGAGATCTTTTTACTGAGAGCGAGGGTGATTATTTTGATTGTGACTGTCTCCATCACCGAACTTCGCCTAAGACCAGCACCTGGGTATGCGTTTTTCCTTGTCAGCTACATATCAGAGTGTTACGACCTTCCAACACTGTGCACACTTCCTAGTTGAGAACTGTAATACCCCCAGGAGAATTTCCTATTTAAATGGTATTATTTTTATTTTCTATTTTAGAGTAAGAAGATATGGCTGTTAATGACCCAGCCGATGAGTTCGGGAGGACTGATGTAATGAATACCTTGAGATCTTGACATTTAATCATTTAAAAAAATAATAATAATTTGCATGTGGCAAGTATAGTGGAAGCAGCCAGGTTAAAAGAGGAAACTTGCAGAGGACAATGGGGACAGGGACCAGCTAACTCCAAGGACTGATAAATGAAGTGTCAGATGTGCAGAAAAAGCAGCACAGACACATCCTTGGAAAAGGGGGAATTACCATTAAGCCCTGGGAATTTCGGGAAGGAAGGGGAGAGGGCTAATGGTGCAAAGACCTAGGCAAAGAAAAGGGGGAGCATACGGTTTAGGCAGGACGCTGCTAAGTATGCTGGGGAAGAAGACTCTACAGAGAGTACTTGCTATGGGCAAGATTGCTTGAGTATGATCGAATTGTTGGAGTCCTGGAGTTAGGGGTCCCAGCTATCTTCTGTAAGTTTGGCTCGGGGGTGACTAGAAGGCAAGGGAGCTGAGCTAGTCTACGGCAGGGAGGAACGTGGGTGCTTCCACTATAGTTGGCACAGCAGATTACAGGTTTGGTGTATGAAACGAGGAAATGGTTTCGTTCTGACCACTGTAAATGTTTAGTTTATATTCTGTTACATGGATGAAAGACTGTAAATGTATGTCTTATATTCCGTTGCATAGATGATAGCTGAAAACGTTTATTTTTATATCCTGTTACGTAGAAGTAGCTGTAAATGTTTATTTTAATTATTATCCTGCTACGTAGAAGTAGCTGTAAATGTTTATTTTAATTATTATCCTGTTACGTAGAAATAGCTGTAATGTCTTTTTTTGTTTATGTAATCTATTATGTATAAGAGAGCTAATCCCTGGGGATGCTGGAATAAAATTCCTTATATGTATAGAGAGCAATAAAATAATCCTGATGCAAATGACTATGTAGAATTAGGTGTATTCTGTTGGGTTTTGTTTTTCTTTTCTTTTTCTTACCGACCCTTATTTCTTTTTTCTACTGTTTCCTGGGGACATTGGGTTTAGACCAGGCAGCAAAGGCCAAGTGCAACCGGGCGAAATTTTTTGAACAAATCTAGAACTGGTAGGAAAGGAAAATATAAATCTAGCAAAGTAGGTAATAACTCTGTAAATTTCTGTGTGTTAGCGCCTCATACCGACCATCGGTAGAAGTAGCTCAAATCGCTGACTTTACCTTTTCCTTTAAAAAACAAGGGGATTTTTTTTGTTGATGCGCTGAAGAATAAACTGGAAATTTTTTAACGTGCGATCTGAACTTGAGCTTTTGAAAAACCTAGTATGTATGAGGTAACGTGGAGCGAAATCTAAGTATTTATTCGACAGTCAAGAAATTTAAACAGTAAAAGGAACCATTATAGTTTACACTGAATTACACTACGGCCAAAAACCCTGACCGCTCCTCTTTTAGGGCCGCCAATACTTATGCTTTAAGTGCATAACGTTTTGCCAAGTATAAAAGCCAAAAAAAATATATATATAATTTAAAGTTTATTCTAGCATTTGTAGTAATAGCAAAGGATTTAGACAACAATGACAGCCAATAAATTTTAAGGACCGTGGAAAGGAACGAGTTTTACAAAGCAACGCATGGAAAATAGCTTTTAAACTACCGACAGTAAGAGAAGAAGGCTAAACTCTTCCAATTAATCAAATACCAAAAAGATTTAAGCACTCATCCCCCTTTTCTATTTTGAAATCATTATCACTTCATTTTAACTGAGTTCTATCATGAATACCCTAGTATTAAACGTTTTGAATCACTGGCAATCTTCTTAAATCGGCTCAGCGCCCCATCTCTACTAATGTAACTCAGCATCAACATAAAGAGAATTAAGAATCATGATAAAACATATTACTTTACATTAAAACCTCAGCTGCGGCAGCAACATCCATGGGCTGTTTTAGACAACACTTAAAAGCCATTAAAAAAAAAGAAGGAATTAAATATAGTAAACAGTCCATTTATGTACACGGAATAAATTTAAGAAAAACTTAAAGAGTTCATTTGATAACCGAACCCCGGTTCTCGGCTTATGGCCGGTGGTTAAAAAAAAAACGTTTCACAGTAAGGAAGGCTCATGGCCGTTCGCAAACCTCCATCTTTATCTTGAGCGAGTCTGCCACATTGTGGCGTGGGTGCCCACCACTCCATAAAACCCCAAACCCTTCCCTTACAAGTAGACACAAGCAGAAAAACCTCCTCTGATGGACGAACCAGCTCATCAGACCTCGCCACGAAGGATGATAGCATCACTTACCGGAACTACCGCTGCTCGCGCTACCCCTTTTCCTATTCCGTTTGCCTACGAGAGTTTTTACCAGGGTTACAACCCTTTAAAGAAGAAAGTGCTGGCTTATAAAAGGAAATGAAATAAAAATGATAGGAATGTAGCTAGCCGGAGCAAGATCAACGTACCTGAGGTTCCAGGGTTCAGGATCAAGACCCGGTGCCATTTTTTTTTTCCTTCTGAAAAACCCCAGCGTAGTTCTGTACCATCCCTGCGATCATTGAACAGATTATTAAACTGTTAGAGCCTTCGGGAAGGCCTTTCAACCCTCCAAAAGCCATGAAGTACTGTATCTTTATGAAGCTCAAGCGTGTGTGCCTTGTCAAGGGGACAACTCACTGCCAACTGTGTGAGTTGGTGAACGGTCAGTCTCGTGATCCCCACTTTCCTGTGGAAGAGTATCAGCTCGCCGTGTGGCCAATGACTGGTTGGAACTTTCATGGGAACCCTGCGCTAGCCTTAGTACCTACGGTGATATTTTTTTTTAAACCAAAGACTTTGGTTAAGGACCACAAGAACCGTTTCTTCCATTTTTTTTTTATAAATCACAGCACTTTAAAACTTTGGGTTAAAACCCACGTTACCGTAGGTAGGTGGCTTGCAACCCCCCCCTTTTCATGGGACAAGTATATTGTTGGACCATGATGGTCCTTAGCTTCATATTATTTAGCCTTCAGACCCTTGTCTTCTTGGAAGGACTTGCCTTGGAAATTCTTGGCCTCAGGAGTGCTTGGTGCCAAGCTTTGGAGCACCTATCATCAGGAGAAAAGTGGTCAGCCGAAGCTGTGTAAGTGAAGTTATCAACCCTGTGTACCAATCTGCTGTTTATGGTTTTCACTTGGAAGGTTTTTATTTCTGTATCTTCTAGACAAAAAAAAAATGTGAATCAAATTATATTCCAGCCTTTGACCAATAAGTCATAGATGAGACTAAAAAAACTTTTAATGCCAAGGCCTTACCTCTCGGGGTAATCTAGGAAACTTTATTGAGTATATGCCTTGATTACAAAGTTGAATTAAATTTAAAAAAAAAAAAATGTTCTATTTCCTGGAGGTAGTTCACATATGGTATCAGAGCGTAGGATTCATCCCTGCAGCCTGACGGGCGCACTTCGTTTCCTGTTTTTTTTATTATTATTTATTTTATTTTATATGTATATGAATGTAAGGTTTGACAGCACTCTAACATTTATCGGCCTGTTGTGTGGTATATTACAAATTACAGATTTACAGATTTACAGAACCCACAGGTTGTTGTTATCTTGATCGATTACAGGAATTTTCATGGCCTCTCCAGTGGAGAACGAAAATCAACCAGAAAATCTGGAACAAGTACCGCCGATAACACAACCAACAACAGAACATTCTGAGGCCAGTCAAGTACTGGAAACAATGAGGCACGTAATTGTGGAGATACAGAGTTATAAGGCAGACAACGAACAACTAAAAAGGGCGCAGGAGAAGCAACAGGAGATTAATGAAATACTGTTGCAAAGTCTGCACGAAAAAAACAACGGGAAGGAGCCTCGAACAAAAACCAGAAAAGGTCCCGAAAGGGAGGAAAGTGCTGAAGGAAAGGATAGTTCATCTAACGAGACCCAGAACTCTGAAAATCAGGTCAAAACTAATGGAAAAAGAAAGGTCGATCACCTAGAAGGCGAATTAAAGAAGATCAAACCCACTAGCTTTGACGGGGAATCAAAGACAGGTGAAGAAGCAGAAGCATGGCTACTGGACATCAAGAAATATTTTCAGATCTACAACTATTCGAGTAACATGAAAGTCCGAATGGAAATTTATAATCTCAAGGTAAAGGCTAGTATTTGGTGGCAGGACCTCAAGATCTCATAGGGACTCAAGGAAAAGATGATGGAGTGGGCAGAATTCAAAAGACTGTTCAAAAAGCAGTACTTATCGGAGAATTACTACGAAAGGAAAACCAAGGAATTCTATGAGTTAAGACTTGGATCAATGAACATGGAAGAGCTCATTAACAAATTCTTGGACCTACTAAGGTTCGTACCCTATATTAAGGAAGAAAAGGTGAAGGTACAGAGATTCCTAAGCTGCTTGCCACAAGCTTACAGGGACAGAATCGAATTCGACAACCCGAATACTCTGGATGAGGCACTAAGGAAAGTTCGGCTGTGTTATGAGCAGTACAAACAGTGGAATGACTCATTCAAAACATGGAAAGACAGGAAACCTGAAAGGTTCATCCAGCAGAGAAGGGGGTCCAGACCATCACCACATAAAAACACCCAGAGAAATACTGCAGGAGGCCCTTACACAAAAAGTGGACCACCCCCGCCAGGATACGCAAAACCAGCCAGTCTGGGGGTGAAAGGGACTGAGGGGGCACCCAGGGGACCCCTGACCTGCTGGGAGTGTGATGGACCCCATTTGAAGAGTTTTTTCCCATGCCTGACGGGTGCCAGTAATACCTTGCACAGCATTCAAGAAGCATCGACAGTCGAGGATATTGGCAGGAGTTTCCACTGCATAAATGCGGCCTTAGAAGACCGACAAGCCGACCATCAGTCTACTATAGTGGAAATTGAAGGTATTGTTTTCAACCATACTATATCTGTGTTAATTGATCCAGGAGCTACACTGAGTTACATTTCTCCAAGGACAGTGGAACTCTGCCAACTAGCTAGAGAAAAACATGTAAGACCCTGGTGGGTCTAGTTGGCCACCGGGGCAGAAAGGAAGGTAACAGATTGTGTTTCTAACTGTGAAGTTCAGCTGTAGGACCATAAAACCAAAATCGACCTGAACATCTTACCCTTGGGATCATATGACATGATCATCGGAATGGACTGGTTAGAAAGGAACAAAGTAGTGTTGAACTATTATGAAAAGACCTTTACCTACATTGCCGAAGACCAAGTCCTTTGAACAGTAAGAGGGTTGCCCAAACCTGTCTTGGTAAGACAAATTTCAGCCATGCAGCTGAAGAAATGCCTAAAGAAGGGTTGTAAGCTCTTTGTTGTTAAGGTTACTGACTTACTGCTAAACGAAAACCAGACCTCTCTAAAACAACACCCAGTCCTGGAAGAGTTTCCTGATGTATTCCCTGAAGAAATACACGGCCTACCCCCTCAAAGGGAGATTGACTTCTCCATTGAGTTACAACCTGGATCAGCACCGGTGTCAAAGGTGCCTTATCGGATGAGCATTCCAGAGCTGACTGAACTAAAGATTCAGTTGCAGGAACTGCTGGAAAAAGGGTATATCAAACCTAGTGTATCCCCCTAAGGTGCACCGGTCTTGTTCATTAAAAAGTAGGATGGGACCTTAAGACTATGTATTGACTACCGACACCTAAACAAGGTAACCATAAAGAACAAGTATCCCCTGCCTAGAATCAATGACCTGTTCGATCAAGTAGGAGGGGCAAGGGTATTTTCTAAGCTGGATTTGCATTCTGGCTACCACCAGATCCGTATAAAGAGTGAGGACATAAACAAAACCGCTTTCAGAACCCGCTATGGACACTACAAATTTGTAGTAATCCCTTTTGGCTTAACCAATGCCCCTGCCACTTTCATGTGCCTGATGAATGGCATATTTAGCAAGTACCTCGATCAGTTTGTACTGATTTTCATCGATGACATCTTGATTTATTCAAAGAACCAAGAAGAGCATGAGCAACATTTGAGGACAGTATTGCAGACCCTAAGGGAGCACCAACTGTATGCCAAATTGGAGAAGTGTGAATTCTTTAAGACTGAAATCCAGTATTTGGGACATATCATATCCGAGGAGGGAATTGCGGTGGACCCCCAGAAAATCCGAGCCATATCTGACTGGCCAGTACCCAAGGACGTGGCTGATATCCGGTCATTTATGGGACTCACCGGCTATTATAGAAGATTTATCGGGGGGTTTTCCAAAATTGCTTACCCCATCACTTCCTTATAGAAGAAGGGAGTGAAGTTCACTTGGACCTCCAAATGTCAAGAAAGCTTTGACCAACTTAAAGAGTTACTGACCAAGGCCCCAGTCCTAAAGGTAGCTGATCCTCTTAAAAACTACACTGTCTGCACCAATGCTAGTTTGGAAGGAGTAGGAGGGGTGTTATCCCAAGAAGGACATGTAGTCTGTTACGAATAACGCAAGTTGAAAGAACATGAACGTAATTATGTGGTCCATGATTTAGAACTGGCTGCCGTGGTGCACGCCCTGAAAATGTGGTAGCACTACCTGCTGGGAAGGAAATTTCTGCTACTAACAGATAACACATGTGTGAAAAATTTGTTCACACAGTCTGGACTAAACGCTCGACAAGCGAGGTGGTTGTCCTTCCTTAGCGAGTTCGACTTCGAGGTAAAGCACATAAAAGGTAAGGAAAACAAGGTTGCAGATGCCTTGAGTTGAAGGACTCATGTTATTAGTAAGTTAACCTCGAGTGAGCCCAAGAGTGACCTCTTGGACAGGGTCAAGGCAGCAAGAACTCACGACAGTAACTACATTGAATTACTCAATAAGATTCAGAATCCCGAGATAAAACTAGACAGGGCAGCTTTTAAGATTGACGAAAAAGGTTTTATTTGGTTTAAGAGTAGGCTGTACATACCTAATGTGTTAGAAGTCAAATTTTTTATCATGAATGAGATGCACAAACCTCCTTTTGCAGGCCATCGAGGTTACCAAAAGATGGTGACTGCCGTGAGGAAGCAGTTCTTTTGGCCCAGTTTAAAAACTGATGTAATTGAATATTTGTCCAAATGTATAGAATGCCAGCAAGTTAAGACAGAATATGGACATCCAGCCGGATTGTTGCAGCCTCTGTCGATACCCCAATGGAAATGGGAGATCATATCCTTAGATTTCATCACTGGTCTGCCAAAAACACAGAAGCAGCATGACTCTATCATGGTGGTGGTGGACAAATTAAGCAAATCTGCTCACTTTATCCCAGTAAAATCCACGCATAAGGAAGCTGATATCGCGGAAATATTTCTAAAGGAGATATTTCGACTACATGGCGCACCAAAGGTAGTAATATCATACAGGGATGTGAAATTTACATCAAAATTTTGGAAATCCTTATTTGGAGGTTTAGAAACCCGGATTAACTTTAGCACCAGCTATCATCCGGAGACAGACGGGAAAACAGAGCGTACTAACCAGACTATCGAAAACATGTTAAGGATGTACGTCATGAAAAGACCCACTCAGTGGGAAAACTACCTGTACCTGGTAGAGTTCGCCTATAATAACGGTTATCAGGCCTCAGCAAAAATGAGTCCATTTGAAATACTATACAGGAGGAAGTGTAATACCCCTGTCAGTTGGGATAATCCTGTAGATCGCATGCTAATTGGGCCTGAACTGTTATAGGAGATGGAGCAAACAGTTCGTGAAGTACAGAAGAACCTGAAAGCAGCTCTAGAACGGCAAAAGCATTACGCTGATAAAAAAAGAAAGCACAAGGAATATTGTGTAGGCGATCACGTGTACCTACGGGTCAAACCTAAGAAGAGTTCCCTGAAATTGGGATGCTACAAAAAATTGGCTCCAAGATTCTGCGGACCCTTCCAAGTCCTAGAGAGAATCGGGCCTGTAGCTCACAAGCTGGCCCTGCCTGCTCATTTAATGATACACAATGTTTTCCATGTTTCAATGTTAAAAATATATA
Organism: Pseudotsuga menziesii; assembly: GCA_001517045.1. Lineage (NCBI taxonomy): Eukaryota > Viridiplantae > Streptophyta > Pinopsida > Pinales > Pinaceae > Pseudotsuga > Pseudotsuga menziesii. The sequence goes on from LPNX010298645.1 coordinate 32,937, forward strand.
TATATGACTCAACTCATATTATCGATTGGAATGTTGTACAAGTGGATCCCGAAGGAGAGTTCCAGGTGGAGACTGCACGCATCCTTGACAGGAAAGAGACGGTGCTTCAGAACCGAGTCATCGCTCGGGTAAAGGTGCAATGGAAGCACTTTAGCCCCGAGGAGGCAACTTGGGAACTAGAGGACGTAATGCAAATAAAATACCCAAGTTTGTTTGCTGAACCAATAAATGGAGAACACTGAGGACAGTGTTTAAAATAAGGGGGTGTGGATGTAATACCCCCAGGACAATTTCCTATTTAAATGGTATTATTTTTAATTTCTATTTTAGAATAAGAAGATATGGCTATTAATGACCCAGCTGATGAGTCCAGGAGGACTGATGTAATGAATACCTTGAGAGCTTGACATTTAATCATTTAAAAAAAAATAAAAAATTTGCATGTGGCAAGTATAGTGGAAGCAGCAAGGTTAAAAGAGGAAACTTGCAGAGGACAGTGGGGACAGGGACCAGCTAAGTCTAAGGACTGATAAATGAAGTGTCAGATGTGTAGAAAAAGCAGCACAGATAACATCCTTGGAAAAGGGGGAATTACCATTAAGCCCTCGGAATTCCGGGAAGGAAGGGGAGAGGGCTAATGGTGCAAAGACCTAGGCAAAGAAAAGGGGGAGCATACGGTTCAGGCAGGACGCTGCTGAGTATGCTGGGCAAGAAGACTCTACAGAGAGTACTTGCTGTGGGAAAGATTGCTTGAGTATGATCAAATTGTTGGAGTCCTGGAGTTAGGGGTCCCGGCTGTCTTCTGTAGGTTTGGCTCGGGGGTGACTAGAAGGCAAGGGAGCTGAGCTAGTCTATGGTAGGGAGGAACGTGGGTGCTTCCACTATAGTTGGCACAGCAGATTACAGGTTTGGTGTATGAAGCGAGGAAATGGTTTTGTTCTGACCACTGTAAATATTTAGTTTATATTCTGTGACATGGATGAAAGACTGTAAATGTATGTCTTATATTCCGTTGCATAGATGATAGCTGAAAACGTTTATTTTTATATCCTGTTACGTAGAAGTAGCTGTAAATGTTTATTTTAATTATTATCCTGCTACGTAGAAGTAGCTGTAAATGTTTATTTTAATTATTATCCTGTTACGTAGAAGTAGCTGTAAATGTTTATTTTAATTATTATCCTGCTACGTAGAAGTAGCTGTAAATGTTTATTTTAATTATTATCCTGTTACGTAGAAATAGCTGTAATGTCTATTTTTGTTTATGTAATCTATTATGTATAAGAGAGCTAATCCCTGGGGACGCTGGAATAAAATTCCTTATATGTATAGAGAGCAATAAAATAATCTTGATGCAAATGACTATGTAGAATTAGGTGTATTCTGTTGGGTTTTGTTTTTTTTTCTTTTTCTTACCGACCCTTATTTCTTTTTTCTACTGTTTCCTGGGGACATTGGGTTTAGACTAGGCAGCAAAGGCCAAGTGCAACCGGGCGAAATTTTTTGAACAAATCTAGAACTGGTAGGAAAGGAAAATATAAATCTAGCAAAGTAGGTAATAACTCTGTAAATTTCTGTGTGTTAGCGCCTCATACCGACCATCGGTAGAAGCAGCTCAAATCGCTGACTTTACCTTTTCCTTTAAAAAACAAGGGGATTTTTTTTGTTGATGCACTGAAGAATAAACTGGAAAATTTTTAACGTGCGATCTGAACTTGAGCTTTTGAAAAAACTAGTATGTATGAGGTAACGTGGAGCAAAATCTAAGTATTTATTCAACAGTCAAGAAATTTAAACAGTAGAAGGAACCATTATAGTTTACACTGAATTACACTACGGCCAAAAACCCTGACCGCTCCTCTTTTAGGGCCGCCAATACTTATGCTTTAAGTGCATAACGTTTTGCCAAGTATAAAAGCCAAAAAAAAAATTATAATTTAAAGTTTATTCTAGCATTTGTAGTAATAGTAAAGGATTTAGACAACAATGACAGCCAATAAATTTTAAGGACTGTGGAAAGGAAGGAGTTTTACAAAGCAAAGCATGGAAAATAGCTTTTAAACTACCGACAGTAAGAGAAGTAGGCTAAACTCTTCCAATTAATCAAATACCAAAAAGATTTAAGGACTCATCCCCCTTTTCTATTTTGAAATCATTATCACTTCATTTTAACTGAGTTCTATCATGAATACCCTAGTATTAAACGTTTTGAATCGCTGGCAATCTTCTTAAATCGGCTCAACGCCCAATCTCTACTAATGTAACTCAGCATCAACATAAAGAGAATTAAGAATCACGATAAAACATATTACTTTACATTAAAACCTCAGCTGCGGCAGCGACATCCATGGCTGTTTTAGACAGCACTTAAAAGCCATTAAAAAAAAACAGGAATTAAATATAGTAAACAATCCATTTATGTACACGGAATAAATTTAAGAAAAAATTAAAGAGTTCCTTTGATAACCGAACCTCGGTTCTCGGCTTACGGCCGGTGGTTAAAAAAAAAATGTTTCACAGTAAGGAAGGCTCATGGCCGTTCGCAAACCTCCAGCTTTATCTTGAGCTAGTCTGCACTCCATAAAACCCCAAACCCTTCCCTTACAAGCAGACACAAGCAGAAAAACCTCCTCTGATGGACGAACTAGCTCATCAAACCTCGCCACGAAGGATGATAGCATCACTTACGGGAACTACCACTGCTCGCGCTACCCCTTTTCCTATTCCGTTTGCCTGCGAGAGTTTTTACCAGGGTTACAACCCTTTAAAGAAGAAAGTGCTGGCTTATAAAAGGAAATGAAATAAAAATGATAGGAATGCAGCTAGCCGGAGCAAGATCAACGTACCTGAGGTTCCAGGGTTCACGATCGAGACCCGGTGCCATTTTTTTTTCCTTCTGAAAAACCCCAGCGTAGTTCTGTACCAGCCCCATGATCGTTGAACAGATTATTAAACTGTTAGAGCCTTCGGGAACGACTTTCAACCCTCCAAAAGCCAAGAAGTACTGTATCTTTATGAAGCTCAAGCGTGTGTGCCTTGTCAAGGGGACAGCTCACTGCCAACTGTGTGAGTTGGTGAATGGTCAGTCTCGTGATCCCCACTTTCCTGTGGAAGAGTATCAGCCCGCCGCGTGGCCAATGACTGGTTGGAACTTTCGTGGGAACCCTGCGCTAGCCTTAGCACCTACGGTGATATTTTTTTTAAAACCAAAGACTTTGGTTAAGGACCACAAGAACCGTCTCTTCCATTTTTTTTTTATAAATCACAGCACTTTAAAACTTTGGGTTAAAACCCACTTACCGTAGGTAGGTGGCTTGCAACCCCCCCCTTTTCATGGGGCGAGTATATTGTTGGACCATGATGGTCCTTAGCTTCATATTATTTAGCCTTCAGACCCTTGTCTTCTTGGGAGGATTTGCCTTGGAAATTCTTGGCCTCAAGAGTGCTTGGTGCCAAGCTTTGGAGCACCTGTCATCGGGAGAAAAGTGGTCAGCCAAAGTTGTGTAAGTGAAGTTATCAACCCTTTGTACCAATCTACTGTTTATGGTTTCCACTTGGAAGGTTTTTATTTCTGTATCTTCTAGACAAAAAAAAACGTGAATCAAATTATATTCCAGCCTTTGACCAATAAGTCATAGATGAGACTAAACAAACTTTTAATGCCAAGGCCTTACCTCTCGGGGTACTCTAGGAAACTTTATTGAGTATATGCCTTGATTACAAAGTTGAATTAAACTTAAAAAAAAAAAAAAATGTTCTATGTCCTCGAGGTAGTTCACAAGAACATTCAGCAGTGACCTTGGTATTAGCACTTTAAACCCTCAACCCATTGGGTATTTGGTTTGATCACTCAGTAATATTGGATTGATCGCTATTTGGTTAGATAGCCTAGTAATACACTAGGCTAAGTTTAATATTTTAACCCTCGACCCATGTACTCAGTAAACCAAAAAAAATGCCTGCTGTGTTAACCTCGATTCGATGCATTATTGAGGCCTCGGTTGAAACCACAAAATGTGATGGGCTACTCTTGTTCCTAGTTTTTAAGAGTAGCAATAGCTGAAACTGTAAAATAGGCTGGGATATTCTTGTTTTTGAACTCGCATGATAGATCTGGACTGATGTGAGCCTCTAATGGATGTCCCAATCCTGTTTGGGATTTAGGTTTTCTTTTAGAGAGAATCCTATGTGCATGTTTGGGTTCAATAGAGAAATTTAGGTAAAAGTCTATTTTCTCATGGTAGCATAAAATAAATAAATTGGTAAAAACGCATAAGTTGTTTCTTGTAATATGTATTTCCTATGGCTTATACAATAAAAGGATGAGCGAAACAGAATTGGTAAGCCCAAAGTTCGGATTCTTCCCTCGATGATATAAACCTGTTATAGGAAGGGGTCCTTTGATAATGAGAAGTACCTTATTATAGTGGATTTTTCAACTCATGTAAAATATAATGCAGCATACAGACATATTTGAATATCTAAGGTTTTGGGGTTTATTGTTAGTCTCCGGTTAACTTATCCGCTGCAATAGAAGATAATGAGCACGCAGAATAATGAAAGAAGAATCCATCCACACAATGTTTTTTAATAGGCCGCAAAGTCGTAAAAACTTTGATCAGCAAGTTAATAGGAAAATTGAGGATTCTTGATGTATATTTTCCACATGAAGACCATGTTGGCACGTTGAGTCATCCTGCTGGGTTTTTCAATGAGGAGCATCATCTCTGCAAGTGTTCCAACTTGCTGCTGAACCATAGCCTGATAGAATATGTGTAAGTTTGCAAGTCCTGTGTGTTTTTTACTATTTAGATACCCCCTCATCATCGCATGTAGCCAATGGTTTCCTGATTGTTTGTATGGAGTTTCATCTGCTATCGAGTCAGGAAAAGGGGTCTGAAACCAGAATGTCATAACTTTATATTTGAATATTATGATGAATAATTATTATGCATAAATTATCCTTGCAGCTTCTTAAATTAAATATTACATGAACATATATTATAGCCTCAATAAATACAAACTTAGGGTTATCCTAATGTGGAACAGTGCAGGAGTTATCACTTGTGGTTTCTCGATGAAATTAATTATTATCTGAGCATACAATATAGTCTTAAGAGAAAAGGTTGGGTATGGTGCCCACTTAGGAACAGTGATATGATATATTATATCATATAGTTATGTTTGGAATAATATGCCTTGTCAAATATTGCGTCGAAGCTATAGAATAAAATTGTGATAATACTCAACGGGTGCAAATGGATCACCTTCATTCAACCATGGTCTTTCATACGATAAGAAAAAAGAATGGTAACAATGATGTTGCGGACTTTAATTATTCTTGAAGGATAAATATTACAAGATGATACAGTTTGGTGAATGTAGCATCGCGGACGAGGTGAACCACGTGAATATGGTTGTCTGGTTTTTTGTATTCTTTTTATGTTGTACATGCTCCTTTTCTTTTGATGCTAGTATAATTGTTTATTGGTGAAAAGGTTACTAACCGTATTTGTGGACATTCATTTTTAGAAGCACATTACATTACATGATGTGTTTTGTGATTTTGTGTTTTTGTGTTGTATGTTCTATGTTTTTCTCATGTAATGATGGTAATAGTGGAGGGGATTCATATGAGGGTTCTACGTACAAATCTACTGTATTCAATGTGTATAATTTGTTAGATGGACTAATAAGTTGAATAGTGTTTATCTGATAAGGGATTGGATATGCTCCATTAAAATGCCCCCACTAACCCGATTGACTCTTTACGTAAGTAACAGCAAAAATAAAATATTACCCCCTCTTTAGACATAATTGCATCGAGGTATAACAAGTATATCACAATGTTCAAGGTGGATTTCATTAAGCTCTCATTGTTGGATCTATTATAGATTTATTTTAAAGCCCTAGCTTAAATAAATCAGCCAATTATTATAGAAAGGCTTCCGGTTTTGAAATACTGACTTGATTATTCTTTAACTTACAAGTTTAATCCTTTGTATAAAAATAGTTATAATAATATGATTATTAGATATGTAAACACTTACGATTTATAACGCGTGAGATAATAAGGTAGGTTAAATTGATTATTGTTTAAGTTTGTTTGAAAAATGTAAACTATAAATAATCTTCTACATGAATATAGGTTTTCAAAAATTGAAATAAGAAGATTCCTTTAACTCTGTTTCGAAGGTATACTAATAGCACAAAGAGAAAAAAAACATATAATATTATTTTTCCTATGTCAACCTATTTACAAGATATGATAAGAATATCGAAACATAGGGTTTTCAAGCTGAGATTAGTTGTTTAACAAAATGCTTTAGAATAAAATATTAGTAAGCCTAAACTTAGTGAAACTTAGAATAAAAACTGTATAATGGCCTTAAAAAGCATAAGCAATTTTCTACAGATTTACTTTACCCAATAGCTCTTGACCTTTTAAACGTTGGAGGCTTTCTCTTGACGGATGGTTTCTTTTGTGGGTTCATACGTGACAGTCACATATGTCCATCAAATTCAAGCTTTCTGGATTTTCTCCTAACTGTTGATTTCTTTGTGTATTTTCTCCCGAGTCCTCTATTTATCTGTATCATATGCTTGGAAATATGTTTCCATCAATGACAACCAATTCACACTCTCATATGTTTCCATATCACCGCAAAACGTCCAAAAAAACCTTTTACTCCCATGGATTTTTAGGAATAAACCAACACTCTATTTCTGTATGGAGTAGATGAGAGTTCGTTCTAATCTTGGCTATATTAATTTTATTTCATGATCTAGTTAATACACCAAGATATACTTATCGTCTTCCAAGTTATGATTAATGACCTCGTTATAGTATCTTAATTTTCTCTTAACCACTAATTTTTCCTCACGCCATAATTTATCTTTAAACTTAGAAGTAATAATATTTTTTGCATTATCAATGTTTTGCGAAATGTTGTTTTCATCAATGCCCCAATGGGTTAACCAAGCCATGGTATCTTTACACCCATGGCGTAGTTGCTTTTGACTCAAGTCTAAAGCAATTTTAGGAAGTCTCTAGTTTCCCATGTTATTTATCTTATGCTTGTATATCATGTGCATAACCATAACCATGCTCTCAATGGGGAAAGATCCACTTCTAAGAGGAGAATAGGATAAGGTGTAGTTCTTTTAATTTTGAGCTTATCACTTAATACCAACAATATCATTAATTAAAAATTAAAACAAGATATTTTGGTCTTCCACAATTAAAAAATGAAAAGATAACTTAATTTAACCTTTTTATTATACATTTTTTTGTACATTTAAAATATATGTTAAAATTACTTTAAATTTTACTTATAAAATTATTTTCAATTATAAATTAATGAAATAAATTAAAACAAACACTATTTATTATTTCAATTAATAATAATTATACATTTTAAACCAAATGAAATAAAAACATTGTGTAATTAATCATTAAATAACCAAGTGTTGAATAGAAAACAAGTATGTCTTAAATTTCAAATGCAAAAACTCTAGCATATTCTTTCGAAGAAAATATGCTCACACATAATTTATAAATAAACTCAAATTAAAAAGAACTAGATTATTGAGAAAACTAAAAAAAACCATAAGAAATATTTTTATTCCATTCCTCTCTTATTTTTTTAGTACCGCATGAAATTATTGGATCCACCTATCCCACTCGTGAATGTATTGAAGGGAGAGTGCAGAAGGTTGAGGGCGATGTTTATCTAATCTTTCTGGTTTTGTGTACTGTAAAATAGAGATGGGTAATATAAAGAATTAGATCAACCATTAGATATAAATAGGTCGGTTTTGTAATTTTCGAAAAAAACCTAAAATATAAACATTTATGATTTTTAAAAGAAAATAAGATGAGTTTTTTTGTTTTTTTTTTAATTTACCCATAATATATTAAAGATTTTACTAATTAGTAGGATTTTTTTAGTTAGAGAGAGTTTCTTTGTCCATTGAACACTCAACCATATGTTTTTTTCTTCGAATCATTTCTTAACCATTTTAAACACATTTAGTAATCAACTAAAAATACAACAATATTAAAATATATTAAAAAAACTGATAATGAAAAAAAATTCAAAAAAGTTGTACAACCATATTTAAATATATTAAAAAAAATGATAATGAAAAAAAATTCAAAAAAATTATAATAAATACATAAATGAATATATATTCATGTATTTAGTGATCGTTTTCCTTGCACGTTCTTTGCTTTTGGCTGGTTGTCAACAGATTTCCTTGTGTTTTTCTTGATCCCACATTTAGGTGGTTTTTAATCTTTTTGTTTCCACGTTTGTGGGATTTTTGGAGGCGGGGTTTTAAATACAATGGTAGGTAAGCTTTTTGCGGTAAGCTTTTTGCTTTGATCCACGTTTGGTTGTTTTTTTTAAATCTTTTTTTTTCCATGTTTGTGGGCTTTTTTTCGGAGGTTACGATTTTAAATACAATACCAACGGTCCCATCGTTATGCTCCATGGAGTTAGCGATTTAAATTGTGGAGAGCCCTTCACCGTTATTTTTTACTGAATTTCAACGCTCGGACCTTCTGCAAAGGCCGGTTTCAATTGTGGAGAGCCCTTCACCGTTATGTTTATTGAATTCCAACGCTCGGATCTTATCCAATGGCCAAGTACCCCGTTGTTGCAGCGTTGCTTCAAATTTGGTTTATCGAATCTGGTTGATTGACGAATGAAGAATAATTGGGCAACTGTGTGATCACATGTCGAGAGGCTTACCAAATAACCTTTTTGTACCACTTCTTGAAAGGATTAGCTACTCCTCAAGTTCTTGAGATACACACTCGCAAGAATACAGCCAGGCTGTGCAGCTGTAGAGATCATCGAATTTGTTGTTGAGAAGATTCACAATGGTTTCCATGAGGAGAATATTTCCAGATGGGTTGGAATGGATTCTTGGAATTTGCCAGGGCATTTCTTTTATTGACCCTCGATGGTATCGCTTTTCTTTTATGATCTATATGATATTCGGAAGACGTGTAAAAACAGGTGGAGGTGAAGTAAAACAATGAGGATTTTTCAAATATAAATATCTGGTCAAAAACAATTCGTCAGAGTACCACTACCCATTTCCTGAAAGGGGCTTCTGCTAAATCAATATGTTGATTCAGGGTTGTTGGTGTCTATTTCATTAGTCCCCAATCAGGAAATGAGATGATTTAAGGCTATTCTTCCCACGAGGACCGTGGCTGCCTTGATTGTTTGTCCAGGTCATTCAAGTCCCATTCCTTCCCGATAATACTTTTTCATGGAGCCTCTGGATGACCTCCTCGCTTCCACATGAAAGCCTCTGGATGACCTCTGGATGGCCTCCTCGCTTCCACATTTCGTTAAAGAAACCAGAGCATTCAATGCCTTCAAAAATGATTACCGCTTCACATTCAGTAAAAGAAACCATAGCATTGTATTGAAGGATTATTGAAGACTGAGAGAATTGGGCATTGAATCAAAACATCGAAGATGGAAAGAATTAGGTATTGAATCAACTCATGCGCCTTATTTATAATTTCTTGATAAGTAGCGTGGTTTCTTGTTCTTTTCTTTGATTCGTTAGTTTCCGATCATGTAGCATGATTTCTTGTTCTTTTCTTTGCTCGGTTATTCTCTGGGTGGTTATGCTTTTAGCTAAAATACAATAGGCCTGCTTGTAAAGATTGATACATCCCACTGGGTCAATTGAAAAGATGCTACGGCCTTTCTTTGACTGGTTATTGTTTATGCTGCTCTACAATAGGCTCGATAGAAACGTTTGGAGGCCACTGGGTTCATTGAAAAGCTGCATTGTCCAGGCCATGGTAAGAGTCTGCTGATAAATTACAAAAGTTGTCAAGCCAAGGGCCTTGACGTGGCTTTAAATGGCATGGATTATTAATAAAGATTGATGTTTATGACATGGTAAGAGTCTTGCTGATAAATTACAAAAGTTGTCAAGCCAAGGGCCTTGACTTAGATTTCATGGCATGGATTATCAATAAAGATTGATGGTAATGAGCAAAAGTATGAGAGTCATGCTTACTGTGTGAGAGTGTTTATGGCCAAGAATATGAGTTTTGTGCACGTTTTGTGTGTCTTCTATTTTTGAGGGACCTGTAGGAGATTTTTGGAGAGTGTTTGTGAGCGAGTCTGCTTTATTTTTTTTCCTTTGTTTGTATGAATAAATGCCATTATTAATGGCCATTTGCTTGAATAAATGTCATTATTAAGGCCGAAATAAAAATCTTGCAGTAATGTATATAATGGTGTTCTTGAATTTATTTAATACCTATGGTGCGCTTAAACTTTAAAAACAAAGAAGTGGGAAAAAATTTGTACCTTCTTGCCAATAGATTATGCTGCTGTGTTTATCTTGGCATTCTCCAATAAAACAATATTTTTGCAAAACTTAATTTACAAAATAAATATCCAAAAACACATAAATATCCAAAAAAACACATTTGAAATACGATCATCAATAACATTTACTTGAGGGAAAAAAAAAGCAAGTAGTCAATATTTATAAAGTAACCACAAATCTCATATATGTCTTCCACATATGTCTCCAGTCAAGAAGGGTCAATCACAAACTATTGAAGCTATCAATAAACACCAAAACCAAGTATTGTATGTTGCTGCAGAATTTCAATAACCACCAAAACCAAGTATTGTATGTTGCTGCACGATCCTAAAACATAAAGCTTTAAGATCCCCAAATCTTAATGTTTTAAGATCCCCCTACGACATCATTAAATAATTTATCGCAAAATTGTTATTTAGGCCATTAATAATGACATTTATTCACACAAACAAAGAAGAGAAAAAGAAGAAAAGAGAGCAGAGAAGACTCTCACAAACACGCTCTAGGTCATCAAAAGAGTCACACACACTCTCTAGGTCGTCAAAAGTGTCACACACTAAGCAAAAAAGTATCCTCAAAGTGTCACACACTAAGGAGACTTGCAAAAATTCTTGGCCATCGAAACTATCATGCACTCACACAGTAAGGGGGACTCTCAGACTCATTCACATCGATCTTTATTAATAATCCATGCCATGGAAGCCACTTAAAGGCCCTTGTCTCGATAACTTTTGTAATTTATCAGCAAACTATTTCCATGGTTAGGCCATGGCAGCTTTTCTATCGATAGAGTGGCCTCTCAATATTTTTGATTTGGCATGTTGTATAGCCATTGAAACCATAACCAGGCCGAGAAAGGCTATGTCATCTTTTCAATCGAGGCTTGTATCAATCTTTTCGATCGGGCCTATGGTATTGCCGTTGAAAGCATAACTAGGCAAGAAGAGAATAACCAAGCAAAGAAAAGAACAAAAAATGTTCCACCTCATAAAATTATAAAGAACCCGCATAACTTGATTCAATACCCAATTCTTACCATTTTTTACATTTTGATTCAATTCCCAATTCTCTCAATCTTCGATAATCCAACTGAAGGAAAATGATCTAGTTTCTTTAACGAAATGAGTTTGCGCTTATCCTTTTGAAATGCATTGAATGCCCTAGTTCCTTTAATGGAACGTGGAAGCGTGGATACTAGGACTCTCTCACACTTGTATGACCTGGCCCGAGAATCAAAACTTCCTCATGATTGTGCAACTTTTAATGTATTGCTTTGTGCGTTCCATCCACATTTACTTTGTAACTCATTCTATACATCTTCTCAAGCCAATCTTTCATTTCACATTGAAATTAGAGCCCAAGATTTAGCAATACTAAGATAGGGAAACCCCATGAATTGGACAGATAAAATGTAGAAGAGGGATGTTGAGGTGATATTGGTGTCCTTCTCAGCTACACATTGGCTAGCATTTATTGTTTGGACTTTGAATTTCGAATGATAGTTTGTAAAACAACATTGTAATATATTTTTTCTTGGAATGTGTCTTGTGGATAGTTCACAATAATTTAACAAGCATCGATGATTCGAACATCGATAAGGTGGTCCATCATCAATAACTGAGAGATAGCGATATTTTGTATCTTTATGAATAGGATAAAAATGGGAAAGCTATAACGAGAATCTAGCAAAAAAGCCATTAGTTTGACCAACAATTTAGTGAAATTGATCCACCTTTCAAAATTAGTTTTCTTGAACATCCAACTTATATTAAACATAACCGATATCATTCCTCTACTCTCGATGATGCAACTTATATGAAACATTATCGATCTCATTCTTCTACTCTTCTTGAACACTTAATCTCCCTAGCCCTTAGGATTCCCTCTAGGTAACTCCCCATATTTTTGTTTCTTTTCCTAGTTTATCCTTTCTAATTATGATTCATTTTCCCCTGTATCTTTACTCCTTTCATTTTTTACTCTTGTTTCCTTCCTTTGTTGTTCATTGTCTTTTTGTTTTTGTTTCATTTGTCTTATATTGGTCTCTAGTTTGTTTTTTCTTTTGTTTCACTAGCTATTTTGCTTTCATGTTTTTTGGTCAAACTTATATCTTTTTTAGTTTAATAATAATTATACATTTTCAACCAAATCAAATAAAAACATGTGCTTATTAATCATTAAAGATACAAGCCTTTAATACAAATAATGTATGCTTTAAATTACAAATCCAAAGACTCTAGCATATTCCCTTGAAGAAAATATGCTCACAGGTAACTAATAATCATAACTAATAAATAAACTCATATTAAAAAGAACTAGAATATTAATAAAACACCTAAAAAAACATTAGAAATATTTGTATTTTATTCCTCTCTTAGTTTTTAAGTACTCCATGAAATTATTGGATCAACCTATCCCACTAGTGAATGTATTGAATGGAGAAGTTCCAAAAACTTGAGGGTTATCTTCATTTATAAGTGTAGCCTTGGCTTCTAATGTTTTTTCTTTTGTATATTATTATATCCATCACTAATCTTTTTGCATGTGTAGTATTATATCCACCATTAGATATAAATAGGTAGTCTTTGTAATTTTTGAATGGAACCTAAAATATACATTTATAATTTTTAGAAGAAAATAATATGAGTTTTTTCCTTTTAAGCTATCCACCTACCCCACTAGTCACTAGTCAAGTAGAGTCAATCACAAACTATTTAAGCTATCAATAACCACCCAAACAGGTTATTTAATGTTGCTGCAAGATCCTAAACCACAAGGATTTAAG
>LPNX010298645.1:46353-60430 GCA_001517045.1 Pseudotsuga menziesii
CTGGTCTACGAATCTAGACACACATTGCCAACAGGGCACCCTGAGAGGTCCTCGTGGGTAGAACAATCTTAAATGCTGTCATCCACGAATTGGGGATTGATCAAATCGATAATCACAGCCGGTGATTCCCTAGATTTATTTACCTGAAGTCCCTTTTTGTAAATGGATAGTCGTACTCTGATGAATAAATTTTTTGACAGATCTATATTCGCAAATTCCTCCATGTTTTGGTTAGTTTCCATAGGGTTTCACATGTCTTCAGTTTTCCATATAAATCTACCCAAAGAGAAAAAAAGTGATTCGATCCCTGCTCAAAGGTCAATTCAGGAAAGGACCCCGGTAAGTACCTGAAAATCTTCTCCACGATATCTACATCTGCACAGCTTTGCTGGTGCGTATCCCACATCAAGAGGACCATTGTACCAAAAGTTTATTTGGTAAGCCATAGCCATTCATCCACACTGCATAAACGGAGGTTAAAACTTTGAAGCAGCGTTGCAACAACAGGCTTATTGGCCATTGGAGAAGGTCCGCACGCTGGAATTTAGTGAGAATATAACAATGAAGGGCTCTCCACAATTAAAACCGCGTCCTCAAACATTGGACGCTGGACGCTGAAGGCTGTTTTCTAAACAACGACGCTAAACCGGCAGAAACGCTCTCAATGTAATGGCTCTCTAGATGCATCGTTAGCTTACAGATGGGGCGGTTGTCATTGTCCTTTTAACAGAAAAAAAACCCACTACGGATCGGACGGTTGCCATTGTTTTTTAACGCCCTTGTTTTTTTAACGTTCAAGTCCAAAAAGCTCATAAATATGCAAACAACGGTCACTTCCAAAAAGCCCATAAATGTGCAAGCAACAACTAAAAAAACACTCAGTTTAAACTTTTGTATTTTTATTTGATCATTTTGTTTTATTATTATTTATTATTTTATATTTTTGGCTAATATATATGAATACTTTTTGTATTTTTATGTGATCATTTTGTTTTATTATAATTTATTGTTTTATATTTTTGGCTAATATATATGAATATTAGTTTAATTGTATATTGTTTTAGTGATTATAATGCATATAAATCTTAATATAAAATTTTCATTTTTTTTTAGATTTTACACATATGTTAATTGAATATGACCTAAAAGCTAATTTGAATTTGATTTATTAATTTTTTTTTTATTGTAGGTAGATATTATTATTTGTTTTAATTAATTTAAAAGGGAATTTTTTCCAAATTAATTAATCTAGTACTATGAAAACGAAGATTAAAAAAATTGAAAAAAACATTAGTCTCCTCCAAACTCCTTGTTTAGAGTCATTGTTGGTTTCTAATTTATGTCTTTATGCCTATGCAACTGAATTGATGATAATCTATGAGAAAAAATATATCTATTATGAGTGTTTTGCAATCAATGAATAGTGAAAATGTGTTTTTAGAATCCACCACAATAGTTAAAATGTGTATTTAGAATCCATCACAATAGTTTAACAAGCATCTTTCGACCAAGTTAAGGTGCTGGATCATGAGCAATTGAGAGATAGGAAGATTTCACGATAAATAAGGTAAGGTGATCCATGTGAAACTTGGATGTATCAACCACCTAGAGGGATACAATGAAATATAAATTTTTTAATATTCATCTTTTACACTCTAGAAAAAAATTACAGCTCAATAAATGTGATCCCCATGAGTACTTAATAGGTGTGTGTTTAAATTGGATCAATGCTGATTTTTATTTAAATGTATTTTTTATTTCAAAATAAAAGAGAAATAAAAGAGGGAGTAAAATAAAAAGAATAACTAAAAAGAGGACGAGAAATTCAAAATATAAAGGAAAATACCTAACAAAATAAACAAAGAAATTAGACATCAAAGCAAGACAAAAAGGAAACAAGAGAGGAATGAAGGAGAAAAAACCACTAGAAGAGTGAAACATGAAAGAAAGAATAAGGATATGGGGAAAAACTAGGAGACTAAACATCGACAAGAGTTGCTTACCTAGAGACAAGCCTAGGGGATATGGAGGGAATCTAGTTACTATTGATCTTCCATCAATTACCTATGTTTATATTATTATGGTACTTCTGGATTTCAATGGTCTCCTTAAATTTCTTATTAGAGTATTGATCCTCATTGGCTAGTATCTTGGAATCTTAAATGCAAATGTAGTGTTTAGTCTTCTCTTAGTGTTCAATAAGTGTAGATGACCAAGATGGCTTGTGTTTAATATCAATTACATGTTGATTTTGAAAAATATACCACTTTCACCAACACTTTAGTAAAATTGATCGATCTTTCAAAATTAGGTTTTCCTATACTCTCGATGAACACTCAATCTATATTAGACACCACATTTGCGTTAAAGATGTCAAAAACCTAACCAATTAGGACCAGTTTTTTAACAAGAAATTCATGGACGCAATTGAGATGGAGAAGCACTCGCTATTTTTCTTTCTATTTTAAATTTCTAGCCCTCTTTTTTTATTATTTGGCTCTTTTTCCTTTTATTAGATTCTAATCCCTCTTTTTCTCCTCTTTTCTTCTTCAATTTGATGTTTTCATTCTTTTATCTCAATATTTATTATAAAATTTATTTATGTTTATTAGTATTTCCTCGTGGTCTTTTTTTCCTTATTTTATCTTTCTCCTTAAGTGTTTCAATTTTGTTCTTCTTTAATTTTTATTTTGTTTTATTTTTCTACTTTAATTTTGTGTGGTCCTTCATAGGCTCATTTGTTTTATCTATTAGATTATTTTCTTGTTTATTTATTTTGAGTTTCTATTAAGTTTTCTTTTCTTTTTTTATGTTCCCTTTACTTTGTGGCTATTTTTTGCTAGGCTCTGATTTTAGCTTTCCCTTTTTTATCCTTGTCCTCAAGATAAAAAAATATCCCTATGTCTCAATTACTTATGATGGACCACCTTACGTTAGTTCAAATAGTCTATGCTTGTTAAATTATTATGATGTATCTGAAAGACACTGTAATGCCCCCAGACTATGTTTTATTTATTATTATTATTATTATTATTATTTCCTGACTGTTTATGTATAAGGAATTATGGCTGTTGATGACTCAGCCAAAGAGTCCGGGGAGGACTGATGTAACAATTACCTTTGGGGTTAATGACAATGAATAATAAAAATTAATGATGCAGCAAATATGGTGGAAGCAACCAAGGTAAACAAGGAAACCTGCAGGGGACAGTAAGGAATGGGGACAAGCTAACTTCAGGGATTGAAAAAAATAAGTGTCAGGTGTGCAGAATCAGAACAGACACATCCCTGAAAAATAGGGGATACCATTAAGCCCTAGGAATTCTCGTGAGGAAGGGGAGAGGGCTAATGGGGGAAGAACTAGGAAAAAAGAAAAGAGTACCCAAGGAAAAAGAGACAAAAAGAGCATACGGTGTAGGAAGGACGCTACCGAGTATGCTGAGGATTAGGACTCTGCTGAGAGAGTGCCTCGTGTTGGGCATGATTGCCTGCGGATATTCTGAGATTTGAATCTGAAGTTAGGGGTCCCTGCTGTCTCATGGGAGGTTTGGCTCGAGGGTGAATAGAAGGAAAAGGAGCTGATCCTAGTCTACGGTTGGGTGGAATGTGGCTGCTTCCACTGTAGTCGATGCAACTGATATACAGGTTTTGAGTATGAGTTTGATGATTTTTTTCTGTATACTGAAATGTGTATTGTATTATCTCAAATTTACGTAGTTGTTAAGTGTGAAATATCCTGGATATGCTGCGAGTAAAATTTATCTGGTAGATTCTAATTCCAGTTCTTGCATATACAAGTAGTAGATTAGATTCTAATTGTAATGGTGATTTTACATTCCAAGATATTGTTTTTGTTTTCTTTGGATATACCACACATAGATCAGCCTACGAAATGCCTCTTAAAGTATCCCAACCCTTGACGTTACCATACACGGTTCTAGAGAAACCAAGCCATGCATCTAACTCTCGGTGGAATTTTATCCATCGGAAGGGTTACGACTGAGACCAAAGGACAACGATATCATCATGACCCCTTCCTCTCAGACATTTAGTGCTCAGTTTTATGGGGAAATGGATTGGGAGTTAGTGGCAAACTAGGAGCCAAAAACCATAAGCTACATGGCCCAGACAATTGCTTGCTCGTCGGCCATGCCTGTAACACAAAACTAGAACCCTAATCCTCTACGCTGGAGGAAGTGTCGGTCGGAGAAGATTGCGATTCAGGGAGGAAATCCTATTGATGTTCGTTAAGTAATCGATGAAGCCCTTATGGCATGAATTCCCTCACCTCGCTCACTTCGACAGAGCTAGAAAAGCGTAGGGACAAATGTTTTTATTTTTTTTTAAACCTTAACCACTGTCAAATGAGGGTTTTTCGATAGAAACCACTTGACTGGGTCTTCGACCAAGCCTCAGGGAAGGTAAGGCTGGGGTACAAGCTCTTCTTTAGTACCTGTTACTTAGACTCTTAAGGGTTCCTGTTTGAATGACCCATCAACACTGATAGTTTCAAAACATCAGAACCCTTTTATCCCCTTACAGACGCAGTCTACGAAGATCCCCCCTCCTTTTTTTTGCAAGCCCACACCCAACAGATTTTACCCCAAGGTCGATAAAACCACTTACCAGTAAAAATGCCTTCCTTACATGCATCCTTCCAACCGATCCCGCACTTGGTACATGCAACCAAAGACGAGGGTTACATTCAGTAGTGGTTAAAAATCGTGACTAAAACAATGAAATGGCTAAGCATCAAAGAAAACTTATTTACCTGTGGCAAAATGGTTCGGGCATTAATCACCAGCACGATAGGGCCCAATTCAGTCCTATGATAGGCAGGGTAGTGGCGGTTCTCCTGCACTGATACCTCCTCCAAACCCTCGTATGAATCCCGACAACAAACACCAAACCCCGAGTATGCCATTGAGCTATTGGTGCTTTCGAGAAGTCTCTTTTCTCTCCCAAAGGATGCAAGTACAGTAACTTTAAAGAAAATAATAATGACGAACGTACAATGGTAGTTTCGAGTGGTCGATAACTCATCATGATCCATGTGATCATCGGGACTGTCGTAACTTATGCCTGTTGTGAAATCATTAGTAGGTGACAGCTGCAAGGTCAACTCTAGACACACTAGACACCCCATCATGGACCTCTAAACCCTTATGTGGATCCCCAGTAACTCATCCCAGTGTCATTTGGCAGCAGGATCATGAACAGTGGAGAATTTTCTGCTGAACCTTGCAATAACCATCATAAGCTATATATTTTTTCATTGCAAAAACCTTGGATTAATTCGAGACATACGGTTTCCCCTTCAAAGGGAGCTCGGCCGCTTAAAAACATAGGATAAAACCTTGATTCCTTAAAGTCGAATGCGTTATGCTCCTCCTTGCGTGAGCTTGGTGCTTGGAATTTAATGTTGGGCCTTGATTTGTTTGATTGTGGACCTCGTTAGTATATTATGGTGACATGAAAGCTCTCGGTGTGATCTTGGGCTTGGCCCTTAAAATTTCAAAGAAGTATATTGTTCCAAGCCTTTTGATAGGGTGTAGGGATATCTTTACTTAGGAATGCCTCTTCCGATACCTTAGTGCACCTGTCACAGAAAATGGTTGGTTAGACGAAGCTTGGTAAGTAATTTTATCAACTATGTGGTCCAATCTGTCATCAATGGAACCCGCAAGCAAAACTATCAAAGGAAACTTTTTACCGAATCCAACTTGCAACACTTAGGTACTGAACTACATAGTTTCTTGCCAAATTAAAATAGGTAGTAGCTTCGAAAAAGGATAAATGAAAAGACTAATTTTACCGTTTCTTATGCAAAGATTGAATTGTATCTTGAAGTTCTAAGGAAAACATAAATTGGATATATACCTTGAATAAAGAAAAAAAAATTTGAGGTAGTTTACATATGGTATCCGAGCACAAGATTCATCCCTGTAGCCTGTTGGGTGCACTTTGTTTCCTATTTAATTGCAGAAATATATATATCTATAGTTTGATAGCACTCTAACATTTTATCAGCATGTTGTGTTGCTTACTTGTGAATCTACAGGTTGTTTTGATAAACTGCAGGAATTATCATGGCCTCTCCAGTGGATAATGAGTACCAAACTAAAAAGCCAAAACAGGTACCACTAACCACACAATTGGCATTGGAACATTCTAAAGCCAGTCAAGTACTAGAAACAACGAGGCACCTAATCGTGGAAATACAAAGCTATAAGGAAAATAACGAACAGTTAAAGAAAGCACAGGAAAAGCAACAGGAGATCAATGAAATCCTGCTACAAAGTCTGCATGAGAAAAACAACGGTAAGGAGCCTCGAACCGAGACAAGAAAGGGTCCTGAAAGGGAGGAAAGTGCAGAAATAAGGAGTAGTTCCTCTAACAAGACCTAGAACTCTGAAAATCAGGTCAAGACTGGTGGAAAGAGAAAGGTCGATCACTTGGAAGGTGAATTCAAGATGATCAAACCCACTAGTTTCGATGGGGAATCTAATATAGGGGAAGAAGCAGAGGCATGGTTGTTGGACATCAAGAAATATTTCCAGATCTACAACTATTCAAGTAACATGAAAGTCTGAATGGCAATTTATAATATTAAAGGCAAAGCTAGTATCTGGTGGTAGGACATCAAGATCTCGCAAGGACTCAAGGAGAATAATTTGGAGCGGGCAAATTTCAAAAGACTATTTAAAAAATAGTACCTACCTGAGAATTACTATGAAAGGAAAACCAAGGAATTCTATGAGTTAAGACTCGGCTTGATGACCATGGAAGAGCTCATTAACCAGTTCTTAGACCTGTTGAGGTTTGTACCCTATATCAAAGAAGAAAAGGTGAAGGTGCAAATATTCCTATGTTGTTTGTCGCAGGATTACAAGGACAGAATCAAATTTGACAACCCAAAGACTCTGGATGAGGTGCTGAGGAAAGCCAGGTTGTGTTATGAGTAGTACAAAGATTGGAATGACCCATCGAGAACATGGAGATACAGGAGACTAGAGAGGTTCAGTCAGCAAAGGAAGGGATTCAGACCAGCACCATACAGGAACACCCTGAGGAATTCCCAAGGAAGCCCTTATAATAGAAATGGACTGCCCCCACCAAGATATGTAAAGCCAACCAGTCTGGGAGTAAAAGGGGCTGACGGGGCTCCCAGAGAACCTATGACCTAGTGGGAATGTGGGGAACCCCATTTGAAGATACATTTCCCATGCGTAAATGGGGAAAATAAGGTCACCTTGCACAGCGTTCAAGAAGCATCAACAGTTGGGGAAATTGGCAGGAATTTCCACAACATAAATGCGGCCTTAGAGGATCAGCAAGTTGACCATCAATCTACTATAGTGGAGATCGAAGGTATTGTTTCAAACCATGCTATATCTGTATTAATTGATCCAGGAGCTACGTTGAGCTACATTTCTCCAAGGACGGTGGAGCTCTGCCAACTAACTAGGGTAAAGCATGAAAAACCATGGCTGGTCCAATTGGCCACAAGGGGAAGAAAGAAAGGTAACAAATTTCATTATTAACTGTGAAGTTCAGTTGCAGGATCATAAAACCAAGATCAACCTAAATGTTTTGCCTTTGGGATCGTATGACATGATAATTGGCATGGACTCGTTAGAGAGGAATAAAGTAGTGCTTAAATATTTTTCAAAGACCTTTACTTACATTGCTGAAGACTAAGTCCTTCGAACGATAAGGGGGTTTCCCAAACCTATCTCAGTAAGAAAAATTTCTGCTATGCAACTAAAGAAATGCCTGAGAAAGGGCTATAAAATCTTTGCAGTTAGGGCTGCTGACTTTATCCTAAATGAAAACTAGACCACTCTAAAACAACACCCAGTCCTGGAGGAGTTCCCTGATGTGTTTCCTGAGGAGATACCAGGCCGACCCCCTCAACGGGAGATCCACTTTTCCATTGAGCTACTACCCGGATCTGCACTGGTGTCAAAGGTGCCTTATCGGATGAGCATTCCAGAATTAACTGAACTGAAA
The DNA here is from genome assembly GCA_001517045.1 of Pseudotsuga menziesii. Lineage (NCBI taxonomy): Eukaryota > Viridiplantae > Streptophyta > Pinopsida > Pinales > Pinaceae > Pseudotsuga > Pseudotsuga menziesii. Next base: position 54,367 of record LPNX010298645.1, read on the forward strand.
ATTCAGTTGTAGGAACTATTAGAAAAAGGATATATCAAGCCTAGTGTGTCTCCCTGGGGTGTACCGGTCTTGTTCGTTAAAAAGAAGGACAAGACCTTAAGACTTTGTATCGATTACCGAAATCTAAACAAAGTAATCATAAAGAATAAGTATCCCCTACCCAGAATTAATGACCTATTCGATCAGGTAGGGGGGTAAGAGTCTTTTCCAAGCTGGACTTATGATCTGGCTATCACCAGATTCAAATAAAAAGTGAGGACGTAAACAAAACCGCCTTCAGAACCCACTATGGACACTACGAATTTGTAGTAATCCCTTTTGGCTTAACTAATGCCCTTCCCACATTTATGTGCCTAATGAATGGAATTTTTAACAAATATCTACATCAGTTTGTACTAATATTCATAGATGATATCCTGATTTACTCAAAAACCCAAGAAGAACATCAACATCATTTAATGACAATGTTGCAAACCTTAAGGGAACACCAAATGTATGCCAAGTTGGAAAAGTGTGAATTTTTTAAGACTAAAATTTAGTACTTGGGACATGTTATATCCAAGGAGGCGATTGTGGTAGATCCCAAGAAAGTACAAGCCATATCTGATTGGCCAGTGCCCAAGGACGTGGCTAACATTCGGTCATTTATGGGACTCACTGGATACTAAAGAAGATTTATTGAGGGATTTTCCAAAATTGCGTACCCCATTACCTCCTTACAAAAGAAGGAGGTAAAGTTTTCTTGGTCATCAAGATGCGAACAAAGCTTCGACAAACTTAAAGAGTTGCTAACCAGGGCCCCTGTCCTAAAGGTAGTCGACCCCCTTAAAAATACATGGTCTATACCGATGCCAGTTTAGAAGGAGTGGGAGGGGTTTTATCCCAAGAAGGACACATGGTCTGTTATGAGTCACGCAAGTTGAAAGAGCATGAATGTAACTATGTAGTCCATGACTTGGAACTGGCAGCTATGGTACACACCTTAAAAATGTGGTGGAACTACTTACTGGGAAAAAAATTTCTGTTATTGACTGATAACACTTGTGTGAAAAATTTATATATGCAGTCTAGTCTAAACGCCTGACAAGCGAGATGGTTGGCCTTCCTCAGTGAGTGCGAATTTGAGGTGAGGCATATAAAAGTTAAGGAAAGCAAGGTTGCAGACGCATTGAGTCAAAGGACTCACGGTATTAGTGAGATAATTATGAGCCAACCCAAGAGTGACTTCTTGGACACGGTCAAGGCACCAAGCACTCATGACGCTAACTATAATAAACTATGCAGTAAAATACAAAATAACAAGATAAATCTGGACAGAGTAGCTTTTAAGGTTGACCAAAAGGCTTTATTTGGTTTAAGGATAGGTTGTAGATACCTAATGTTTTGGACATCAAGCTGTTTATTTTAAATAGACGCACAAACCTCAGTTTGTAGGTCATCCAAGGTACCAAAAGATGGTAACTGCTCTGAGGAAGCAGTTCTTTTGGCCCCGTTTAAAATATGATGTAATTGAATGTCTGTCCAAATGAATAGAATTCCATCAAGTTAAGACAGAACATGGGCACCCGGCTGGTTTGTTACAGCCTCTACCAATACCCCAGTGGAAATGGGAGATCATATCTTCGGATTTCATCACTGGTTTACCAAAAAAACAGAAACAACATGAGTCTATCATGGTGGTAGTGGACAAGTTAAGCAAATTTGCTCAGTTTATTCTGGTAAAATCAACACATAAGGTGGCTCATATTGCATAAATATTTCTAAAAGAGATATTCCGACTGCATGGTGTACCAAAAATTGTAATGTTTGACAGGGATGTGAAATTTACATCAAATTTTTGGAAATCTCTATTTGCAGGTTTAGAAACCAGAATTAACTTTAGCACCAGTTATCATCCGAAAACGGATGGGAAAACATAAAATACCAACCAGACCATTTAAAACATGTTAAGGATGTATGTTATGAAAATACCCACTAAGTGGGAAAACTGTTTGCACCTGGTGGAGTTCGCTTATAATAATGGTTATCATGCCTCGGCGAAAATGAGTCTGTTTGAGATACTATACAGGAAAAAAGTGCAATAACCCTGTCAGTTGGGATAATCTTGTGGATCGTGTACTAATTGGACCTGAGCTGTTACAGTTGATGGAGAAAACAGTTCGTGAAGTGCAGAAGAATCTAAAAGTGGCTCAAGATCGACAAAAGTGTTATGTTGATTGAAAAAGAAAACACAAGGAGTTTTGAGTTGGTGACCACGTGTACCTACGGTTCAAACCTAAGAAGAGTTCCCTCAAGCGAGGGAGTTGCAAGAAACTAGCTCCAAGATTTTGTTGACCTTTCCAAGTCCTAGAGAGAATCGGGCCTGTAGCTTACAAGCTGGCCCTGCCTATTCATTTAAAGATTCATAATGTTTTTCATGTTTCATTGTTAAAAAAATATGTGTATGACTCAGCTCACATTATCGAATGGAATGTGGTACAGGTGGAACCCAAAGGAGAGTTCCAGGTGGAACCTGCATGCATTCTAGAGAAGAAAGAAATAGTACTTAAGAACCGAGTCATCACTTGGGTAAAAGTGCAATGGAAGCACTTTAAACCCGAGGAGGCAACTTGGGAGCTAGAGGATGAGATGCGAATGAAGTACCCTAGCTTGTTTAGCGAACCAATGGGAGAAAATGAACACTGAGGACAGTGTTTAAAATAAGGGGGTGTGGATGTAATGCCCCGAGACTATGTTTTATTTATTATTATTATTATTATTATTTTCTAACTATCTATGTATAAGGAGTTATGGCTGTTGATGACTCAGCCAAAAAGTCTGGTGAGGACTGATGTAACAATTACCCTTGGGGTTAATGACAATGAATAATAAAAATTAATGATGTAGCGAATATGGTGGAAGCAACGAGGTTAAAAGAGGAAAACTGTGGGAGACAGTAAGGAACAGGGACCAGCTAACTTCAGGGACTGAAAAAAATAAGTGTCAGGTGTGTAGAATCAGCACAGACACATCCCTGAAAAATAGGGGATACCATTAAGCCCTGGGAATTCCAGTGAGGAAGGGGAGAGGGATAATGGGGAAATACCTAGGAAAAAAGAAAAGAGGATCCAAGGAAAAAGAGACAAAAATAGCATAAGGTGTAGGTAGGACGCTGCTAAGTATGCTAGGGATTAGGAATCTGCTGAGAGAGTGCCTGCTATTGGGCATGATTGCCTGTGGATATTCTAAGATTTGAATCCAAAGTTAGGGGTCCCTGTTGTCTCTTGGGAGGTTTGGCTCGGGGGTGACTAGAAGGAAAAGGAGCTGATCCTAGTCTACAGTTGGGTGGAACGTGGTTGCTTCCATTTTAGTCGGTGCAGCTGATCTACAGGTTTTGAGTATGAGTTTTATGATTTTTTTCTATATACTCAAATGTGTATTGTATTATCTCAGATTTAAGTTGTTGTTAAGTGTGAAATATCTTGGATATGCTGCGAATAAAATTTATTTGGTAGATTTTAATTTCGGTTCATGCGTATATAGGTAGTAGAATAGATTCCAATTGTAATGGTGATTTTACATTCCAAGATATTGTTTTTGTTTTCTTTGGATATACCACACGTAGATCAGCCTACGAAATTCCTGTTAAAGGATCCCAACCCTTGATGTTACCAGACGCGGTTCCGAAGCAACCAAGCCATGCATCTAACTCTTGGTCGAATTTTATCCATTGGAAGGGTTACGACTGAGACCAAAAGACAATGATATCATCATGCCCCCTTCCTCTCAGACGTTTACTGCTCAGTTTTATGGGGAAATGGATTGGGAGTTAGTTGTAAACTAAGAGCCAAAAACCCTAAGCTGCATGTCCCACACAATTTCTTTCTCATCGACCACACCTATAACACAAAACTAGAACCCTAATCCTCTATGCTTGAGGAAGTGTCTACCGAAGAATATTGGGCTTCGGGGAGGAAATCCTATTGATGTTCCTTAAGGAAGTGATGAATCTCTTATGGCATGAATCCCCTCACCTCACTCACTTTGACAGAGCTGGAAAAGAGTAGGGACACATGTTTTTATTTTTAAAAAAACCTTAAGCACCGTCAAACTAGGGTTTTCGACAGGAACCACTTGACTGGGTCTTCAACCAAGCCTCAAGGTGAGTCTAGAAACCACCCTGTCAAGCTGAGTGGAAGGTCCAATGGATGGAACGGGCATCATAAGGTCGAGGCAAGGTAAGGCTGGGGTATGAGCTCTTCTTTAGTACCTGTTACTCAGAATATTAAGGGTTCCCAGTTAAAACCTTCAACAATGAGACTTTTAACGCAAACCGGCATTACCTTTTAAAAATTACAATAAACCAATAAAAAACAGAAATACAAAGATGGGTCATTGTTCCACACAAGAGAGAGAACATAAAAGCTATTAAAAATAGAAGAAAAATTTATAGACAGTCCATTCTTACATAACGATGTAAAAAAAGTTCAGGAACTTAGCAGAGCCACAGTTTATTAGCTTAAATCCTTTTAATACAAAAAGAAGTGCATTACAGCCTTAAGAGGACTGACAGTCAGAACTTAATATATATATTTACACAGAGAAACTAAAAATACCATAAATCGCTTACGACTATGAGTCTGCCACGCCATGGCTTCAGTGCCTTACTCTCTTGAAAGACCCATCAACACTGATAGTTTCAAAACTTCGGAACCCTATGATCCCCTTACCGAAACAGTCTATGAATATCCCCCCTCATTTTGTTTGGAAAGCCCATAGCCAACAGATTTTACCCCAAGGTCAATAAAACCACTTACCAGTAAAAACGCCTTGTTTGTACATGCATCCATCCAACCGATCCCCCACTTGGTACCTGGAACCAAAGGCAAGGGTTATGTTCAGTAGTGGTTAAAAATCATGAATAAAACAAAGAAATGGATAAGAATCAGAGAAAAATTATTTACCTATGCCGAAATGGTCTGGGCATTGATCACCAGCACGTTAGGTCCCGATTCAGTCCTATGACAGGTAGGGCAGTGGTGGTTCTCCAGCACTAATACCTCCTCCAAACCCTCATATGAATCCCGTCACCAAACACCAAACCCTGAGTATGCCACTAAGCTATTGGAGCTTTCGAGAAGTCTCTTTTCTCTCCCAAAGGCCGCAAGTACAGTAACTTTAAAGAACATACTAATGACAAGCGTATAGCAGTAGTTGCTAGTGGTTGACAACTCATCGCGATCCATGTGATCATAGGGGCCATCATACCTTATCCCTGCCACAAAATCATTAGGGGGTGACAACTGCAAGGTCAACTCTGGACACACTCGACACCCCATCATGGACCTCTTAACCCTTACGTGAAACCCCGATAAGTCATCCCAGTGGCATATGGCAGCGAGATCATGAACAGTGTGGAATTTTTTGTTGAACCTTGAAATAACCATCTTAAGCTATATATTTTTTCATTGGAAAAACCTTGGATTAAGCCGAGACATACAGTTTCCCCTTTGGAGGGAAGTCGACCACTTAAAAACTTAGGATAAACCCTTGATTTCTTAAAGTCGGATGCGTTATAATCCTCCTTGAGTGAGCTTAGTGCTTGGACTTTAATGTTGGACCTTGCTTTGTTTGATTGTGGACCTTGTTATTATATTATGGTGACATGAAAGCTCTCGTCATGATCTTGGGCTTGGTGCTTAAAATTTCAAAGAAGTATATTGTGCGAAGCCTTCTGATACGGAGTAGGGATATCTTTACTTAGGAACACCTCTTCCGATACCTTAGTGCACCTGTCATGGAAAATGGATGGTTAGTCGAAGCTTAGTAAGTAATTTTATTAGCCATGTGGTGCAATCTGTCATCAATGGAACCCGCAAGCAAAACTATGAAAGGAAACTTTTTACCGAATCCAACTTGCAACAATTAGGTATTGATCTACATAGTTTCTTGCCAAATTAAAACATGTAGTAGCTTCGAAAAGGGATAAATGACAAGACTAATTTTACCATTTCTTATGCAAAGATTGAACTATATCTTGAAGTTCTAAGGAAAACATAAATTGGATATATACCTTGAATAAAGA
>LPNX010298667.1:0-15004 GCA_001517045.1 Pseudotsuga menziesii
TATTTATTAAGGCCTTCACGTAGGGGTTAGGTCTACTAGGCTAGGCAACTCTAAACATCTTTGCATGTTGGATTCCCTCGTATAACATGGTAGTCCTTCAGTGCTTGATGAGATACAGAAATTTAAAATCTCATTTAATCACTTACAAATAAGTCAGATGTGATCAATGTTTTATTCGAGTCGTTTTCACTCAACATATTTAATTCTTTTCAGTAACTCCTAGCACTTATTTAAATCTCATACTCAACGCTAAAAACAAGGAGTCACAAACTTAATGCAATTCCAGAGCTCTTCGCTCAACACTAATGCTAGAATGTATTTGTAGGATACACCTAAGGATACAATGGCCAAGGATCCGATGCTCCAGAGCTTATGCTCAACATCAACTTGAAAGGCTCCAGAGCTTATGCCCAACAATTCCAAATTATCTTTTCATGTGCTTAAGAGCTTCATGCTCAACACAAAGGTTTTCATAACTCATGTGTTTCAAAGCTTCTCGCTCAACACAAACATACACATTCATGTGCTCCAAAGATTCTCGCTCAACACAAACATTTAAATACTCATGTGCTTAAGAGCTCCTCACAAATGAGAATGCTTTATTAATGTTGTCAAAGGAAAATTGTGCTAGATAAATTAATCTATTGGTTTTTCCCAAGGGTTAGAGTGGATTTAAATATCTTTGGATCTTGACTTGATTATTAACCGGTTTCTTAACTAATTACAAAGAGTTTTAGATCTTATCCCTCAGAATCAATTTACTGATTATGTTTTCTTAAACATTGAATAAAATTTAAATTTAAATCAACAAATTATATATATATATATATACTTTGTCCATTGGGCATAGCTCGGGTGGTCGAGACATTTGGTTGGTTGGATCCTCACTGGTAAGGATGCTTTTCTTATCTGCCAATTATTGTTATCATAGGCCTTATATGAAGATGAATTAAATCAGGTATCTATAATTTTTATTGTGTACCTCTACCTCTACTTGATTTTTATGTGCTATAAAGCAAGAGTTTGATTTTGCGCTGATGCCCATTTACAGAATATGAAAAATGGGATTTATGTTATGCGAAATACAAAGTGTTGATATTCTTTGGATGATATTATAGGTTTGTAGTTAGCTTAAACATTTCCAAGAAACTATAAATGGTGAGTAAGACCTCTATCCTAAAGTATCCCAAACCCATGGGGGATTCACCTTGTTGAGCAATATCTTACCACGTTCATTCATAAAGGGGGTTTTTAATTGTGAAAATAAGGTCAATATATTGTAGGTATTGAGGGGTGGGGAATAGGTTATGGGGTTTTATAGGTATTAGGGGGTATAAAATGGGTTTTTAATAAAAATAAAGAATATATTGTAAAAATAGGGGTTTTAAAATTGGAAATATGTATTGAGATGGGGGCTCAACAAAAGGATTTTTGTAAGTAATTATCAATATTTACTAAAATTAGGGATATTCTGTAATATCCCATGAACTAAGGTGCTATGACATGGTTTTACTAAGTGAATACCACGTGCCCAAACTTAATCTTTATCACCATATGTGCATAAATTACTCGCAATGAGACTTTTTCCTAATTGTCAATTCTGGTTCTAAGCAACTTTAGATGGACAAAGATTGCAACCATGTATTCAAAAGCCTGTATTACTTTAAGCTCTATTTGTATTTTATTTTATTTAAGACAACCAATTGATTCCTGTATAATTGCTACTTAGTATGGAAAATAGGATTCGTGATATGTGAAATGGTGTTGATATTTTGTGATAAATAATCAAATATTAATATTTTAGTGAGTTTCAACATTTTCTAGGTGGAAAGGTTGTGGCCTTAACTCACCTTCAACCGCTTGATAGTTTTTATTTTAAAAATAATTTTCACATGTACGCATGCAGACTTAGAAAACAAACATGTATTGTTGGAACAAAATTTCTTGTTCACTAGAAAGAATGAACATGCGAAGTTGAATGCTAGATATTTTGGCTTATCAGACTTTGTTAAGCCAGGTGTATTTCATCACATTGCATATTCATAGCTGATTTGAAAAATTTCTTCACTTATCAACAATACATAATTATATGTTCGTGAAGCTAATATAGTACTTACATTTGACTTTGGGGATATGTGCAAATGAACGATTAAATGATATTGTAGGTAATGCATACTATGTGAAGAGCATAGTTGTTATTGATGACAATACATTAATGAAAAAGGTTGAAATGATGAGATAGAAGACAAAGAACATTGACAAGTGTTAGTACAAGTGTTGATGAGGACATGGCATAGGTGACTAGGCAAGCATGAAATAATTGATGACAACAGAAATGATGAAATGATGATATGGCCATTGAAACACCAAGTGGTTCAAATGACCCATTATGTGGTCATTTGTGGCCTATTTGGGTAATGAATCCCACACACATGCTTGCTTGTTGATCTATTGTCCACAAGCTAAGTGGAGGTACCTTGATGATGTTGTAGTAGCCCATGCCCATGTGGATGTCATGAAAGAGCCCCCACTTTGTCATGAATGCACAATGTTGACTTGGAACCCTTGAACAAATAACATATTGACATGGCATGGTTGATGAAATATATAACCTCTTGAAGCAAACAAATGGTGGTATGATAAGATCCTTGGTGCCCTAGGGGGATTGGGTCTTGAACCCACACATGGTGGCTCTTAGATAATAATGTTAAAGCTCAAAAACATCTTGATGAAACCCCTTGATTAAGTCCCTATACTCCTACACTACTTATATGTTTGGAACCTAAACATGGCACAAAGGAACTTGTAATGAAAACCAATTGTGAAGTTGGATCTATAAAGAATTCTAACTCTAAAAATCAAATTGATGACAAAGTCGGCTCAGTAAAAGCATAAAATAAAAATACGATGAAATCCTAGTATGTCGGCTCCATAAATATTTATGAGAAAATAGTATAAATACCACGTTTTTGTTTCATTCTAAAGCCTGTGTGGTGTGTTGATAAGCTCTGAAATTCGGATTCCCTCTGAGGCTGATTTCATTGAAACAAAGAATATTTTTTGGTGGCAGCGACTGAAGTCAAGTTTTGACGGTGCTCTGAATTTCGGGTGTCACAGAGGTAGCCTCAGTAAAAATATGGAGTAATTTTTTTGTGCATATTTTAAGCATTATTCTCTACATTCAGGTATACAGATAACTGAGGTTGCAGCAGTATTAAAAAAAACAATAGTAGTTTATTGTTGAACAGAATCAGTGAGGTGGTATGAGCAGTGAAGTTTACTTGTGATTGTTTTGAAACAGGAGAGAAGTGTTCTTCTTTTTCGGTTTTTTATTTCTTTTTGAAAGTCCCTCTGTGGTGACCAGCAGTGTTTAACCGAAGTTGTGGATGTTCTAAGTTAGGAGCAACAACAGAGATAACTTTTTTGTGGATAAGAACTTGAAGATATGAACAAAGATATGTGCAGACATTCATTCGCTGACTTTGACGATTTAAGGAACTTTTAATGAGAAGACATTAATGTTCATACCATGATAATTGGAACGTGGATATCATGATGAAATGTGTGGAGTAGATTGAATACATGTTCATACACACAAAGATGCTAGTGGACAAAATGAAGATGTGCCTATGGACACTTTGAAAATATGTTAAGCAGAACGGAGAAGATGTTGTAGATTGTTGACATGATCAGCTCATGATGTTCTGATGTAATTTGAGTTGCAAAGAGTGACAAGTGAAATGTGACGTGACAAGTATCTATATGTAATACAAGTTGGGCTTTGTACCATTTTTTTTAGTTGGATTTAAGAAGAGACTAAGATGAGTCTTGGAATAGAAGTTGGTGCTTCTGATTCACTTGAAGCTGATAGACCCCACTGTTGTAGCCATTTGAATCTAATATAATAAAGTTTACAAATTCATCTTATGAAGTGTTTGTGTTGTCTATGTAATTGATTGATGTTGTTGTACTTATGATGATCTTCATTTAAACCGCTAAAAAAAATTAAAACTGTAAATATAATGTTGGCCCACTGATTCACCCCCACTCAGTGTGCCATTGTTTCTAACACTATGTTGCACTAGAATTTCTTCACAAGTCTTATGGTATCATCCTCCCCCATCTCATATGGTGCTCACTGACCTCCCATCCCGGTGGCTTGTTTTCACTATGTCTCTTGTTCGATTCCCCTCTGGGGTTGTTTCTGTTGGTCTCTTCTACGAAGTCCAAGTGTTGGGAATTTTGAACTTTAGCGGGACTAGTTCCCCTGCACAAAATTTAACAGATATTGCAGGACGGAGCAAAGAAGAAGAGAATACATGGTGTGTTTCAAGATACGACACTGACCCCATTAGTTTGCAGTCATCTCTGGACTGGGCATGTGGGCTTGGATATGCAGACTGTGGTCCAATACAACCTGGTGGGGCTTGCTGTGCACCCAAAAATTTGTTCCCATGCGTCGTTTTCATTCAACAGGTATTATCAAAACAATATGAAGGGGTCACAGCCTTGCGATTTTCAGGGTGTTGCAATGTTTAATAGATGTCAATCCAAGTGAGCCCAATGATATTTATATCCCCTCTCACTCAAACTCTGTGTTAGCATAAATTTTCTGTGTAGATAAAAAAAATAGAATTTATGTTCTATTTATTGTATAGTTTGTTTCTTGTTTGAGCAGTTTATTTTTCTGCAGACATCTTTTAAAATGCTTGTGCTTCTGTCACTCGCCGTGCAGGTTTTCCCGGTCGCCTCTACACATTCAGGTAAATTCCAGGGTCCTCTTTGATTGCACACATTGCTGAAGTATTTAGTGGAATATCTAATCTAAGTCTGCATGCATTACAGTATATTTAGAAACGGAAATGCGACTGGTCTTGTGGGGCATATTGTTGTGTGTTTACAAGTTCTGTTGAAGGCAGAGCGCTGGTCCAGAAATATTGCAGTTCTACACCCGTGTCGTCAATGTGTTTATGTATGTTGTTGATTATCACTCTTCTTGTGCCTGAAGAGTTCATATTTCCACAAAGACGGCTTGGTTGGAGATTCGAAGGTAAATTTGTTAGTTAGCAGACGATATTTTGTGAGTAGCATCCTTCTCAGATTTTGAATGTATTATCAGGCTATTATGACAAATGAGCATATGAGATTTAGAGGGAAATGAGTCTCCAGTCCAGTATCCTATGTCTGCATCAGATTCGTTTAATTGCAACTATAAAAATACTCCGAATTTAAACTGTAATGACTTCCTCTGTGCTCACACGTTTCGTTCTAGTTGGGCGATCCATAACGGTTGGTTTTTAAAGGAGATGACAACAACATTATTTGGGAGGTAACTGTGTTGTCTAAAATTAATAAGGAAAATTTTCATTCCAACAATGGTTGTGAAAATGAGGATCGAATTATTCCTCAGTTTCTTTTAAGCTATCAAAATTTATTTGTATTTGTTAATTGTATAGCGAGTGATCTCAAAAATCAAAGTCTCATGTGGTTGTAAAAATGGCACATTTTTTTGTATATTAGTGTCAAATTTGGCAATGGCAGCCACTGAGCAAAATGTCTGTCATGGAGAATTTTGACAATCAAATACGGTTTAAAATTTTGGTTAACTCTCATTTATGAAAATGTATAAAATTTGTTTTTTTTTTATATTGCTAGTATTAATATATATATCTTCTATAAAACTATACTTTCTAAATTTCAATTTACAAACCACACATTCATTAAAAATTAGAAACATCTATTAAATTAGAATTATTTTGTTGCCTTATTTTTGCAAGTTGTATTGATTTTTCAGAAAACATAAAAACTTATATAACTCAATCATTTTTTCCATTATTTTTTTATTTTTTCATTATTGCAATGAGCATCTATACTCTCCAAATTTCGGTTCTCAATACTCATTGATTACATTAACATGGGAGTTAGAGGGCCTTGAAAACAAAGTTTGAGAGTTATTTACATTATTAGAGGTAATGCATTATATTTTTGACATTATATTTAGTCATAGGTAATGCACTATATTTTTGGCATTATATTTATTGATTTGTTTATAGTGGGGGATTTAGTTGAAATCTATCATTTTGGCATTATGTTTATTGATTTGTTTAGATTTAGAGATTTACTTGAAATCTATGATTTTGAATAATTGTTATAGAGTATGTTTGTGTAACATCAATAATGTATGTGTATTGTTTGTCCCATAATTTCGATAATTATATAGATTCAGATTCAAAGATTATTGATTAATTCTCCAAAACTCCCATTAAAATTGAAATAATCATTTCTTTGTAATGTCCCCATTTTTTAATAATTGCATAACATGACAACTCCATAAATCCTACTAGTTCCCTAGGTTGGATGGATACATTTGGAATTTTAATAAGGGTGATAATAAATGATGTTAATACATTACAATGGGATATAAATATTTAATAATTTAGTTTATTAAATAAATAAAAGAAAAAATTGTAGTGGAAATGGAGCATGGAAACACATGGAGACTATGGGGCCCATACAAGCTAGAAATTTGGTACCAAATGGAAACCTGCTCTTGCAATTCCAAATCCATGGGAAGCCTAAAGGTTCTTGGATGAGTTAGAAGGTTAATACATTTTTCAATATGCATCATAGGTTGAATTTGAGAAGAAATGTAACTTACCTGAGAAAGGAAGAGTCATTTTGGAGCTACTCAGACACTTGCACTAGATTCCCTAGATCTATGAAAACAATGATGAAGATGCTATGACACCTATGACACAAATCATGTCTGAAGACTGAAATCTGACATATATGACATGTCAAGTTGAAATATAGCATCCAAGATAGCTCTCATGTGAGTTGAGGAAGCCCAGTGGGCTCCAACTCAAATTTGGGGAAGGTGGAAGGTTAGGAAAGGGAGGACACATGGCAAATAATTAGCACACACCCAAATTCAAATTGGCTTGAGTTTGTGGATGGATTGGGAACATTAGAAGGCTAAGTATGTTTATAAAATATAGGAAGAAACCAATAAAATGGCTTTTTGATCATTGTTATTGTGAAGAGAGAGAGCTAGTGGATGACTAGTTCATGGCTTAGCCAATTTAAAGGGTGAAAGATTTCCATCCTAGCCGGTGTTTGGAGAGGCCACTCAGGTCTTTCAAGGAGCTTCAATGGAGTCATAAGTTATAGGTTCAAGCTACAGCACCTCGTGGACATATCAAGTTCATCTTGTTCTTCCTTTCATCTCAAGTTTTCTCACCATATTTAAGCTCTATGGAGTGAGGTGCACTTGGTGAGCTATTCATCTCTTTGAGGGAGCTTCTCTTACTTCAGTATTTTGTATTCTAATGTAAATGCTCTGCTATTTAAGTTCAAAAATATATCAGGTCGAAAGGCCAAGAAATCCCATGTATTATTGCTCAATAATGGAGAAACAGTGTCATTTCCCCACTACCTTGTTGTAAACTCTTGTAATCTTGATGGAGTTGAATGGATGTATAAACTATTGATGATTTATGAATGAATGGACTTGTTGTAGGCACAACAGATCCCATGTTTTCAATAAAACATGGCAACCCCAATTTTACATGCAAGGTAATTTTTCTAAATTCCTTAAATCATTTTGAGGCCCCTATTATATTTGCCGTGATTTCTTTGTTTTCTATGCGTGATTTGTGTGTGTTTGATGAGTTGCGGGAGACCATCTTTCAATGAAATTGTTTCACCCTGCAACCCGCATCCCGCAAGTTGCGGGAGACGGCATTTCGGAGTTCAGATATTTTTGAAGTTTTTCATCCCGCAACCCGCATCCCGCATCCCACACATTGCGGAATGCAGGATGCAGAAAAGTTTTGATGCGTGTGATTTGGTCATCCCACAACCCGCATTCCGCTACTTGCGAAATGCGGGAAGTCATTTATTTTAAATCTTTTGTTCCATGTTCCGCAACTAGTAACCCGCAATTCGCAGGATGTGGATTGTGGAAAGGGTTGAATAAAATTACTATATTTTGTGATCCTGCATCCCGCATTTGTAGAATGAGGGATTGCGGGATGTTAAATAAAACTTAAAATCTCGCGTTGTGACCCCGCATTCCGCAATTGTGGATTGCGGGGAAGACGCATCTTGCAAGTCTAAATCTCTGCTGTGGATTTGTCTTGATCTGATGGTTGGGATTTTTTTTTTCGTTTTCAATAAATATTCAGAGTTTGGTTTGCTTCTTGGATTGACCTAGTTGTTTAATGATCTCCTTTGGATCCTTGACTTTTTTTTGAGTCATTTTTCTTTTTTTTTCTCGGATTGGTTTTCATGGTTATAAGGATTGGATAACATTGGTTGTTTGAGCCTTTCAATTCCTTGTGCTGGTTAATACTTACTTAATTTCAATTTAGGCCTATTTCATGTTACTTTTTATTTTTAGGTTAATTTCATCTTTTAACAATTTTGTCAATCTTTAGTTTTCAATAAATTAATGGACATTATTACAATTTAATTGAAATTTTTGATATCATGTCTTGTTAAAGCTTTTATTTAAATATACATTTTCTCATTAAATTTTTATTTTTCATTAAAAATGAGAAAATAATTTGGTTCACCATTCATGACACTTCAACGTACAACTTTTATATACAAATTACATAATCATAAAAATGAATTTTAACCCAAAAAAAAACAAACAAACAAAATTTTAAATTTAAACTTTTACGAGGTAAAGGTTTTCAAAACCTAACATATCCATCTCATAAGGCCATTATTCCATCATGTCCACCTTTTCATAAAGACGGTAACAAATGCATCATACATACATATTTCAATCATAGAATATATGTTTCACACTCTACTTTTAGTTTTAGATTTTAAAATTTATTTTTATGTCAAGTTGAAAAGATAGAGTGAGTTTCATTTATATTTTATGAAAAAATGATACCTTACACATTCTTTGAGATCTTATGGCACGATTTTTATGATGATTATAAATAGAGAAATGTGGCACATAAGGGAAAATGAACTATTGTTTCAAACATATCATCTTAGAAAGCTCCATAAAACGATATAACTCAATCTAGAAGTTCTCGACATTTAAAAATTAGTTGTCAAATTGCCAATGACTTTATCAAGTTACAATAAATCATTTTATGTTCAATAGATCCCTATGATTGAGGAGCTTGGATTGCCACGAGAAGATCGGTCTCATTAATGCTTATTGGATCTACTACGTTATTCATTTTAGTCTCACTAGTCCACAAAATTTGCCACACTGCATACTTTTAGAGCAAAAAAAAATACACAACCATATGCCAAACAAAAACAATGAAGTAATTCACCATATCTAAATTGATTCCGAAGACATCTGTGGCCAGATCAATTCTTTGCAAATAAAAGAGACTTTCATTAAATGATTTGAGAAAATCCGTTAGCATGAATTAGAGGGTGCTGAACTGTGAGGGTTCAACGAGATTATTTCGTGGGTTACATATCATAACTGACATAAAAGGAATGCTTGCAAACACCATGTTTCTCTGCCAGTAGTTAATGCGTAAACAGTTAAGAATAACACTTATTGAATTAGTCATCTTGTTTCTACCAGAATGTAGGGATTCGAGGGTCTCACGCGTTAGCTGTCTTCATTCCAGAAATTGCGAAGAATAAGAACGTTGTGGTTTAACATGGAGACTTATCACATAATATCTCTCAAAAAAGATACTGTGGAGAATATGGCTATCAAAGAAACTAGCAAATCTGTGAAGTGGCAGCGAGAGCTTAAAGATCGAGCTTGAAAAATAAATAAATGTGGCTGACCTTTAAAATCACTCGCATAATTTTAAGTTTTATTTCATTCCTATTTTTGCATTTCGTTTATGATTTTGAGTTTAGTTTTAGATGTTATTTATGTATTAATTTGTTGGTTTTGATGACAAGTTTGGACGCAGAGATTTGGAAACTACAGATCTCAACCGAGTTTCAATCGCCCAAGCTCAAAATAAAATAAGATGAGAAACAGTTCACGAGATATCCGAAATGAATGCAGCTCGAAGGAGAATAAAATCGTGCTAAGATCATTAAACTCGGAGATGATCTCCAACAAATTGCTCAGATGCAAATCGACTAAAAAGAATTGTGGGGACCGACGATGTTTGCAAAACAAGAAAGATGAAGATCTAGATTTTTTTTAGGTCGTTTTGTTCTCCGCCCAAATGCATAGATCAAGCAGAGATAATGTGGGATTGAGATTTTCCATCTGATTTTCTGTGATTCCCTGATGGAAGGTGTGTAAGCAAGAAATTCCTATTCTGAAAAAATGCGGAATAAAGCTCTGAAATAGAATCGAAATAGGAATGCCCAATAGATCTTACCTCCAGCCATTGATGCTGCTTGACTTGTTATAGAAGATTTCCCTGTTCCACACAAGTTTAGCTTCCTGTATGGTGCTTCCAAGCTCTGCTTTCTCTTTCTTGATGGTGTAAAACTGAAGGGGATTGAGATAGTGAGCTTGGGGACCAAACAGGGGTTTAATAGCCAAGCTTCTCAAGATTCTGTTGGCTATGTGTCAACTGTTCCACAAATTTAGGTAGATAACTCTAGATGGAGTAATGGACCACTCCATAAGCTCCCAGCAAGAAAACAGTCTCCATAACTAGAATTCAGTTCAAGTGTAGTGATAACCGAATGAACTGGTGGTAGTGGTGAGAGAGCCTTGGAATGTGGGAGTGGATGCAAGAGATTACATTTTCCCACTTGGTCTATACTTCCAAACTTAATGTCTCATCTTAAAACCTATTGACAATCTGTATTAATTAATAGATACAAGAATCATGGCGATAAGTCCTCTTATGACAAGTATTACCTTCCATGTATTACTATGTATTTATTGCTATTTAATTTATGTGGCAACAATTTCTTAATGAATAAACCTTATGTTTATTCTTGGTCCTCATAGATGAATTTTCTCAAATTAAATTAAGGTGCACATAAGTATGAGGAAAAACATTACAGTAATTAAGAATTTCATTAAAAAATAACATTGTCCATACAATGACAAACTACATAATGGAACCAAGTCCCATATTCATTACATGATCCTTGAATTTAAACGGTGGCATGCCCTTAGTCAAAGGATCAGTGATCATCAACTCAGTGTTGACGTGCTCAATGACCACTTTCTTTTCTTTAACACGTTCCCTTATGGCTAAATACTTAATGTCGATGTGTTTATTTCGACTCCCACTTATGTTGTTTTTAGCCATAAAAACAGCAGCTGAATTGTCGCAATACATTCTTAATGGCCTAGAGATAGAATCCATAATTTTAAGCCCAGAAATGAAACTCTTAAGCCATACACCATGTAAAGTAGCCTCAAAACAGGAGACGAACTCGGCTTCCATAGTGGAAGTGGCAATCAAGGTCTGCTTGGCACTCCTCCATGATACAGCTCCACCGGACATCATAAAAATGTATCCTGATGTTGATTTGCGTGAATCAACACATCCAGCAAAGTCAGAATCTGAGTAACCAATTACTTCCAAATTGTTCATCCGTCTATACATAAGCATGTAGTCTTTAGTTCCTTGAAGATACCTCATTACTTTCTTTGCAGCTCTCCAGTGGTCTATACCTGGATTACTCTGGTATCATCCCAACATTTCCACAACAAATACAATGTCAGGTCTTGTGCAGACCTGAGCATACATTAGGCTTCCGACAACAGAAGCATATGGAATGTTCTTCATTTGTTCCCTTTCAAGGTCGTTCTTCGGGCATTGGTTCAAATTGAACCTATCACCCTTCACAATGGGAGCTATAGTTGGTGAACAATCCTTCATCTGAAATCTCTCTAAAATTTTATTAATATAGGTTTCCTGAGACAGACCCAAGAGGCCTCGAAATCTGTCTCTATGGATCTTAATGCCAATGAAATAAGATGCCTCGCCCATATCCTTCATATTGAAATTTTTAGAGAGGAATTGCTTCACTTCATGCAGCATACCCTTATCATTGGTTGCTAGCAAAATGTCATCCACATATAAAACAAGAAAACAAATTTTACTCCCCCTAATTTTCAGGTATATACATTGATCCATAATGTTTTCTGCAAAACCAAAAGAAGAAATTACATTATGGAATTTCAAATACCATTGGCGGGATGCTTGTTTTAAACCGTATAAGGATTTCTTGAGCTTGCAAACCAATTGCTCACCATCACTAGAGGGGAATCCTTCAGGTTGTTTCATGTAAACCTCCTCGTCTAGATCTCCATTTAGAAAAGCTGTTTCACATCCATTTGATGCAACTCCAAGTCGAAATGGGCTACTAATGCCATAATAACGCGCAAGGAATCTTTCTTAGATACAGGAGAGAAAGTCTCCGTGTAGTCGATTCCTTCTTTCTGAGTGAATCCTTTAGCAACAAGTCTAGCCTTATATCTTTCAATGTTGCCCAATGAGCCTTTCTTTGTTTTAAAGACCCATTTACATCCAATGGATTTTGCACCATTAGACAACTCAACAAGATCCTAGACTTCGTTACTCTTTATAGAATTCATCTCTTCCTTCATGGCATCGTACCATAATTCTGATTCTTTGCAATTCATGGCTTGTGAAAAGGACTCGGGATCATTTTCAGCTCCGACATTAAAGTCATATTCTTGTAGA
This sequence comes from Pseudotsuga menziesii, assembly GCA_001517045.1. NCBI lineage: Eukaryota > Viridiplantae > Streptophyta > Pinopsida > Pinales > Pinaceae > Pseudotsuga > Pseudotsuga menziesii. The sequence goes on from LPNX010298667.1 coordinate 12,630, forward strand.
TACACAACATAATCATCAGGAATTGTTGATCTCCTTGGTCTAGTAGATCTTCTTAATGTTGTATCACTATATTCTTGAGAAGTATGTGGTTCAACTCGTTGTTCAAAATTTCTTGGAAACTCTTAAAGTACCTGATCTACTAGAATGTCGTCAGCAGCTTGTGGAACTTCAACAATTGGTTGTTCAACACCAGTTTGCACTTGAGGGGTGCTGTGAACAATAACCAATCTATCATTTGAGGTGGAAGGTTGAGATTCTGAATGATCCTTCTCGGAAACTATGTTCCTGGTTAGATCACTCCCACTAATCAAGTCATTTTCAAGAAATTTTGCATTTCTTGATTCCACAATCCTAGTGCCATGAGATGGACAGTAAAATCTATAACCTTTAGACCTTTCAACATATCCAATGAAATACCCACTAATGGTCCTTGGGTCCAACTTCTTTTCTTGTGGATTATATATTCTCACTTCAAACGAGCATCCCCAAATGCGCATATGTCGCAAACTCGGTTTCCAACCTTTCAATAATTCAAATGGCGTTTTAGGAACGGCCTTGGTTGGAACTCAGTTTAATATATACGCTGTCGTCTTAAATGCTTCAGTCCACAAGGATTTAGGAAGATTGGAGCTGCTAAGCATACTCTGCACCATGTCCAATAAAGTTCGGTTTCTTCTTTCTGCTACACCATTCTGGTCGGGTGAATTAGGCATGGTGTATTGGGCAACAATCCCATGCTCTTGAAGAAATTTTGTGAATGGCCCAGGTGCTTGTCCATCTTCTATGTATCTACCATAATATTCTCCACCTCTATCTGATCTTACGATCTTAATTTGCTTGCCGCATTGTTTCTCTACTTCAACCTTAAATATCTTAAAGGAATCTAATGCTTCGTTCTTTTATGAAGCATGTAGAGATACATATATCATGAGTAATCATCTATAAAAGAGATGAAGTATCTTTGACCATGTGAGTCCATCTCTGGACTACATATATCAGTATGTATGATCTGTAATATGTCTGAACTCCTATTGGCACCTTTCTTTGACTTGTTGGTCTGCTTTCCTTTTATGCAATCCACACAAGTCTCAAAATTAGTGAAATACAGAGTATTAAGTACTCCTTCATTTACCAATCTTTTAATTCTTTCTATGGAGATATGACCTAACCTCTGGTGCCATAATTTAAAGGAATCTTCATTAATAACACATCTTTTAGTGCCAGTGTGAACATGCATTGAATCATAAGTGACATTGTTTTGTAAATTAATGCGGTAAAGACCATCTGACAAAATACCATTCCCAACATAATCAGATTTATTAAATAAACTGACGGATGTTTCTGAAGAGTTAAAGGAATATCCAAAAGGTACAAGTCTTGAAACTGAAATCAAGTTTCTAGAAAAACTTAGAACATAAAAGATCTTTTCTAATTCTAAAACAAAGCCACTACTTAAAGTTAAATAGCATGTTCCTATAGCTTCCACATGCGAGCCCATCTTGTTTCCTGATAAGATGCTTTGCTCACTTCCCACTGGCTTCCTTAGGTTTTGCAAATTCTACAAAGAATTCGAAATGTGAATTGTTGATCCAGAATCAATCCACCAAGTGTTAATATTGACATTGACCATATTAGATTCATGACAAACAAACGAGATTGCATTACCTTTTTCCGCAAGCCATTTCTGAAATTTTGCGCATTCCTTCTTCATGTGTCCCTTCTTTTTACAGAAGAAACACTTGGAATCCTTCATAATATTAGCTTGGGGAGGTACTTTACCTTTCCCTTTCTTATTGGCTTGAGATTTTCCCTTCCTATGCGTTGCCAGCATTGCACTTTCTCCCAGTTCCATCACCAGTATTTCTTCCTCTTGAACACACATGGTCATGAGTTCATTTATGGACCATTTATCCTTATGTGTGTTGTATGAGATTTTGAAAGGTCCATATTGGTGCAGAAGGGTGTTCAGGATATAGTGCACCAGGAAAGACTCTGATATTTCAACCTTGAGTTTCTTCAATTGAGCCACAATGTCCCTCATTTGCATGATGTGCTCGTGCACACCTTTCACACTGGTAAGCCTTAGGGATGAGAACTTCATGATTAGGGTGCTTGCTAGTGCCTTGTCTGAAGTGACGAATTGATCATCAATGGCTTTTAGCAAATCTCGGACCCTTTCATGCTGATCAACTGAACCACGAATACCAGCTGAAATTTTAGTCTAAATTAACATCATGCTTAAACGATTAGATCGCTCCCATCGCTCATAAAGCATGATGTCCGCTGCAGTGCTGGTATTGGTGAGTGCTAGTGGTTCATCTTTCCTAATAGCATAATCTATGTCCATCCATCCCAAATGAAGGAGAATTCTCTCC
>LPNX010298671.1:0-73029 GCA_001517045.1 Pseudotsuga menziesii
CTTTTATCCTTACCTTGGATTCCAACAGCTGTAACCTTTGTTTCATCACCTGAGTCGGATCCCAAGTCTTGAATAACGGCTGCAGTAGCTTTGGATTTTCCTTTGTCTTTGTTTCCTCCGTACTTATTTGGCCTTAACTCCGGATGAAGTTTCCAACACTTAGAGACATCATGTCCCTTCTGACAATGTGAACATGTAGGCTTTTCACCCTCTTTCTTAACAGTAGCCATCTTCTTTTTCCCCTTATCTTTACCTTTTGATTTGTTGTCAAATTTAAATGACTTCTTCACAAAAGTATCATTATCATGCTTACCCCTGGCCTAAATGGGTAGCTTGAACACATACATCATCCAAATTACTGGGATTAAACATTAACAAAGTATGCTTCAAATAAGAATGCATGCCACCAATGTACTTAAGAAGAGTTTCCTGTGTATCTAATGAAACATTCAATGCAATAGCCCTATTTCTGAATTCATGAGTATAATCTTGAATGCTTTGTCCTTTAGCTTGTCTAAACATTTTCCAATTCATGGTTAATTGCTGCATGTGACCTAAAAGATAAAATTGCTTCCTCAATACTTCAATGAATTCATTCCAAACTGAAATAATTTTACTATTCTTTTGAAGATCTTGCTGAATCTTTCTCTCCCACCAAGTAAGAGCCATTCCACTCATTCTCAATGTGTCCAATTGAATCCTGGAAGGGTCATCATTAATGCCCTGCACCCTGCAATATACTTCAAGCTGCTTGATCCAATTGTCTAATTTTTCAACATCTACATCCCCATTATAAATAGGTAATTCAAATTTTACATCCAATTTGAAATATGGCATATTAGGACTTGCATTATTTGAATGAGAAGTATGAGAAGAAGAAAAAGTCTGATTAGTGTCAGGAGGATCACCATCACCTCCTACTCCTTTACCCTTTTCTTCCAGCTTCACTTCTGCATCTCTGGATGAAGATCCTTCTTCTTTCTTCTTCCTTTCTGCTCGCTCTTCGAGTAGAAGTTCCATCATGGCTTTCATGCTCATAAAAGCCTCCAGAAACTCAGTTTCAGAAATAACAGGTTTTTCCCGTTCGGTATGTCCTTCTTCTTCCCCTCGTGGAGAAGACATGGTTCTTGAGAATGTTCTCCTAGAGCCAATCTCAGGATGTCCTTCAACTAATTCTCCTTCACCAAGCTTTGACCTGGACCTGGTAAGCATTCACAAACTTACACAACAGTCAACCAGCTCTGATACCAAAATATGATCCATAGGACCTCAACTTTAGTGCATTAAAAGTTTGTTGTAAAAGAATGCGTGCAACAGGTTAATTAAAGGGACAGCATTAACAGAAATTAAATGCTCAGAACAGGAATGAAAAACAAGACTGATAAAAAGATGCCAAGCAGAAAACATAGAAACAGAGTCACAACCAGAAGTTGATAACGGAGTTCACCCCCTCCACTGGGCTACGTCTCTGGGTCCCTCTCCAATGGGAACCGATCCAATTAATGGCTTTAAAATGGTACAAATGGTTCTGGACTCTGCAAATCAATTTCAGCAGTATGGACAAAAGTCTGCAAGACCTCTTCTCTAGAATAATACAAATTAGCTTTCAAAAGCAAAGAAAAGCCAAATGAAACAGAGAAGACAGCCGACTCTTTACAATCACAGAAACTGGACATTAAAAGTAAAGTCTTTAAGACCTCCTCTCTGAAAGTTACAAAACTGGACTTCAACAGCCAAAAGAAGCCAAGTCATAACTGAGAATAGTCGACTTCAAAAGCATGTGGATAGTTTTACAGCAAACTCTCCAAGCTTCTCATAACAGAGAAACGTTGTCCTACATTCTCAACAAACTGAGTCCCCCGTAAAATACCGCCCTTTACCTCATACCACGTAGCTGCAAAACCATAAAATACCTCCCTTTACACCATTCTGCACAGCTGCAACACCGTAAAATACCTCCCTTTACCCCGTTGGTGCAGTTGCAACACCGTAAAATACCGCCCTTTACCCCGTGTTTCTGCAGCTGCAACACCATAATTTAATTCCTTTTTCCATCCCGCACGGCTGTGACTCCATTTAAATTATGCCCATTTTTTTTACCTTTTCTGGTAGCTGCGACCCCATTTCACTCTTGTCTATTCTTACATTTTCCGATAGCTGCGACACCGTTTCAATCTTGCCCATTTTTACCTCTTCCAGTTTTACCATTTTTACCTTTTTCGGTAGCTGCGACTCCACCAAAACTGGCTGATTTTTCTATGATTCACGGCTACGAATCTGCCAAACTGCTTGATTTCTCTATGGCCCGCGACTATGACTCCTCCAATATTAGCAGAACTCTTTGTAACCTTGGTTCATGATTCCTCCAGATCTGGCCCCAATTCCTGACGCCAGCAATTCTGATTTACTTCACAGCGTTCATTATGTTTCCGACAAGATTGACAAGATGTTTTTGGTCCACCGGGAGAAAATGTCATTACAGCACACCTACAATAATGATCAAATTTAAATGATTGTAGTTCACATGCTTTACTATTCTCAAAGGTCATCGTTCATCGCATATTTCTGAAGGTATGGTTCTGATTATTTACTTGATTAAGCGTTAACTAGATTTGACAACATTAATCATGCCTTCCTTTCTAAGTCCATTATTACACCCGCATACTGTTAACTTTCCACTCGTATGACTTAATGGCCATTTAAGCTTATCTGATAACCACCACCTTTCCTAATTTGGGATAAATTTCCAAACATTTTCATGCTCTTAACTTTCTGAATTTACCCAACTCCACTCTTAGCTATTCATGCATACTCTGTGCTTTAACCTCCATTGTCGGGACCTGTAATCTGTCGGTCTAATAAAGAATTCTTAATTCAAACAAACATGGGTATCCCAGCTTGGCATGAACCTCCAAATACATGATAACTGAGAAGAAATGCTGAATTTTTTCGTTATTTTTGAAGCTGCGGGATGGAGGGAATTCTTCCAACGTCTGAATGGGTTTCATCGAGAGATAGCTCTACAATTTGCCTTAAATATTATAGAAACCCACTCAGAGGTTAGGGGGTTACGTATAGAAGTATCTGAAGCAATAGTGGCTGAAGTCACTGGCCTTCCTCGGGTGGGAATCGCCTGGTTTGGTCGAAGAACCCCCAATGCTGCTGCAGTACAGGATTTTCTCATAGAGGGGGAGAAAATTCGTCAGTCAAGGAGAGGGATAGCATTATAGTCACTACCTCGGCCATGGGATCAAGTAGCAGTATTCCTCAAGAGGAATATCACCTATGAAGGTAGGTATCAAACTGTTTATTATTCTGAACTTCCTCTATTATCTCATCTACGCCATAGGGCCTTACTGAACATTCCATTTTATCTATTTAATGACCTACACCATATGGCAGGGTTTGTTAGAACAACCAAGCATCCAAACTCCTCCCTTACCCACCATGGCCTAATCAAATTAATAATTTTAAGGGCCTTAGCTCAAAGGAACCTACCTTGGGAGAAATTCACAAGTCAAATTTAGATAAACCAGGAACCCGCCCTTTTTCCTGGCATTCCAATAGAGGCAGAAGTAGAATTACCTGTACTCTTGGGGGCTGTTCAAAACCAAGAGGAGCATGCAAATGAATGCTTGGGGAGAGATAAAGAGAAACAGGAGGATCGAAGTCCCTGTAATTTAGTTGGGGGGCGGGGGGAGATGAGACTGGATCGGATGATCAGTTAGATGACCAAACAGAAGAATTGGAGGAAAATGCAAGAGAAAACCCTGTGGAGAGATTAAATAATATGGAATCTCTGACAGCAGAGGATGAAGTTGGAGCAGCATTAGATGTTGTGACAGTTAAATCCAAGGATGTTAGAGCCATGATAACAGAAGGAAACATAGAGGTGTTGACCATTGAATATTCCCTTGAATGGGGGGGAACTCTGATTGAAGAAGAATAGGAAAACGCTGAGATAGAATATATCCCTTCCACATTAGCTGCAAATCTGGAGATTCCTACACCACAAAAGAAAAGAAGAGATACAGGCATCACCACCAATAAGAAGAAAAAGAACCAGGTCGGTTATAGTAGCTGAAGCAGCACGGGCAAGATGGGAAACCTGAGAAGCACATATTGAATTCCCCATTCTGAGACCCAAAGTAAATGATGCCCCACAAAAACCGGCTGCAGAAGAACCTCAAATTGAGGGACTTTTCTACAAAAATGACCTATTTAAATAAGAAGTACAATCACTTCAGAATGAACTAGAAAATTGGAAGGAAGCATGCAGGAAGCAGGTAGAAAGGAAGCTACACACACTGGTTGAAGCCACAGACCGATTAAAAGGATCACCTCCTACCAAGGATGGTGAGGAGGAAGAAAGAGTGGTCTACCCTGTGTGTGGAGAAATCTTTAACCAGTCAGGATACAAAGTCATATTTCATTCCTTTGTGACACAACATTTCGTACCATCATCTATGGAAGAACAAGGACAAGAAGCACCAAAGATAGAAGTGAGGGATGCAGAAATGATCCCTGGTATATAAAAAGGGGAAAATGCACAATTACAGTCATAGACAACAAAAGAAGTAAAATCTGATTGGAAGGATGGTGAAGCTCCCCAAGAGCAACTTTAGCAAAGGGAAGTAGTAGATAAACAGGCTGCTGATACACAAAAACCATCATTTTCGAATATTCATGTTGAGGTTGCCACCCAAATTGGGGGAAATGAACCAGAGGCTAAAATTATTCCTGATTTTAGTGAAGAATCCTGTGTCATGACTCCTAAACCATCTCAAGGCACATAACTAATAGAAATGGAACCCCAATAGTAGGATGATGATGAAGTTGAACAGGGTGCTAATACACAAGAACCAACATCCCCGAATATTCTTGTTGAAGTTGCCACCCAAATTGGGGTAGATGAACCAGAGGTTGAAAATATTCTTGATTTTAATGAAGAATTATGCGTTGTGACTCCTAAACCATCTCAGGACATAGAATTAATAGAAATGGAATTCCAACAGCAGGAAAATGAGGAAGTTAACCAGGATGTTGTCACACAAGAACCAACATCCCTAGAAATTTCTATGGAGATTCTCAGGAAGCAAGAATAAATCAATCTCGAAATGGATATAATTCCTGATTTGGATTTATGAGAGGATGAACAAATGTAATCACAATCCTTGGGGGACACTGGAATCCTCAAAGAATAGCTCCATATTGCAGAAGACATGGAAATAACTCTACAAGCCCAACAACATGAATAAATAGAAGGGAAGGGCTTTGTTACACAAGAAACAGTGGCCTTACATCCCCCTGTCAAAGCTACAGCTAAGAATCAGGCAGATGGGGATATCAAAATTTAGGAAAAGGTTGTCACACAAGAACCAACACCTTCACAATCAGCTACTGAGGTTTCTATAGGAGAACTCCAAGGAGAGGATGTTGTTACATAAGAACCAGCATCCCCAGAAGTTGTTTCAGAGGCACCTATGGTTGAAGTTGCTACAAGAGAAATTCGAGGAAGGGATGATGTTACACAAGAACCAACACCCCCAGAAGTGATTTCAAAATTATCCATGTAGGAAGTACAGGATGTTCAAATTGGAACATCAGATGATAAGGTATGGACTCAACTTCCTCAAAATTTTGTCAATTTGGATTCTGATAATGAAGAGCATGCTGAAGATGAAGAAATGTGGAGGCTGACAAAGGAAATCTCAATCCTAAGAATAGAAGTGAGGAAATGGATGAGTCAGATCGAGAGGTGTCAAGAAGGGATGGTTTCCCTTGCTGAACATAGGAAGGCCATCAGGGAATTGAAGGAAAGGTGGGTAGAAGAACTCATGTCTCAGAAACTCCGTTGGGAAGAGTTACAAAAGGAGCTAAAGGAGCTAAAAATGTTCAAATCCATGCAGGTGGAAAAAGATCATTGTATACTCTTTCTCAGGAATTGTTGGGTACCAGAGTACGATCCTCCTCTTACCTTGTGTTTTTGTTTGAGCAATTCATTTGGTTTAAACTAAGGGTTGTAAAAGAAGAGAGACCGTATGAAATAGTGACCTCAGCGAAATTCCTGGAAAATTTTCTGGAAAGTGACTTTGAGGAGCAGAACTTGCTTTGTGAGCTTTATTTGCATGAGTTGGCTTGTCCCTTGGATCGCCATTCAAATCCTATCCCTTTCTCAGGTGATGTTCAACTGAGGGATTTTTCCTCCTTTGTTAGCAATCATGTTCAGTTGGAAATATCCTTCCAAACTTTCTCTCATAATGAGTCCCAATATAACCTTTGGATTCGAAGCGAACCTCAAAACCCTCATCTTCTCCTTGCTCGTCAACAAAATGTACTCGCATGTCCCATCCAAACTCAGCAGATGATGGAACTTCAAGAAAAGGTTATCTCTACTTGTGTCAGCCATATTTCCAAGCGTCAACAATTGGCTTTGGAAGGTAGCCAGCATATATGGAAGGTTTCCTCTTCAACCCTAAGAAGTAGAGATCCCTACTGTTACAGGAATTTTAAACATGCACTTTTTAGGGTTGAGGGATATGTTGGGTGCACGAAGGAATGTGGAGTTAATTGGCTGGGACTGAAATTCAAATTTCCTCTCATCTGGTGGCCAGCAAAACCATACAGGGAAGACTTCTCATTAACAAAGGCAGAAGAGCATATGTGCTGGAGATATTGAGTTGTCCATAAGGGATTCTTGGAAAAACAAGGAACGCCTGAATTCCCATGTAACTTTTCTTCTCTCCATGAAACAAGTACAATGCCAGATTCATATTTATACTAATGGAGGTTGTTGCATGGGGACATGCAACATGACAGTTGGGGGGAGATGTTGGGCTTAGAAATGACCCCTTTTTGACCACCTTTACTACCTCTTTTTTCCTCATCCTACTCCATTATGTACACTAAACAGATGTTTTTCCTTCACTTGGTCCCTCAATTCATGCAGGTATGGTTAATCATCTTTGTATTTTATTAATGCTTAGGATTGTTTTAATCAGGGCTCTACATCTTGAATTATGCTAACATATGGTGGTTTTATAAAGACAATCTGAGATGTAAAGGATACAGGTGTACCAGGATAAACATGCCAAGAAAGGAATCGACATTCATTGCTGAGATAATCGCCATTCATTCCATCGTTGCCCAAAGAATGTGGTCAAAGGATACTATTCCATGCAAGCTGTACAAAGGTAGCTGCAACAATGTGCCACGTCTCAAGAATAGCTACAATCCACGAAGTCTCTTCTAGATTGATCGTGATTGTCATTTCTGGCTCAAGTAACAGCCTTCCTATATTTTCTGCTTCCATCTTGCCACGGTTGTAACAGCTTATCGTAATTGGGGCATCCTGAAGATCAGATATCTTCATGGTTGCTCGATAATAGTGGGAAGATGTTATGATTGTAATTGTATAAATACTGGGAACTATTCTAAGCCAGGGTTTGGATATTAATCGAATATATTGTATAAGCTATGACCGAGGTTGTGTTTTCATCTGCCATTTTAATACAAGGAGTTCGATTCTTCATATCTCAGCATTCTAACGTGTGCTATTTCCAACATCTTTGTGTGAAGGCTGGGCCTGCCTTCCCACAAGGATTGCTGAGTTAATCAGGTATTTTATTTATTCTGTTGTGTGGTTTGAATTTTATGATAAATCCATTTATATATAGTAATTTGCGACAGTCATCGATTTACCATGTGTTCATTTGAATGATCAGTAATTGCATCCCCTGTAAACTGCAGTGGTGTGGTGTGACAGTCGAATGTGTAGGTTAACTTTCTCTTATGCAACTGTGTGATAGTTGTGACAGCCTTGTTCATCCCTAGTTCTTTCAATTGCTATTTTATTTAGATCCTTGCAGTTTATTCCTTTACATTTATAATTGTAGAACTTAATTCCTGTACTTTTAATTCCTAGATTAAGTCGAATTAAGATAGTTGAGATGGATCTTTCGATGGCTTGGTAATTGACGATTTAACTTTCTGCAAAACTAATCTAGATGTCTATATCCTGAATGTTTTAATTCTAGATTAAGGATTGTAAGAAGCTATTTGTGATTGCATTCTTAATAAGGTAAGATAGATTAAGTAGATTATGGGATGAGTTCGGCTGAACAGGAAAATAGGGTCATTCATTTACAACATCAGCTACTTAGTGTTTAAATCATATACAGTGCGCATTATCCTTAAAATAATAGACTTACCTGGGTTGACAATTTATATTGAACACTGTGTATGTTGGCTTTAATTAACTTGCATATAGGGTGCCCAACATTTTGGGCACCCTTGGAAAGTCAATTGCATAATATTCACAACGCCAAAGTGGTAGAGAAACAACGGAAGAGGGTTTGGGGTGAAATCAAATATTGGGGGACAAAATTAGGTGGTCGATGGAGGGAGGAAGCACATAAATTAAATGCCTGCACAATCCTTACCTATATGATTGTACCTTTAATGCATAACTTTGCAGGGAAAAAAGAAGTTATTGTGTAGTCAATCATCAGTCGATTCCATAATGGGAAGTTCTACTTCGACACACCCATTGAAATCAATGGAGACCTAATTTATCAAATTATGAGATTATCAAACAAAGGAGCACTAGTACCCATCTAACAAAACATGGCCCTAGTCAAAGAACTAACTGGTACACCATCAGGAAAAAATTCAAGACGGTTGATAGTTAGCCAAATCCTTTATGGAACACAAAATATAACCGAAAAATTTGTCTCAATGGCTCTCACAAGTATGGGAAGAGGTTACGACCTCAATCTTGACATGATCGACGCAGTCTAGAACATTGCAACAACAGGAAAACTATACCTATGGGTTGACCGCCTAGCTGATATCATCAAGCATATTTGTGTAAAATTCCAAGAGGAGGGTACCCAAATCTAATTTCCTTCATTGATAATATGGATAGCTATGTACCATCTTCGACTAGTCGGAGATAAGGACTTCACTTCCCAAAAAGGACCAATAGTGTGGAATTTCAAATCATTTACTCTTAATGGTTTTCAACTAGGAGAAGCAACACAAAAAGTTTGGTTAGACAGTTGGTTCCAGTCCCCAAAAAATAAAACAGCTAGATAGCAGGTACCCCATAATATCCGATGGAGTCTACCACCAACAACACATATCCAACTTGCGTTGGTTCCTCCTTCTTTGGGAGAGAGAACCAGACAGTCCAAGAGGACTAACTCTCACTTTGATTCACACATAGATCTCACCATGAGTGACCATGATCCTGAGATCTTGGAGATCCCTTTTCTTCCACCTCTCGTATGGGGGGTTGAACCTTCAAGCACATATGGGACTTCGATAGGGTCCGAACCTCCTATGGTTGGGACATCGCCTGATGATCCATCACAATTCTTGGGATACATGAATGCAAACCGTTGGTATTGGTTGCGTAGTTTGAACCATGAGTCTCACCATGCACCCACTAGCACTAGCACAATAAGGTATGGCATGCCAGACCTTCCCGATAATGGTCTCGAACCCAATGTCAGATCGGGTATTGACCCTGGTGTTGTGCCTAGGGGAACTTACATTCCTTTCCAGGCAGAGAGGTTTGGTATCACTATTCATATTACACCTTCCATCCCTACGGTGGAGGTTTCTTTCACACATGCGTCCTAGGCCTAGCACTGTTGTTCCCATTCGGGGGACTGATCCTAGACATGTGAATATTGGGGGCACAAGTTATATCCCTTCCCATATTCCATCATCTTCAACACCGGTTCCTTCAAATGCATTTTTGATGACACATCCTCCTCCTAACTCACATGGTAATTTAGGTTGGAGTTCTATTAAACCTATATTAAACCGTAAACAGTGGAAAAAAACCCAAAGGAAGTGGGAACTAATGGACAGTGACCTCGAGGCGCCGATCTCTGTTACATCCTAGCAGGTGTATTACAAACATGGTCTCAAAGACTCCATCCATCCCACGCATTCCTTGTGGGTAGCTTTAGCGGTTGTTACTTTTGGACATACTCCAAGTACCCCTCGGGTATATCTAGAGTCCCCCCCCCCAACCTAAATTAATTCACTCATTTTTTCACATTAATTTAAAATGTACCAAGATACAGTTGCACAACATTCACTCCAGCACTTGCAAGCACTCTTAATTATTTTCAGCTCCACTTAAGGAACTGGTCAACTTTTTGTTTCTTTCAATCTATACGTGATTGGGTGTCGTGTCATGCTTATTTGTGATTGTCTCATCGTGTTATCTGTTGTTTACAATTGTTAAATAAAAAATCCTGAAAAACTTACTCATTTAATACTATCATCATCTAAGTAACCAGCCTTAGTGACTTGTAGGGTCTACCCCCCTTGGCCTCGTTATGAGTTTCCTAAACGGGGGAGTCAAGAACAAGGAAACAACCTTGACTCAAGACTTGCCCCCAAGGGCACACGGAGTGGCTTGAGATTTATGCCACGTTCTCCCCTAGGTGAAAGGTGGAAACATATTTTGGCACCATTGTCAGGGATAAATCTTTTTATTCCCGAAGTATGACTTTTGTTTTCTTCCTTTTTCTTTTTTCTTTTTTTGATGAATGCTTAGAGTAGATCTTTAATTTTCATCTGGAGACTCTACTGACTTTTTTCAGTTTTTATTTTTACAAAGAAAAGAAAAAAATAATTTTTGTGAATGATTTATTTATTATTATTTTTCTTTTTTACATGGTGACTCCATTGCAGGGATAAAACCCTACTTTCTCATAATTTTGTTGAGACTTGTTGTGTTTAGATGAGCTCATATGACAAAGTAAAACTTTAAATGTTCATTACTCATAAAACCTCTCTAGTTTAGTACAAAATACATGGTTGATATATGCTATTGATAAGGCGTTATGGATGATGAATATTATCATGCTCAAATTTCCAATGGATATCCTCCCATCAATTTCTCGGGCATCCCTGGTTTTCCTAACCATGAACCATATCTCCAGGATAAAGGATATGTTCAGGCTCCAATTTTTTGTGGAAATGGTGATTCAGCTGTCTATCACATCATATTATTTATTTCATTTGCGAATAAGCTCAACATGCTTCATAGGGATAATATGATGCGGATTTTTGCTAATTCTTTGGAAAAGAAGCCTTGGATATGGTTTTGTGGTATTCTTAATAAATGCATTACCTCCCTTGAAGACATATGTGTTATGTTTTTTGAGAGGTGGCATAATGGTGAGGGAGATATGGTAACTATTGTAGAAAGGGCCCTCACCTACCTAAAGAATCCCATGACTTCTATTATATATGAGCACACTCGGGATGATCCTATTGAAGAGCTTCATGAGGAACCCATGATTGAACACGCTATCAAAGACTCTCCTCATGTCACCATAATAGAAAACATTGAATATTTGAGGCATTCTCAAGATTGTTGCAATGCTAATATTTTTCTAGAAAGCCCTCATGAGGAAACCATTATAGATATCGACACTTATGAAGAAATTTATGATGAGTATGATGAAACTCCTCTATGTTCATCACTTAGGGCTGAAGTTTTGGAAAGTTTAACTTCTCGTAATATCTTTGAAACCAAAACTTTGAAGGATGGCTATTATGAACAGGAGGAGGGTAGTTATATCTTAGAATGTGATACCAGCAAGGAAGAGTCTCTCATATCCAACATAGATGGGAGTGATGACTATTGGAATTTCATAGATAATCCAACTTGTGAAAATCTTATTGAGAATCCCATCAATGATATGTCAAGCAAGGGGAGTGTCTATTCAAAACTTTGTGCAAGTCCAATCTATGATACGTCCATAGAGGGGAACGTGGATCTGGATAACTCAGAAAATATTAGTATGGAAGAGGAGCATTCAGAATTTTCACATGATCATTCAGAGTATCATGCAGAGCCGCACAAAGGTAATAGAAATGAAAACATTGAGAAGAAGTGTTGTTAAAAGTTAGATGTGATGCAATCAGTGGAATATCAGTCTTAGCCATCTTCTTCACATGTAGAGGTTCCTTATGATTTGGAGATACTTGGGGCTTATGCAACAAGTTATCATTTGATAAGCCCCGATGATCAGTATGATGATGTATTCAGTCTGCCTCATCTTGCTGATTGGTATATCAGTCCTATCCAGTCATGGATAGAAGCAGCCTACGCGAGCACATACCAGTTTGGGAAGAAATTTAATGACTTTATTCATGCCTATGATTTCCCATCCAACCCGCCCATTCCGGATCATCGCGTAGGTTTTCGTTTTCTGAATAAAGTATCCTTACTTTGGTTGGTAACCAAAGCCAAGGCACAATTTTTTTATGTTAATAAAATGCTTAGGTGGTTACATTGGATTTCTGATTACACTTAACCCTTTTTATATCATGCTTAGAGTAGGAAAATAATCTCCTTAAAAGAGAGCATTTACTTTTTGCACTTTTGTTTTGTACTTAGCTATAACAAAACTTTTATTACATTAGTTAGCTACATTTATTTTGTTTAAATAAATCAGCTTAATGGTTCATTTGGATTTTATATAAAGCTTTTGCTACTGAGGTTTTATTTCAAGTTGAGATGTTTTTACAAGGTATTCAAACCAGATATTTTGGTGTTCTCGTATCCTCTCCTTGCCCTATGACCTGATCGAGCAAACATCCACAGTTGGACCCAGATGTTACCTACTAAGTCATACTTAGTCAGTGTTATCAAGTGAGCCTGGTGAACTCGACAATAATGATTTGTTCGGACTTCAGAAGACCTTCAGACTTGCTTCTGGGAAGTGTTTTTTTATCTACAACATGTTCATACCCCCTTGGGGGAGTTGTAATAAAATGTTCTAGCATGGTAGTGTCTATAAAAGACTCAGTCTCCTATACTCATTTGTCAACCTGATCAACCCATAGTGTTTTTTCCCTTGGTTATTATTGGTTGTTGAATAAACGACTGATTCAATTTCTGATTTTTTCACTCAATACCTCCAAAGTTGGGGTGGTCGGCTTGAAATTTATGCCTATTGAGGTTATTAGAGTCTATGTGTCAATGTATAAACATGCTAGGCATTATGTTCGAGTCATATGAACATGTGCTAAGTCCCCTAGGTTTTTTTTTTTAATTTTTCCACAAAACTTAGGCTATTTTTTAATAGTCTAAATGGAAAAATTGGTCTTGTAATAAAAGTGGGGTTGAAAGTCAATTTCACTCATGGGGGTGCTCATTTTCTAACTCAGAGCACCCGGTAAACCCATAAACCCACTTTTCCTAAGTTTTGAGTGATTTTTCCATCACTCAAGTAAGAAAATCCAAAAAAAAACCAAATATTAATTAATTTAATTAAAAATTAATTAAATAATGGAGCAAATCCAAGTTCCTAAATCAGTGGATTCTCAGCCGATCTGAATGAAATCAGTTTTTATCGGCCTCCCTAATTTTTGTTGGGACTTTCCTTTGATCGAGGCATCAGTTTCAGTCCCTCTCAGCTCCTATGTGAGTTCATTAGGGTTTGGAGGGCATCTCTCTCCCTCATAGGGCGAATTATGTTGTGTTGTCCATTCAGGATGAGTTGGGTGAGCCAATAGGTGGTGTGGTAGCACCTCAGGTGAGAGGTGGCATGCCCAGAATGTCTAATTCACTTCATATCTCACCCAGTTCACTACAGATCATCTCCCAAATCCTCTCCCATGTAGGATTTGTGCCCCCTTTAGGCCAGTGGGCCTATTTTTGCTATAAATTGAGGATGCCATTCCCTTCTTAAAGTTAGTTCAAGTTGGAGAGAATAGGCTTGCTATTGTAATATTGTTGTAATCTTTTCATTGTTGGAATAAAGAATATTTGGAGGCTAAATGGTGTAATGCTCTCATGTGTGTGCAATAAGCATTATCTTGCGGCTATTGATGTTGTCGGTTTTCCTCTCAATTTTTGCATCTGAACCTTGTCCGGCTTGAATGATTCAAATGAATCAATAGGAGTGTAGTCGAGAAAGTAAGATTACTTGTTTTTTCTATATCTCATAGCATATGTGTTTGAAGATCTAGATTATACATGTCTAATAATCTTATTTGCATGTAATTCTTGTCTCTTTTTTCATATATATATCCAGATCTCATAAGGTTTTGTGCAAGGTTGTGTGTTTAGATTTAAGGTGGCAAGGATTGGACAAGCTATGGATCTAGTTTGAATCCACTGTACATCCGAAATTTTTGTGGAGGATTTTCTCCTCTGCATTCCACTAACAATTTTCCCTTGTAGATCTATCCAGCAACAGGCCTTCCCCTTCTCTTCCTCCATTTTATTAAAATCAATCTTCCAGTTACTTGTTCGTCCTCTTATGATCAGATCTACTAATATAAATTTATTATACATTTTTAGATCTATTTCCTAAGAGTCTTTTTTCTTAGATCTGAAATTTCATAAAGAATATCATATTTTAAAGATAGATCTAGGTGAAGGAATTCCTTTTTGCAAGTAGCTAAATCGTAGATCTAAAACTTGCTCATAAGGTAGTTTCTTCTTTTTTCGTTCTTTAAAGATTTAAATTATGCAAGAAAGTGCACATAATATTGGCTTCCCAAAAGGCAAGCCAAGATCCCAAGGAAAGTTTGCTTTCCTTGGTTCCTTTTTGCAAAACGAAATTGTTCCTTTTTAACAATTTTTAACTTAGTTTTTTTTTCGGTAATTAGTGTGGTGACATAAAACACTTTGAAAGTGTTTTTGGGAACATTTGATTTTAATATATTTCTGGTTTTTAGTATATTTAACAAAAAAGAGAAGGATACTCTGCCCGTTTTCCGACTCTTGGGTGAACCGGAGCTTCCCAGAGGCTTCCCCCACTGTTGTGATTCCTTATTAGGATTGTTGTAAGCTTGTTGTAAGAATTTGTATCCCAAATAAAAAGGATAAAGTGTAGTTATTTTTCTGATATTGTAACCTTTAATAATAAATAATCACTTCAAGTAGGCTCTTTCGATCCCACTCCCCATCCCCCCTGGGGGGATCCGCATCCGTTTTACTTTTTTGCACTTTTTCCTGTTTTTTTTCTCTAGCTTAGTCTTGTCATTCAGAATTGTATACTTTGATCATATTTGTCACTATGCCATATTTTGAATTTAAATTAATACTAATACTTACCCCATGAATCCCCGATTGAACCGAAAGGTGAAAGAGGACTGTGGTAGGATTAATTAGAAAACCTGTGGTGTGTGTTTTTGCTTCTATTTTCATTGTTACTTTTCACAAGAAAACAGTAAAATTAACCCCTCCTTTATTTCATGATTGAGGTCCACTTGGATCGAAAGAGATTCTTGGAGGGTCTTTTTTTTAACAAGAACACGCTCTTAAAAGTTGCTAAAATTTACAAGACTCCAGTGTTCATGCTCTGCACTTGGCTGAGGTTTGTATGATCAGTCAAGCTGCATCAAAAGCAACATGAGTGACTAGAATAATTAGGATTCACTTTCCCAATTAACCATCGTAGGCAAAAATCCAATTCCTCGATTAAATCGTAAACGGTGGAAAAATACCCAAAGGAAGTGGGAACTACTAGACAGTGACCTCGAGGCACGGATCTCTGTTACATTCTAGCGAGTGTATTACAAACATAGTCTCAGAGACTCCATCTATCCCACACATTCCTTACGAGTAGCATTAGAGGTTGTTACTTTTGGACATACTCCAAGTACCCCTTGGGTATATCTGGAACCCCGCCCCCCCCCCCTCACCTAATTTAATTCATCATTTTTTCACATTAATTTAAAACGTACCAAGATACAATTGCACAACATTCACTCCAGCACTTACAAGCACTCTTAATTATTTTCAGCTCCATTTAAGGCACTGGTCAACTATTTATTTCTTTCAATCTATACGTGATTGGGTGTCTTGTCATGCTTATTTGTGATTGTCTCATCATGTTATCTATTTTTTACAATTGTTAAATCAAAAATCCTAAAAAAATTACTCATTTAATACCATCATCATCTAAGTAACCAGCCTTAGTAACTTGTAGGCTCTACCCCCCATGGCTTCATTAGGAGTTTTCCTAAATGAAGGAGTCAAAAACAAGGTGACAACCTTGACTCAAGACTTACCCCCAAGGGCACATCGAGTGGCTTGAATATTTCTGCCACGTTCCCCCCTAGGTGTGTGAAAGGTAGCAACAATCCCTTTGCGTATCAAAAAACCTTGTGATAAGCCCGAAGCTCCACCTCGCATTCCTAAGGGAGTCTTGAAGCATTCGAGGCACAATCTTAATGCCTGAGCCACCCAAAACTATTCTAGCACCGAGGATTTGGGCCAAAATCCTTGTGATATGTCCGCTTTAAAAGTTCTTCGGACTTATCCTTCACAAAGGAAATCCTTGTTGTCTACTCTTGGGGTGGCTGATGGAAGCTCTCCTTCGGTGATCAAATTTGAAACTCATGGAGTCCAACCTTGCTTTCCTTACTATGTGTCCCTTTTGGTTCATGTAGAGAGTCTAGACAACACCATCAAGCACACAGTGATTGATGAAGGTGTTGCGGCTTCCGTGATGTCTTTTTCATGTTGGAAGGGGTTGGGTTCTCCTGCGTTGTTTAAGTTAGGAACCATGTTAAATGCGTTTGACAAAAGATCATTTTGGTTGCATGGCATTCTTCCTTCCCTTGAGGTCCAATTGGGGGGGAATACCATCGTGATCGAGATCGAGGTGGTTGATGCGCCACTTGACTATAATATTTTACTAGGTAGGAACTAAATTTACAACATGCAAGCAGTTGCATCATCACTCTTTCAGGTTGTCTGTTTTCCTTTGGATGAAAAAATTGTGACGATCGATCAAAGATCCTTTGATAATTCTAGTTCGAAAGCATCGTTGGGAGCTTCTATCCTGTTTATCGATCATTCTCAGCCAGCAATTGAGAATTTTGGGGAAAGCATGAATCCTTCGCTAATGGTAACTTTTAGTAGTGTCGCGCCCATTCTTATGATTGGTTCTAGTCTTGGTAGGGATTCAACATCGTTGAATTCAATTCCTTTTCACACTTCACATATGGAGGGTCCTTGGACTCTTTATTCTCTGAGTACTTCGGGTGATTCTATGCCTACTGAAATGGACATGTTGTTTTCTACAACTATGGTGGCTAATCAAGCTAATCTTGATTCGGTTGTAGAGTCTAGACCTTACTCTTCATGGACAGAGGAGGAGGACCCTTATGCATTTCCTACTTGGGAAATGTCATCATCTCACTCACATGACTACCTCGATGACATATTTCCATCGGACGAGGCTATTCTCGAGGCTATGTCTAGGTTAGAACAACCTTGGGGAGAGTTGCATCATAGATCTTATTTTCTCCCTAAGCTTGATGATATTGAGTGTGATGAATTTAAGTTGATATTTAGCAAGAAAATTGGTAGTCCTATGGTCCCATTAGTCTCTCCTAGCAAGTATGCCAAAGGGAACATGGCTAACTTGTCACCAACTACACCTATCAATATTTCTTCCGTTCCCGGCAAGATTGAAAATGTGTACATTGGGGCAAATTGTTCCCCCGATGATATTAGAGAGTACACCAAGATTTTTAAATAATTTTGAGATGTGTTTACTTGGTCGTATGAATAAATTTCAGGACCCTCGCATTGTCGAACATGAAATCAAAACCTATCTAGATGCTAAACCCGTTAGACAATGTTTGCATGCAATGAATCCTAGGAAAGCACCTACTATTAAGGATGAGATAGAGAAGTTACTCAAATTTGCATTCATCTATCTCATTCCCTTAATGGAGTGGATTTCAAACCCTGTTTCAGTGGATAAGAAGCAGGGAACGATCCGTGTATGCAATGATTTTAAAGATTTGAATCACGCATGTCCTAAGGATAACTTCCCCACACCATTTATTGATCAAATTTTGGATGAGTGTGCGGGGAGAAAATTTTTCTCCTTTATGGATGGATTTTCTGGATATAATCAGATTCAGATTAAACCTGAGGACCAATATAAGACTTCTTTCATTTGTCCTTGGGGTACTTTTGTGTACAGGAATATGCCCTTCGACCTTAAAAATGCCAAAGCAACATTTCAACGGGCTATGACCTGTGCCTTTCACAATCTTAAAAATATTATTGAAGTATGTCTAGATGATTTAGCTGCTCACTATCATATGAGGGTGTGTCATCCTTATCATTTGTGTTTTGTTTTCGAAAGATGTTGTCGTTATCAAATTCGGTTAAATCCTCATAAGTGCATCTTTTGCGTGAAGGTTGGTCGCTTGCTAGGGTTCATTGTTTCCAAGGAGGGTATAAGGGTTGATCCTTTAAAGGTTGACGAAATACTTCAATTGTCTCCCCCGCATAAAACTAGACATATTCAATGTTTTCAAGGTATGACTAACTTCTTGCGAAGATTCGTGGTCAATTTCTCCAATATGACTAAAGGCTTCATGCGTTTGATGAAGAAAGACACTTCATTTATATAGGATGAGCAAGCCCAGGAGTCTTTTGATGCGTTGAAGAGAGCCTTGGCATTAGCCCCTATGCTTAGTCCAACCAAGTATAGCTAATTCTTTTTGATATATGTGGTCACATCTTAAGAGACGATTGGTATGGTATTGGTTCAAGAGGACGAGGAGCTTCATGAGCATGTCATCTACTATCTTAGTCGAAACCTTATTGATGTGGAGATTTGTTATACCCATATTGAGAAGTTGGCCTTAGCTACCGTCCATGCAGTTCAATGTTTGAGACATTATATCCTTCTTTGACAAACCTTTTTTATAGCTCACATTAATCCATTTTAGTTTTCCCTCACCAGAAGGATGAATGGGGGAAAGTTTAATAAATGGATTATGATATTACAAGAATTTTACCTCGAGTTTTTTTCGACAAAGTTGAAGAATTCATTGATTTTTTATGAGCGTATATCTTATTTTCCGAGTTTGGATGAGGGAGAGTTTCATGAGGACTCTTTCGTTGATGAGCGATTTTTTCTCATTTCGACTGTAGACCCTTGGTACGAGGACATTATTGTCTACTTGCAGACCTTGAAGGTTCCTTCTCACCTCTCACAAGATGAGCATCGATGACTACGTCATGTAGTGAAGAATTACCTCATTCTGGATAAAACATTGTATCATTGTGGATTTAATTCCATTTTACATCATTTCTTAACTCACAAAGAGGCTGAGGTTGTTCTGAATGATTGCCACATAGGGGCATGTGGTGGTGATTTATCTAGGATTTCTACCGCTCAAAATATTTTGAGAGCAGAATATTTTTGGTCATCTATCTTTAAATATTGTGTTAATGAGGTCAATCGGTGCCACCCTTTCGAGGTGTTTGCATAGAACAAGCGCTCGTGTCCTACCCCTTTGCATCCAATTATCACCGTCAGTCCCTTCACCAAGTGGGGGTCAATTTTATGGATTGCAACCCAACTTCGGCTAGGGGGAACCATCACATTATTGTGGTTGTTGACTATTTCATGAAATGGGCATAGGTGTTGAAGCCCTAGATGTGTAGGTGTTGGAATGGTGTCCAAGGAAAACAACAGGGGATGAAAACCCAGCCAAAGGATTCAAATAATCCTACGCAATTATTACCCTATCCTAGAGTTGTTTGGTGTGGTTACCACCCACAGATATTCGGCCTCCGCTGGAACTCTTTGAGTCAGTGAATGTTTTGATCCAAAGGGATCAATCTTCCTATGAAGGAAAATGAGATATTGGATGTCTGGAAAACTATAGATCTACCTAGAAAAGAAACTTAAGCTAAATTGAATCTATACTAAGGGTATGTGTTGTTTGATTGCAAATTAACTTGATTTGGAAAAACAGATAAGTATGTCCATCAATTTAACAGAAACGTGAAAGAGATTTAATAACTTATCCACTTAAATTACCATTGAGCAATTAAAATTGATTAACAATAAGTTAAGTATTCAGAACATTCAAGATTAACTTGTGACTAAAATGTTAATTTAAAAATTAACATTTATTATAGTATTTGCTGTAGAATCATTTGCATAAATAGATAAAAGTTTTAATTAAAGAAATTCATTTAAAACTAATACACATATCATAACTATAGAAAAACTAGAACTATAGATCAGTGCTTATAATTTGCAAATGAGTTAGACAGTGACAATGAATAATATGCAAAGGAGAAATCAATATTTATCAAGTAAACTTGACTAAATAAACATAAATAGATTCAAGAATAACATAGCTGTATTAATAAAGGTCTGCAAGAAATTAAAAACTCTGGATTAAACAGAGTATCTTCAATCTTTCGTGCTGATTTCTCTCTCCCGAAAATATCCCCCCCCCTCCCCCACTCTCAACTCATACCTTTGGGCCAATTTTATTGAATAGACGAACAATGAAACGATAAGATCCAACCACCAAAACTCTGTTTTGTTCAGCTCCCATCCAAAGCAGTCGCAATCAACTTCTGAAAATACTCCTCTGTTTGGGAAATGTTTTCTCCAAATCGGTTGAGAGATCTCAAAAACAGCCCACGGATGGGCATAAAAGACCCCATGTTTAAAGTGGGTTTTCAACCGTTTTGTTAGATTCTTCATGGTTTGATGGAAAACGGATCTAGAAATTTGTCTCTCTTACAAGGTCCGATTCAACATCTAGAAATAAATGTGGTCTTCATTAATTTCATACCAGCTTGTATATTTTCTCTCAATGATACATGAATTTCTGTTGGAGATTCCTTCTTTCTTGAGCAATCCAACTCGTAGCGCTAAAATATAATAAATGATCTCCATTGCTGGCAGAGAAATCTTTCACCATCAAACTTCAAATTGATAAAACAACTATAGTTTGATTATATTATCTTCGGTAATCTACACGGATTTGCATCCTAGCAAACCTGTAAAAATTATATCAATTAACGTTCATTAACCAAGGTAGAATTTAATGTAAAGTGTAAATAATAGAAAATTCTCCTTTTTCCTGCGATCTTAGCTGTGGTGTATATCATCATTCAATAATCATTTTTTAAATGTTTCGATACAAATGGGAAATCAACTCAAAATTATTCTCTTGGAAGCTAAGGCTCAGTAACCGCCAATTTTGATGGGTGGGTGAATCACGACCATTGATCTTAACAGTTAAATCTATTATCCATGTTGATTATTTCCCAAATGAATAAAACAAACAAACAAACAAAAATTCAAAATCAATATTCCCAAAGAAATCGGAAATTACATGTTGAGAAGGAAAAGTTGAGTTTGAAAAAATCATTTAAATGAATCAAAATCGGTAAAAACCAAAGATCAAAACCTAATTAAAACCCAGAGTGAAAATGAAATTACCAAAATTTACGGACCTGAAAGAAAATTAAAATATAACCTAAAACAAACTTAGGGTCCCGAAAAATGCAGGAATTAAAATTGGAAAAATTAAACCTTCCGCAATCCTCATCCCACATTTCGGGTTTCAGGTTTTGGTAAGGAATTTCGGAAAGGCTTGAAATTTAACAAAATTAAAGGTTCCGCAAATGCATAAAAATGATTGGAAAGCTTTTTAAAAAAATGTTTATATTTTCTTTAAGGTTGTATGAATTATATTAAAATAAAACAATAATAGAGAAAAGATTAAAAATCTAGAAATATTTATAAAGTGAAATAAAATCCAATATTGAAACCCTAAACCTAGAAGTAAAACAAAAACTACTTACAAGTTAATTATTAAGAAAATAAATATTGGAAACAAGTTATCGTATATAAGGAAAGAATCACTCACATAATATAGGAGAGTTAATGAATTCCATAAATAGGTTTCTAACATAGTCATTTTCCAAGAATAGAATAATGAAAATCCTTTCAAATAGCAAAAAGGGAAAAGAAATTTGTATTTTCAAAATCAAATTAGTTTATTAAGAAGGAAAAAATTATCCATAATCAAACTAACTTTACATTTGTAAATATTGAACTTTAATTCCACTAATTTTCAAATAATCACAAAACCAAATCTCATAAAAATTAGGGAAATTATAACTCAACCAAACTTAAACATGTGTTCTTCTTATTTTCATAACATCAAATTGTGTATAAATTTAATATATGGATTTAACGAAATACACAAATTAAGTTAATGAAAGTCAAAGCATGACTATGAATATTTAAAAGATCTCAATAAACATAATCCGAACTTTAAAAAATATTAAACTAACTTAAGCAAACAAACCCAAAGACTAAAATTATTTAAAATATTTACATTATGATTCTAGGCATGGAAAATTGAAAAATAAATCAAATCATGTCAAAGGAGAGAATGCATGTAGAAAGGATGAACAACCCCCAAAATTGACTAAGTTAGCCTTTCGTAAAAAATTTGGGGCTCCCATGTTTTGGATAAAACATGGAATCTATTGTAGCTACAACAAATGGCGACTGGTTGGGAAGAACCAGTTATCTCTGAATTAGAAAGATAGTATTTGTATGTTTATAAAGGGGTGAAAGATGAGGCTTTTACCAAGAAGAAAACTTCCCCTAAAACATGTGTACCACATTAACAAGTCAACCTTTTAAAGATTTACCCAGCTGTAATTGATATTTTAATAATTCCCTTCTAACTATCACTGAAAATGTAAAGACAAACATTGATTGATTACATTTCCAACAAAATATGTTCTTCATTGAAACACGCTCTAAACGAACAATTCATGATGACTTGAAGATGTTATCTTAATGTTTTACCTCTAATACCACAGGCATGGCACTGCTACTAGGAGGCGTCTACAGCCTCAACTAGGTTACCTTTTAACCCAATAAGTTACTTTTATCCCATCCACTAGTTAAATATTTGAAGCTTATCAATCCTTGTTAAATATTTGCATCCTCGGAAAGAAGCTGGAAATCACTATCCCGACTTGGTGGTAGTGTCATTCACACAAACTTACAGATAATGAGCGGGCTGGCTCGTGATGAGACCCCGTCTTGCAATCGTTTTTGCGGCTACAAGCCAGTACCCTGGCCTGATGACCAGATATTAATAAAGTCATTCCATAAGAAGGTATGATCATGAACAGGCCAGCTTGTAATAAGACCTCCTGTTTTTCAACTTCCTCATAGAGATGTTAAAGAAGAGGATTGGGCTACGTTTAATGTTAATATCATAAGAGATTACTTAATGGATGGGGAATCCACTATACTCCTTAAGAGAGTGGGATGGCATTAAGAGGTTTTAGATGATAACAATGCAAGCCCCACTCATTTGCTTGTGAAGAAGGATCCAAGTAGAACATAATGCACAAATTAGTTAAAATAGATTTGTGTATTGATTTGTGATAATAAAAAAGATAAAAATAATCATTGCAACTAAGTTTCTGTATGAAGATGAGACTTGGAAAGTGTTCCACCAAGGATAAAGGGATAGCCTCTTCTTAGAAAATCAGCTTGAAAATATCTCCTTATATACAAGACTTCAATAGATGTAGGCTTGGAATGACTAACTTGCCCTAGAGTATCATTAACTAAGGATCAACAATCCCTTATCAATTAGATTTTAGAAAAGATTGATAAATAAAACATGATTCAAAATAAAGAATTGTAGAATAATTGGAACCAATTTTTCGATGATTAACATTTCAACCTGTTGCCCTAATGCAAATGATTATCACACTAAGAAATCCAATCCTAATCAAACAATTTGAAAATGAAACAAAAAGTGATCTAATAAAAACAAATATAAAGGAAACAATGACTTATGATTATGACTAAAATATCATGTGGAAGAATATGTGTTTAAAGTTTTGTCGTAGAAAAATATTTTGATCGCAATAGGGGTGATAAATAGTGGATTGTCAATTCATAAATTGTACATAATTATTTGAATTGATTACAGTTGTATTTGTAAAAGAGCCACTTAAATGTAATTATAGATTCTTTAAATATTTGATTAATAGTATTACTCGCCGCATGAGATATTGAGTCAATTGAAGCTCATTTATTTAGAAACCTAAATTCAAAGAAATGTGAAATAATTGTAAAACTAGGCCTTAAGAAATTGGCTCATGCGAACAAAAGAGAGATTTGTTTGTTGTGTTTGTAGAATCGAAGGAATTTGTTATTGTAAAGAGAATAACTATATCAATTCACATATGAAAATGTATTGAATCTGTAAATTGAATTGATTATAATAATAAAAACTCTTAAAATAAATTTATTATCCTTCAGTTGAGGAATCACGATCAACATTGTTATTTGTCACATAAAGTTGTGGAGGACAATAAGGCCTCCCTTATTAAAAACTATGTACATAAAAAAACCAAACTAAATTGTGTTCAATTTGCGACAAAAATATGTAAAAACCTTCATTTTCAAGTGCATGTCTAGGAAAGATCAATATGAAGATATTATAATTTTAATTACTTTGTCTCATTTCAAAATGTTCTTGCTCTTAAAACTTGGAAAATAATAAATTCAAAACATTTCATGAAAAGATCATTATGATTTAAAACTAAAGAGATAATTCAAACATGAATGCCTTGAACAGATAATAAGCGAGAGCATGAATAAAGTGAAAGAGGATAAGAAAATACTTCCCTGAATGCATCTGAAGAAGTGTCGTTTCCAACTTTGACTTCACTTGTTGTCGCAAATATTTTATTCAAGAAAACCAAAAGAGTAAACTAAATTATTTTTAAAAAATGATAAAACTAATCTATTCTATACCTACTCCTATACTACTCTAAAAAAAAATAAAAACTAAGTATAATCGAATTTCCAATGCAACCATGAAAGCATATGGAATCCTACAAAAAGGAAGAAGTGAATAATCAAAAAGCATGATATGAATGCTTGCAAATAAAAATGAAAAAAAATGCATTAAAGAAAATAAGATGAAATTTATGTACAAATAAAGAGAATGGAACCTTACTATCTTTATATACAAATAAGGAAAACAGAGTTTCACCATAATGATGAAATCTTGCTAAGAAATGTTTCTCAAGTCAGCTAGAAACCCAATCATGGTATGTACAATGAAAATCAAAAGAATGACAAAAACATTTTGAAAGACTTATGCAATGAAATGAATTGTTTGAAAGAAAATCAACATCAGTATTATAAGAATTCAAATCTTTCTTTTGAACAATTTTCTCCTTAGAAACATTTTCTCGAATAAGATCAGGAAAATCAGATCCAATTTGTTCTAATTAATTATCACAAGAATCATCATAAATTGGTTGATTAAATTGGAAAATTTTCAAAGAGATCAAATTTCCTTTAAGTATTTACTTGAGAAGAACTAAAGATATGAGAAGTTATAAATGTAGAACTAGTATCATTAACTTTCTCATAAGAATCCTCTCCATAAAGTAATTGATTGTAAGAAGAAAATGTTTCTTTATTGAATGATGGATCATAAAGGAAAAATTCTGAAAATAATCATTAGAAATAGTATTCATTTCCATCAAAGAAGAATGACAAGAAGACATATATTGATGACAAGGATAAGAATCTTCTTGGTCCTCTTCATGCATTTCATAATTAACTTGTACCTCTTTAATACTTAACAATAGAGAATTAGAATTTGAAATATATGATTGAATGCCATTGTTATTAAATAGATCATGGTACATAGAAAAATATGAAAAGAAAATAAGTGCATGAAATTCATCTCTTTGTAGAATATTTTCAGATCGAGATTCCTTAAGAGGGATTTTCTCTTCAAAAGAGATATGTATGAAAGGTTTCAAATCAGAATCTTCTTCTTCTTGTAATGTAATATCATCATTTTGTGAAATATGCTCTCCTACTGAATTACTTAAGTTAGAAAATGGTAATTGGGAAAACATATCACAAATTTCAGAACAATTAGTTGATTTAAGATCTATTAAAGTATTAACAAAATAATAAATATCAAGATCTTGAAGCTCTTTACTAATGCTAGAAGAAGATGGTTCAATATTATGATTAGAACTATTATCTCATACTTTAGAAGAATCTTCTATAGAAAAATGATCTCCTTCATGATCAGTTAGAATTTCATGTGAAATACACATGGGAATATCAACATTTAATTCATCTAAAGCATCATATTGATTATGATCCATTTCTAAGAAAGAGAATGAAGGCATTTTTAAATTTTTTAAATCCTTAGATTCTTCATGGAAATCTAAACCAAGAGGTGGATGATTATCAATGTAGAATTCAGATTTATCATCTACTAACTGATCAGATTGATGTAAAAGAAAACTATTGTGCTGAAACCATTCATGTATCATAGGAGGATCTGTTAGAGGGAATCTACAATAGATATTAAAAGTTCTAATTGCAAAATATTCTAATGATTCACCCTTATTTATAATGAGTTGTTTCCATTCATTACATAATCTAACAAAGTCATAATGTCCAAAAGAAAGTGCAAATAGATCTAAAAAATGTTCAAAAGAGTGGATAGAAGAAAAATTCAAAGTTACAAACCATTCTTTAACTTGTCCTTCGAATGTGAGGGCTAACAATATGCACAAAACGTCTTGATCCAAAATTTAGTTATCAAAACAATTATAGGTAAATTGAAGAACATGTTCTTGTGCTAAAAAAAATTCCTCAACATCGAATTTTACTGCTATAAGTTGTTTCAACAAATCTGTTTGAAAATGAAAACTAATTTACCTAGAAAAACAACTAAATACATATTCATGAGAAGAATAGAAACTATATACAGTTTTTTGGGCTGGAGCCATTTTAAGATAATCTGATGAAAATAGCTCAAATGACCTTACATGTTCGATGGCCCTCCGTTTAGCACCATTTGTTGAAGCCCCATATGCGTAGGTGTTGGAATGGTGTCCAAGGCAAACAATAGGGGATGAAAACCCAACCAAAGGCTTAAGATAATCCTATGCAAGTATTACCCTATCCTCAAGCTGTTTGGTGTGGTTAACACCCACGGATATTCAACCTCCACTAGCACTCTCTGAGTCTGTGAATGTTTTCATCCAAAGGGATCAATCTTCCTATGAAGGAAAACGAGGTATTGGATGTCTGGAAAACTACAAATCTACCTAGAAAATAAACTTAAGCTAAATTGAAGCTATACTAAGGATATGTGTTGCTTGATTGCAAATTAACTTGATTTGGAAAAATAGATAAGTATGTCCATCAATTTAACAGAAACATGAAAGATATTTAATAACTTATCCACTTAAATTACCATTGATCAATTAAAATTGATTAACAATAAGTTAAGTATTCAGAACATTCAAGATTAACTTGTGACTAAGATGTCAATTGAAAAATTAACATTTATTATAGTATTTGTTGTAGAATCATTTGCAGAAATAGATAAAAGTTTTAATTAAAGAAATTCATTTAAAACTAATACATAGATGATGAGTACAGAAAAACCAGAACTGTAGATCACTGCTTATAATTTGCAAATGAGTTAGACATTGACAGTGAATAATCTGCAAAGGAGAAATCAATATTTATGAAATAAACATAACTAAATAAATATAAAGAGATTCAAGAATAATATAGCTGTATTAATTAAGGTCTACAAGAAATTACAAACTCTGGATTAAACAGAGTATCTTCAATCCTTCATGTTGATTTCTCTCTCCTAAAAATCCCCCCCCCCCTCTCAACTCATACCTTTGGGTCAATTTCATAGAAGATACGAGCAATGAAAGGAAAAGATCCAACCACCAGAACTTTGGTTCATTCAACTCCCATCCAAACTGGGCGCAATCAACTTCTAAAAATACTCCTCTGTTTGGGCAATATTTTCTCAAAATCGGTTGAGAGATCTCAAAAACAGCCCACGGATAGGAGTAAAAGACCCTATTTGTGAAGTATTTTTTCAACCGTTTTGTTAGATTCTTCATGGTTTAATGGAAAATGGAGCCTAAAATTTGCCTCTCTTACCAGGTCTGATTCAGCTTCTAGAAATAAATGTGGTCTTCATTAATTTCATACTAGCTTGTATATTTTCTCTTAACGATACATGAATTTATGTTGGAGCTTCCTTCTTTCTTGAGCAATCCAATTCGTAGTGCTAAAATAGAATAAATGATCTCCATTGCTCGCAGATAAATATTTCACCGTCAAACTTCAAATTTATAGCACAACTATAGTTTGATTATATTATCTTCGGTAATATGCACGGCTTAACATCCCAGCAAACCTGCAAAAATTATATCAATTAGCGTTCATTAACCAAGGTAGAATAAAATGTAAAGTGTAAATAATAGAAAATTCTCATTTTTCCAGCAATCTTAGCTCTAGTGTATATCATCATTCAACAATCTTTTTTTAAATGTTTCGATACAAATGGAAAATCAACTCAAAATTATTCTCTTGGAAGTTAAGGCTCAGTAACCGTCGATTTCATGGTTGGGTGAATCATGACCATTGATCTTAATAATTAAATCTATTATCCATGTTGACTATTTCCCAAATGAATAAAACTAAACAAAAAAATCAAAATCAATATTCCCAACAAAATCGGAAATCACATGTCGAGAAGGAAAATTTTAATTTGAAAAAATCATTTAAACAAATCAAAATCGGTAAAAACCAAAGATCAAAACCAAATTAAAACCATCAGTGAAAAATGAAATTACCAAAATATACGGACCCGAAAGCAAATTAAAATATAACCTAACATAAACTTAGGGTCCCAAAAAATGCAGGAATGAAAATGTGAAAAAGTGCTTTTGAAATCTGCATCCAGCATTTTGGGTTTCAGTAATAATGTTTTTAAAAAATGAAAAAATTAAACCTTTCCGAAATATGCATCCCGAATTTCAGGTTTCGGGTTTTGGGAATAATGTTTTTGTTAAATGAAAATTAAACCTTCCACAATCCTCACCCCACATTTCGGGTTTCAGGTTTATCGAAGGAATTTCGGAAGCTTGAAATTTAACAAAATTAAAGGTTCCGCAAACGCATAAAAATGACTTGAAACCTTTGAAAAAAAATTTAATTTTCTTTAAGGTTGCATGAATTATATTAAAATAAAACAATAATAGAGAAAAGATTAAAAATCTAGAAATATTTACAAAGTGAAAGAAAATCCAATATATAAACCCTAAACCTAGAAGTAAAAAACCAAAACTACTTACAAGTTAATTCTTAAGAAAATAAATGTTGGAAAAAAGTTATGTATATAAGGAAAGAATAACTCCCATAATATAGGAGAGTTAATGAATTCCATAAATAGGTTTCTAACATAGTCATTTTCCAAGAATAGAATAATGAAAATCCTTTTAAATAGCAAAAAGGGAAAAGAAATTTGTATTTTCAAAATAAAATTAGTTTATTAAGAAGGAAAAACTTATCCATAATCAAACTAACTTTACATTTGTAAATATTGAACTTTAATCCCACTAATTTTCAAATAATCACAAAACCAAATCTCATAGAAATCAGGGAAATTAGAACTCAATCAAACTTAACATGTGCTCTTCTTATTTTCATAACATCAAATTGTGTATAAATTTAATATATGGATTTAACGAAATACACAAATTAAGTTAATGAAAGTCAAAGCATGACTATGAATATTTAAAAGATCTCAATAAACATAATCCAAACTTTAAAAAATATTAAACTAACATAAGCAAACAAACCCAAAGACTAAAATTATTTAAAATATTTACATTATGATTCTAGGCATGGAAAATTGAAAAATAAATCAAATCATGTCAAAGGAGAGAATGCATGTAGAAAGGATGAACAACCCCAAAAATAGACTAAGTTACCCTTTCATATAAAATTTGGGGCTCCCATGTTTTGGATAAAACATGGGATCTGTTGTACCTAGAACAAGAGGCTATGGCCATAATTAAATCCGATGGTGAGACAGCCGTGCATTTTGTATTCAACCAGATTATCACCTGGTTCAGTATTCTGAAAGAGCTTATCACTGACCATGGCATGCACCTTCAGAACAAGGTGATGGAAGAGTTGTCTTCGAATTTAGGGTATAAGCAAGAGAATTCCTCTTCTTACTATCCTCGAGTGGATGGACAGGTTGAAGCAATGAGCAAGTCACTTAAGTCCATTATCCAACGAACCATCGTACAAAGCAATACCAATTGGCATATTATGTTATATCCTTCTTTGTAGGCTTATCAAACCGCGGTTAAGACTGCCACCAGTATTTCTCCCTATCAGCTTGTGCATGGGATGGAGTTGATCTTACCGGTTGAGTGTGAAATCCCTTCATTGAAGCTAGCCATGGAGATTTTACCAGACACTTCCACATTGGAAGGGCGTTTGGTCCAATTGGAGAAACCTGATGAGAAGAGTCGAGATTCTTTAGTGGCTCATGAGATTAACAAGCATTGCATTAAGGTCTAGTATGATAAGTCTATCCGTCCTAGGAGGTTTAGTGAAGGTGACTTGGTTATTTTGTGGGACCAAGCTAAGGAACCCTTGGGAGCAGAAAATTTTAATCCCATGTGGCATGGTCCTTAAATGGTTAAGAGGGTGTTAGAGAAAGGTTCCTACGAGTTAGTCGATTATGAAGGGAAGGCCTTGGCAGAGCTTATAAATGGGCTCTATCTTAAGAAGTACTATGCATGATTCTTAGCCAAGGCTAATTTTTTGTATATTATTGTACATTTGCATAGCTTAGTTTTGTTCTACTTCTGGTGATCGAGTTTGTTGACTAGATTCCGTTTGTTGTGGCAGATGTCGACAGAGTCTTTGATTTATGTAGGATTCGCTCATGGTTCTATCCCTCTACACTCAAAACTCATATTCAACTGCTTGGGTGATTTATACTCTTACGGGTCAAGTGTTGTCTTCACGAAGGGTTTGTCTATGGCCTCCATTGAACAATGTTGTAGATTATAGTGTCATTATTGAGTTATTGTGTGATGCCATTTCACATGGTATTCACTCTCTTAAGGTACGTCTTGATTCGTAGTTAGTGGTTTCACAAATTAATGGCTTGTATAATGTTAGGGATCCAACTTTGTTACAAAGGTTCTTGCATGTCAGGTTGCTAGAATGGCAATTTGAGAACATAACATACATCCATCTTACAAAAAAATTTAATCAAGTTGTTGATTCATATGCTAACTATGTACTAGATTGGAATTTGTGTCATAGGCGATAAAGCATTCACAAACACATTTACACGTGTAAATAAAATGATAAGAGATCATCATGGGTATTTTTCATTAATATATATGTCCAAAAATGTGATGTCATAATACATAAGTGTCATATTTAAAAATGGGGATTCCAAACCACCAATATATACTACACGGTCATACAAAAAATACACCCCAAGCCTTTAAGCATGTAGGGGAGGAGGGTGTTGATCATGGTAGCACACTAAAGCTCTAGCTATCTAACAAAATAAATGAACCCATGCCCGTGGTACTCCAACCACCTAGTGCTGCATGGCCTCAGGCAAGCCCTCGACTTACGCCATGGGAACTCTATGTGTTAATCGAACGAAGTTCGTGTGAATGCTTTGAAGCATACGCTCTGCATCCACACCCGTGATCTCATCTCCTCTTCCCCTCTGTCGATGACGAGGGAAACCATATGCTCATCGTGGCCCCACATATTCATGTACATGACAGAGTATCACTATATGTCATCACACCAAAAACATGTCTTTTTTATTCCATATATAAAAAAAACACAAAAAAATTAATAATTCAAAAAACAAATTTTAGTCGGAATTCATTACCTCTCTCTCCATATGCAAAGCCTAGTGGAATGGGCATGTCTGGGTCTCCACATAATTCTATCCCTGCATAGGGGTAGTCATAAATGGCGATGATTTGCCTCCGCCACCAGAGAAAGAAGTCTGTTGGGTTAGGGTTGGCCACCCGCCCCCCTCCTAGTCTCTTCATGACATTAGCCCAACGTAGATGAGCTGGATATTGAACTCCATGTGGGGAAATCTCAACTCTTTGGTTTAGCCATGGAAGATGCTCAAAAAAGAAAGCACTCAAGATTCTTCCATAGTTGAAGTTCCTCACTCGCCCCATATTGAAGTCTATAAGTTGTTGTTTCATGCTCCTTAGCAATGAGGTACTCCATTCATATATTGTAGGCGACATACAATCCATCACATAGAACATCAAAGGCCTTGAAGCCTGGTGGAGGGATGTCAATCCTATTATCCTACCCAGTGCCAATAGTATGGCCTTCAACCCGAGGTTTTGGATCGAGTTTGTTGAGATTTGACTCCCAACCTTTTCCATATCTGGGATGCAATAAACATCAATGTACTCATCTATAGTGATCCCACCTCCTAGCCCACGAGCTTGTAAGTTTAGCACTTCCCTTCTTCAGGACAATCCTGTAATGAAATAAATGTCCTCAACCTTGAGGCTGAGGGGCATCACGTCTAACTAAAATTTCTCTGAGTCAGGGTCCCAGTAATCCACTAGCAACTAGAGTAGCCTTGGATTTTCCCTTAAGCTTCCAAGGTGCCAAACTTGTATATACCACAAGCCCTCGATGTCTGTTGAGCCATTAGATCAGATTGCATGGCCTCTTCAACATCTCCATGTTCATGCTCTGTCCACTCTAGAGCCATCCTGCACAAGAATTTCCAAGTTCCATTATATTTTTCCTTTGAATTTCTTGTTTATGGCCCTATACGCAATTATTTTCAAAACAGTCGCACATGTACGCGGGTATCATGGTCTTTTCTGCATATACCTAGCCTTATATGTGAAAAAAGGCCTAATTTCTGCGTGGGCTAAAACCGCCCTCTTTGGGATGGCCTAAGTTAAAAAATTGACCATCAAATTTAAAAATAAATGCATGAAAATGGAAGAGTAGGGCATGATGATTTACCTGAACCATACGGTGGGCGATTTCATGGACGGATGCTCCCAGAATCATCTTCTAAAGCTTTTGGTCTAGAAAGCACTATTGTGGGTAAATTTTCAAATGGTATGGAAAATTTTATTTTTTCACTATTTTATAGAATTTTTTTTTAAATTTTTACCCACTTTCTATAGTTTTGACCCATTTTTTACCATTTTGGGACCGTTTGGACTAATATGGTATTGTAGGAAACCGTTTTGAGCGCCTTTTGACTGAGTCTTTGATTCGTTCGTGCCTATTATAGGTATAATGTCTGAACTTGCATATAGGTCAGGATTTCACATCCTCCTGCATTTTTCATGACCTTATGACCATTTCATTTGAACCTTAGGTATGAACCCATTCCATGATATCACAGAACCTTCATGTCGTTGTTAGAAGTGGTATTGTGTGAATGGTAGAGATTTCCTATACATGGGAACCCTAGTTAGATCCTTTTTTTGCATTTGGTTCCCATGCTGAGTTTCCTCCTTTAGGTTGTGGGAGTCCCTCTTTAGTTCCATCATGTACTTGAGCAAGAGCTTAATAGTACATACTCCTCTTGAACTTTATGTTGGATTTTCCCCATAGGGACTTCCTTGTATATATCAAGTTGATATTGTATTTCATGAGTTTTTCTTTCTTTATTGAGCTTTATTCCAGCTTTCTTGCTTCAGAGTTATAAGCCATATAGCCTGATCCTGTCTCATGTCTAGCCAAGCAGATCCTTCTACATATCCTATGTAGATTAATCACCCCTTTACTAGGAGGAGACCTTCCCCCGAGTGTCATTATCTTGCACATGTTTCATTTCATTGAGCATAGGTATGTTCCACTACTTGGAACTAGCTTGCTTGTCCCTGACACTCATCTCCTCGTAGCTATGTACTATAAAGCACTTTTATTATTTTTAAATATTTTCAAAATATCTAAAAAATTCCAAAAAAATCAAAAACATAAAAATCCGGACGAGAAAAGATGTTATCTTTGGAAACAGTCCAGTCATGTCTCCTTCAAACAGAGAACTATATATCACATCCATTGGTTGGGTTATTAGTTTGACTTTATGATTTTTACTCATTACTCTGAGTTTATCTCCACCGACTGGTTATGCTTCCAGTCCCCATGGAGACTCTGTTGATGCCTCCTATGTCACAAAGATGTCTTAGTTTTCATATCGAGTCCATGATGCCTCCCTTCAGTCACCACTTTCCTTATTATCTTGGTCGAAGGAAGTTGAAGCTTGAGTCGGCCATTCCTCAGTTATCTTAACTTTGCATGTCGACCATTCCCAGTATTGTTACTGGTTCGTGCACATCTTATTAATTTTTTTCTTCCAAAATTATACATCTTTGCTGAGTACCTCGTGCTGGTTGATGGGGGATGCCTTAATTCCCTCCTTCCAGTGGATTCCATTCCATCAAGATCAAATCATTTATTCTGGAATAGGATTCTAGAATCATTTGAGTGCCTTGAGACTTACAGTCATCAGTGGTAGGTTCTCTCTCCATCGACAGTTTTGGGAATACATTAATGTCCCCTGATTGATGGACTCTTTCAAGTGTTCAACCTCAACACATCTATTCACACTTGTTATATTTCACTTTGTACCTTGATTCCCATTTTCATTATCGGTGGGTTATCTCGGGTCTATTAACAGTATACATCAATGACTAGTAATCATACAATGGACTACTATGTTCAACCTTGACACATCTATTTAGATAGTAGGACATGTACTCGTAGCGATTTGTGTATAAGAACTTCCAGCTTGGTGGCATTCCATATATGATACCTCTTTGATCGTGCCAGTATTCATGAGATTTCAGCTCTCATGATCATGATTCTAGTGATTCCAGTGTATATCAAATATATTCATCTATTATGGAGATATTGATCCATTGTATATTGTACGTGGTGATGACCACACATGAAACTTTGTATATCATGCCTATTCATGGCCATTGTACTCTTATGTATCCGGGACTGCTATATATATTTGCAATCGCATGCAAAGTTTGATTATTGTATTGTACTGATGAAAGGCTAGTTCTTCCACCTAGGTCTTCATTACTCCACTTCTGGGATGGATTTTATAATGTATTTCGGCCATCATGTTACCCCTCTGACCTCACACATTAGGGGGCATCTGTTATAGATTATTTTACCACACCAAGTAGATCACACATTTATGGCCTTCCCTGTCCTTCTGTAGAATCTTTGGACCCCATGGACTTATATTACGCTTTGATGTTCCAATATCATCCCCAAAAAATTTCTGTTTATACCTATACACGACTTTTAAAGCAATACCCGCATGTATATGCAAATTTTGAACTCAAACCCGCGTACATTGGGATGTGTGAAAAATGACAAATATTTTTGGAGTTTTCCTCATTTGAGTCCGAATAACTTAACACTTGTCCTTCCAAATTCCTTTAGAATGATCGGATCCAACCCTCCATTACCTCTTTGGAGTGTTATATAAGGAACCTCTTGGATACATTAAAGGAGGAGAAATTGAAGAGTAAGGAAACTATAGTCCATTGTTGCCTCAGTTTTGCTTATACTTGAGTCTGCATCCCTTTGTCCCTTAGAGCACATAGTGTTCTTCCCAATATTTCCTTTGCTTTGTGAGCTTTCTATCAAGAGATGGAGGATTGAAGTGGTGGAGGACTTGGTTTCTTCGGTTCACAGAAGTGCCGACAGAGTTTGCCACTATTGTATTTCTGGTTTATTAATAGAAATATCTTTTCTTGTCCAATTCATGTGCATTTTGAATATGAATATTGAATCCATGGATGTATTTAATTGTTTATACATGATTGATTATATATGATAGAGTAGTGCTAACACATTTCTATATATCATGCTTTATTTGTTTGTTTTTGTTGAGAGAAAATTATAATTGCAATTGTATTGGGAAAGTTCAATGGGGATCTACTTCAACCGTCCAAAACAAGGTACGATTCTATATCCCTTAGTGATATATTTTCTTACTACTCTTGTATATTTGGAAATATTGATTTCTGGTGTCATACTATCTGTTGTGGTACCCTCAAGCCATAGGAAGTTTCTCTCCATAACAAGAACAACAAACAAAAAAACGAAAAATGGAGTAAAGAAAATGAAATAAGAAAAACTAAACAAAGAAAAGAAAAGAAGAAATAAGAGAAACAACACCATCTATAATAGTTACAACAACAACCAACCCTGTTAGTTCATATATATTAGCTTGGTCTAGCAATCACATTCAACCCATAGAAAGCCAAAGAAGAATAACTAGATCTACTGACAGATGCAATTCATCATGAATATAAACACATACGAGTTGAAGCCAAAGAACAAATTAAACAACTAGAAAGAGATACAAATGCATTTTTATCCAAGTTTTCAAGCTTGGAAAACCAAATTATCATAATTCCAGCAAGGACCGACTCCAGCAAACCCCTCGACAAAGCATACCTCATCTTTGAAATTGTTGTGTCGATACTTTAGGATCGGTTGAAAGAAAGGTGGTGACAAGAGAAGGATGAAGAAACGGATGTCCTACTAAGCATCAATAGACAACATTTACAGGAGCACACAACATGTTAATACAATATGTTGTAGAATCTATTGTCACTACAGACGTCTTTATTGGAACTGGTACACCTACTACGGTCATGTATTTGAAGAAATGTAAAAGACCCATGAACTCATCAGTTCACTACAAAACTGTCGACCAGTTACCAGTGAAGAAATGGTTTATACCATTGATGATCAACTTATTTTGGAAATCAATAAAGTTGAAAAAATGGAGAGACAGGAACATTAGTGGATCATCCAGGCCCGAGTTAGTCTATCCAACATCGAAAAAATCATACCATAGCTTCAACGACTACTTTCTGCTGCTAAGGAAAAAACTCAACTACTAGGGGCCGACATAATTAACATATTAAACTTGGATATTCATAAAAATATGGAGAACTTGTCGAGTCTCACTACGCTTACCATCGACATACAAAATTCCCTCCATGCTTGGGAAGAGTTCCAACACCAACTATCAGTATTTGTTGGAGCTATTGTAGAAGCATGTGTTCACCAATATCCATCCACCAGTCATAACAGTCCATAATGAAGAACAACATAGGTTTTTAGCTACACAGATAGAAAAATTGTCATCTCCTCATTTCTTCGGGATGAAGAAATATTTTGAGGTGGGGGGTATGTTAGAGAATCCTAAGTCAACTAGACAAATAGGTCCACCGGTCGACTAATTGTAAACAATAGATTATGTCGACCTCATAGGTCGTGTCGGTTAGTTGAACCAACAGGTAGTTATGTAACCACTTGTAAATCTTATATATAGGCTGTAGAGTCGGATAAAGAATTGGTTCGATTGGACGTATGAACCCTTTATGTGTTATTGAGTTATATAAATACTTGTCATTCTATCTAGAACTCCTTGTCTCTTGTCAATATCATTGCTTGTGTAAATATGTAATATGTATCATTGGTAACTATGTAAGTTGTTTGATTACAACATACATCATACCCTTTCCATTGTATTTCCTCAATATTAACTTATTTCGCTTGTACATTCTCCTCTAATGTGGCATCTTCTATGTTGCATCTATTGATTGACCACTCTTCTTCCTCTTTCTCACCTTCTAGTGCACTTCTCCCTCTACATCTTGCTCCAAAAATTTCCCCTTTCTACTCACCTCCACACTACTTTCTACAATGGATTTTCTATTGTTAGGATTATTAATGCTCCCTTGACCAAACTGTCTATTAGATTAATTTATCCTAACTTAGGAGTTTTAATTAATTAATTAAGTCCACTAGTACCATTGGGTCCACATGGCCTAATGGGGCCACATGTACCACTTACTAAAGTGTGGGGAACACTACTAGAGGATAACTGACACTGACAACACTTGCATGCATCAGTTTAGGCACCTCCTAGACCAATCCCTACATTTTAGGAGCCTCTAGGAATCCTGGCACCAACCTCCTTCAGTCAGCTAGAGTTGGAACTAGTTAAGCTTAGTTAATTTCCAGTTACATTTAGTTAGATCACAATCATATTAGTTAGCATAGTTATGCATGGCTCCATGTGGATTAGGCACCCTTGCTCACCTACGACTTCAGTTAGACTGAGTTAACTGGTTATTACTAATTTTGTGATTTTTTTAGAAATATGGAGTTAACCAATTGGACTCCAATATTGATTGAGACATCCTGAGTTAGCTAGTCAGTTAGGTATAGTCACATCCAGTTGGTAGATTCATTTTCCTTCCTAATGGATTTGAATTCCTCCTTATGTAAACTATTGTAACACTGAATTTAATTAATGACAATGATACTATAATTATCTAATCTATACTCATTCGTTTCCTGTGTGGTTTGATTTGTTCATTGTGTATATTCATTCTCCTTTTACTGCATCCATAATATTTTGGACTCATTGCTTGATGATCTAAATGGCACAAGAATTTTAACATGGTATCAGAGCGATCTCAAGCAGGCTTCATGTTTGTCTCTCGCCATTGAACACCAGAAGTAGCTAGGTTTCCATAGAAGTCCCACAAAGATGCCTTGCTTCCCCTAAATTTATTTAGAGTGGCGGTGTGGGCATGACGGACCCTGAGAAAGTGTTCATGTCGAGAGGAAATGCATGATTCTAACATAGTTCAAATGTTTTAGTTTTTTGCAGTGAAAATCCACAGGTTCTATGTAGATTGTGTGAATATTTGTGTTTTTCCAATAGGGGAATTATCGATTCTCTACCTTCTACTCCTTGGATCCTAACACCCTTCAATTATCTTGATTGGAGGGAAAATATGTAGCTATCCTTGCGCAAGCTTGGCTACTACAAGATAATACTTGGAAGGGAGATTGAGCCCCATCATCCAGTTCATAAGAACAAGTTTCTGAAGCACTTAGATGAAGCTTTCATTTATCTATGCACTCATATATCCAGATATTTCCTCTTCCACCTTTAAGGTTCGAGGACACCCAGAGAATCTTGGGAGAAGCTTGAAGGCTTGTTTGGAAAACAAGATGATCTTCGGGGACACCTCTTGTTGAGTGCGTTGGTAGCCTTACATCCCAACAATTTTGAAAAAGTAGAGCAATTATTTACTAAATTAAAGTCTCATGCACTCCAATACAGACAGTGCAGAATAGAAAGAAAGGATGAGAAAAATGTGCTTTCCATTCTCAACGAAATTGGCCCATCGTATTCTCTATTTGTCTCAATATTCCATTCGAAAAGGGATTCCTTTCTGGATTGGAAAATTCCTTCACTTGATTCATTTTTTGAGTCCTTAATCAAGGAGCAAGAGAATTGATTCAAATGGGAGTCATCAAGACCTCCAAACATCAAGCTCTCATAGTGACAGACTCTTCCAAAGTGCAAGCCAAAGGGAAATCAAATAAGAAGGAGCCCAAAGCAGCTGATTCGAATCCTAAACAGAATCAACAAACTTCAGAAGGATCCTCAGGATCTAAGAAGAATAATTTCGAAAAGAAGATGTGTCCCTATTGTATGAGAGGTTTTCACCTTGAAAACTCATGTATGAAGAAGTAAGTAGATCAACTGACTGCTCTCCTCAAACATAATAACACTGCTCTCCCACAAGGAGCAAAGAAGTCTGATGATGGACATGAAAGGTACCATGCTTTGAAATCTGTCCTACCTTGGTCAACAACCTATTTGATTGATTCTAGAGCATCCAAACACATGGTTGCCTCCAAGGATTTCTTCTCCACTCTCAACATCAAAGAAGGGCCCACTATTCACATGGGAGATGATTCCCAAGTTCTAGCAGTAGGAAGAGGCACCATCAAAGTCCAGCATGATGTGTTCAGAGATTTCCTCTATGTGCCTTCTCTTGCATATAATATGTT
Organism: Pseudotsuga menziesii; assembly: GCA_001517045.1. Taxonomy (NCBI): domain Eukaryota; kingdom Viridiplantae; phylum Streptophyta; class Pinopsida; order Pinales; family Pinaceae; genus Pseudotsuga; species Pseudotsuga menziesii. The sequence goes on from LPNX010298671.1 coordinate 39,651, forward strand.
GTCTGTATATCAGATGACTCACACTAGCTCACCAAAGCAAGTGTTATTTTGACCTGACTCAGTAGAGATCACAAAAATTTCAACTAGGGAGATTGTAGTGAAATAAATTGTTGATCATACCTCCGAGGAATATATTTTCTCTCACTTCATGCCATTCACATTTCCAGCATCACCATAGCTTCCATTCAAAGCAAATGAAGGTATAAACATTCCTTCACTTCCTACTGCAGATACAGTTGTATTGCCTAACATTTCATATTCAGACTCAGAAGAGGAGGCACACTAATATGATCCAGACATTGAGCTTGCACCTCAAATGGATCTATATCCAAATCCTGCATCTACCTCATTTCAACACTCTAAATGGGCTTAGAATCTCATAGAAGCAGCTGGAAATGGTGTTAGGGATCCAGATGAAAAGAGAAGAACGAGGTCCCAGTATTAGAAGGAGAGTGTTGCATTGTCCCACATAGATCCACTTCTTCCTTAGAGTTGTTTTATGATGATGGGGTCATATCCTCAACCATTCAAGGAATATTTCCATGGCCCTAGATGGTAGGAAGCCATGGATGAGGATTTTTATTCGCTCCATGACAATAAAACCTGGAACTTGTCTCCATACATCCAGGAAGGAAGCTTATTCAGTGAAAATGGATCTACAAGACCAAGATAGTTATAGATGGAACCACAACCAAGTACAAGGCTTGTTTGGTGGACAAAGGATACTCTCAAGTTCAAGGCTTGGACTACAATGAGACATTCGCTCCAGTAGCTAGAATGGATTCCCTCAGGCTTGTCTTGGCTATTGTAGTTTCCAAAAGATGGGAGGTACATCACATGGATGTGAAAAGTTCCTTTCTTCATGGTGATTTGGAGGAAGAGATATATATGAAACAACCTAAAGGGTTTATTGATCATCCTTCCTTAGTTTGTAGATTGAGGAAATCACCATATGGACTCAAACAAGCCCCAAAGGCATGGTACTCCAAGATGGATTCCTTCCTCATATCTCAGAAATTTGGAAGGTACAAATCATATTGAAATGTCAACATGAAGAAGAAAGAGGGGTTCTTTCTTCTAGTTGTATTATATGTGGATGAATTTCTCATTACTAGAAGCTCTGTTGCTAGATTAAGTAGCATCAAGTCTTCTCTAAACAAAGCACTCAGTATGACAGACTTAGGACTGTTAAGACAGTTCATTGGTCTCGAAGGAAGTCAAAAGACTTCGGGAATCATGATCTCACAGTACAGGTATTCATCAGACATGCTTAAGAGATTCCACATGGAGGATTACAAGGCATCCCCCTGTCCCTTTCTATCATGAATTAGGATTGAAGAATATGGTTCCACACCCTTGGTAGATAGCACTCTCTACAGACAACTCATTAGGATTCTTCTGTATCTCACTCATTCGAGACCAGACATATCCTATGATGTGAGTGTTGCTTCCAGGTAGATGCAAGAGCCACATGAGCTACACTGGAAGGAAACAAAGAGGATCGTGCACTATGTACAAGGTACTATAGATTATGAGATCCACTATGCATCTGGAGCACAACTTGATCTCACGGGATTTACAGACTCAGACTAAGAAGGAGATGGAAATGATAGGAAATCCACCTTGGGTTTTGTATTCATGATTGGATATGGGCCAATTTTTTGGTCTAGAAAGAAGCAAGCAACACTTGCACTCTCTTCAACAGAAGCAGAGTATAGGGGAGTTGTGAATGCAGGTATTCAGGTAGTGTGGTTGCATGGCATCTTGACAGAGTTTGGGATTCAAAAATCATCTACAGTGGCTATTTATTGTGACAACCAAAGTACAATCAAAATTCCCAGTGATCATGTTCAGAAGCAGAGGACAAAGCACATAGAGGTTCACATGCATTACATTTGGGAACTGGTGCATGAAAGAACCATCACCCTGCACTACTGTCCTACATAGGATTAGATTGCATATATATTCACCAAGACTTTTACAGAAAAGAGATTTTTCCTTCTTAGGTCTCTTTTAGGAATTAAGGCTTGATTCTCAATTCCTATTTCTGCTTATTTTGAGGGGGGGTTCCCATGAGGTTTCCCTTGTTTCCTTGGTTGTATTAAGAAACATTATGTCTTTTAGATTGTATATGGGTGACTTATGGCCTTTTTTCCAAGGCCCATAGTTTTCCAAGATAAGATTCAAGGGGGGTTTTATGATTATTAATCCTCCCTTGACCAAACTGTCTATTAGATTCATTTAGCCTAACTTAGGAGTTTTAATTAATTAATTAAGTCCACTAGTACCATTGGGTCCACATGGCCTAATGGGGCCACATGTACCAGTTACTAGAGTGTGGGGAACACTACTAGAGGCTAATTGGCACTAACTGCACTTTCATGCATCAATTTAGGTGCCTCCTAGACCAATCCCTACATTTTAGGATCCTGTGGGAGTCCCAGCACCAACCTCCTTCAGTCAGCTGGAGTTGGAACTAGTTAAGCTTAATTAATTTCCAGTTACATTCATTTAGATCACAATCAGTTTAGTTAGCACTAGTTATGCATGGATGCATGTGGATTAGGCTCCCTTGCTCACCTACCACTTCAGTTAGACTGAGTTAAGTGGTTATTACTGATTGTGTGAGTTGTTTAGACATCTGGAGTTAACCAATTGGACTCTGATATTGATTGAGACATCTTGAGTTAGCTAGTCAGTTAGGTACAGTCACATCCAGTTGGTAGATTCAAATTTCTTCCTAATGGATTCGAATTCTTCCTTATTTAAACTATTGTAACACCGGATTTAATTAATGACAATGATACTGTAATTATTTGAGCTATACTCATATGTTTCTTGTGTGGTTTGATTTGTTTAGTGTGTATTTTCATTCTCCTTTTACTGCATCAATAATATTTTGGACTCATTGCTTGATGATCTAAATGGCACAAAAGTTTTAATAGCTATATCTTTCTTGTTTTATCATAACAAACTTTCCATACAACTTCCCTCAACACTCTTCTTCTTTCATACCTTCCATATCTTCTCCCTTTTTTCTCATTCGAGTCCATCTTTTCTACCTTTCTACTTATTTATCTCATAATTTCTCCCCTCTTTTTCCCTTCATCCATCCCAACATGGAGGGGTTTATCCCTCCATTCTTTTGGGCTCCATGCACATATCCATTGCTTCATGAACAACATTTTTATCCAAATAGGGGTTTCTGTGAGCATCATTTTCCTGGGTTTTTTTTCAAATGTATCCCTTGCACATCAAATGCCTCACTATATTCAATATAAAATTCAATAGTATACCCTTACTTTACCCTACTAAACCAAAAATCGATCACCCTAGTGAACCTATTATCAAGGTTCCTAAATTATTCCAACCTTTCTTGATCCCAAATAACTAATTCTAGGATCCTCCAACATTAAGTTCTACTTGTCTTTTCAACCATTCAAATAACAAGCAATGAATTTTGGAAGAAACAAAACTCATATTCATCTACATAAATGTACCTCTAGCCAGTGATGTGGGTTGATATTCAAATTCTTAGTCTCCTTCTGCATGAACTTTTCCCCATTATGTGTTATCGAGTTTTGCAATTCTTCTCTCGTGGGGTCTCCAACTTAGCATATGCAACCCTAACCTATTCAATTCCTAGCAATGGAACCAATTGTTAGCTCATATTCAGACCCGGGGTTCTAAATTAGGTATAACCCTATGAGCATCATCATTTTCAGCATCCTAAAAGGATACAATCTCACCCAAGATTCTTACAAGAATTACATAGACTAAATATAGGAAAGGGAATTACATAGATTCATCATGTTCATTCTAAAATTATAGAAATAGAATCATAAAAAATTGTAAACTTATGAGAATTAAATCATTTAAACATAGAAATATAGAATAATAGTTGGTTTATTCTTCATTTATTAACATCAAGATTATCTTAGAACATGTACTGAAAAATGGGGGACTAACATCAACCCAAAACAATCCCATATCTTACATTTTTATAGAAAATTGAGGCAGTTATGTCTCTTAACAACTATCTTTTAGTTAATCTATTAGCTTACATTAACAAACTAACAATTATACAATGCAACAACCTTCTTTACATTATTGCATAGTATAATACAACACTTATAAATATATCACTACAACACCAACAGTCCTCAAGCCTTGGTGTTCTTGAGTCTTCATTGGTAGAGTTTTCCATGGTAATGAACATTTTTGAAGATATCAAAGTTGAATATACTCATATCCAAGTAACTCTTATTAGATGTTGTATATATGTTCATGTTATTGTTCATTCTTGGGTATAAGACTTTAAGTTGGACTCCTGGTTTTTTTGGGATCATGCTTTGTGAATTTTTCAACCTAGTCAGGTATATTTTGAAGGTCACATATAGGTTTAGTGTCCCCTTCCATTATGATACATTTAAACCTTTTCCCACCTAAATTTTCCATAGGGCTAACCTTGTTGGGTGTTAGTGCATAATCCTTTTCTATTTGCAATTTTCACTAGTTTAATTGAAGAGATTTCCTATGATGGACTACCCTAGTGGCACACCTTTTATCCATTTGGTTATTTTCCTATGATTTTATAGTACGACTGGTAAATCTTGTATTTTGATATTGCATTATGAACCCCACTAATATATATTGTCTACATCTAACCATTCCTAATGTGAATCCCACATTTATGCTTAGATTCTTTTGTGTTTTCTATACTTATCATTCATTGTACATGTTGTTTGTACTTAGTTCCTTGTTGTAGTTATCCACATTGTACTTACCACATTTGTTGATCCTTTAACTGTCGTGGATATTCCACTTAAGCGGTTTATCACAACAGATCTCACCACTACTTCTTTTAATTAGATTATTTTTAGAATTTTAAGATAAATGATAGAAAAAGAAATACACAATCCATGCACATTTGACACATAATTTATCCGGGGAAAACCCCTATGGGGAAAAACACAACTGGAATGAGGGCTATTCATTGCTCATTTATGTAGAATGCAAATACAAAAGAAAATTGGTACTCACAAGGGAGTTACCCTAGACACTGTGGTCCGAATGGGTGCTACATACGGTATTAATCCCTATGTTATGCTTCGCAACCACCACTTACTATTGCTCATATATGGAACAATAAAATAGAAATTGAACTACTTATTTTCCTAATGTTATCCCTAAAGTGTTCACCTTGAATACTACGGGAAAATCTAGGGAACTTGTATACATATGTGGGATGAATTTGGTTTAAATTTTTAGAGGTCAGATATCATCTAAGTCATATAGGGTATAGAAGAAACATTCAAATAGAATTTACAATAAAACAATGATACATCATTGATTGAAAGAGTTTACCACTATGAAATGAATGCCATATTAAACATAAAAACGAGGCCAAATTGTAAATAAATGAAGAATAGATTATTACTTCATAAACTCACAATGAATTCCAGTTCAAACAATGTTAAAACATGGAATGTAAAATGAAGACAAAATAGAAGTTTCAGGCATTGTACATTTAAAGCTTAAACATCATTATATATGAAACAATATGACTACACAAAGCATAAGTTATTTATATATTCAAATTATACAACCAATAATAAAATATAACAAAGGTACAATTACACTCATATTTCGAAAGATCTCTAAATTGCACTCATATTTCGAAAGATCTCTAAGCATGCATATATCACTATAGTCAAAAGAAACTTACAAATGTCCCAACCCTCTCTGACCTAAACAAATTGAACCCCTTTCTTCATCCCTATTCTTTATTTTATAATCATTAGATAAATTTGATTCAAAATAAGATCCTATAAAAGGGGTATGTTATCTTTCTACTTACTAATAATATCTTTATCACATGGAATAGATGGATCAAATCTAAAAGCAATTTCCAAATCCTATTTGTAAGAGATGTGTCAACTAACTAGATTAGGATGATTAATCTGAATATAAATTATACATTACATGTCTATCTCTTTAAAATATTATAAACTCTAGTTTGGTTCAAAACTTTACAAAATTTAGGAAAGTCTAATATCAACTTTAGTTGTTTAGTTCTAAAACTCTGTCTTCAAAATGTAACCTTCTAAAATTGCATAATCCATGAACTTTAACTGGATTCAAGAGCACAAGTTTGAAGTGTAGCTTGAAGGATATGAGCTCCCAACTAGGTAAGGATCCCCAATTTGTCATTACTAATTTGATTTTTCTACCTTTCTTGAAATCATTATTTTCCAATATCTTCTCAGGACACTATAGGAGTTGACCCAATGCCATTTTTTGCTGGAAAAGAACAGGACACTGCATTGATGAATAAGTTGAAAGAGAAGTATGACCTAACAAGATACATGAGAGGATTTTCTATCACCTTCATCAATGATACTTCTATTCGGTTCGCAACTAAGATTCTATCTAGTAAGTTGTTGTGGAAGATGCGACTGAACCAGTGCACCATAGGGATAATTGTTGCGATGGAGCTATGTGTAGCAGGAGTCTAGCTCAACTATTCACACTATCTTCTAAATGAATTGTTAGAAGATGCATAAGAGGTACATGAAAAAGGTATCCCATTTCATTATTCTTGCCTACTAATTTTGATTTCTTTTGTCGCATGGGAAGAACTAGAAAACTACTAAGGGGTAGATGTTCCTGTCCTATGCCGAGGAGCTCAATACCAAAATACTTGGTTCGACAAGGAGCTACATGAGTGGTAGAAATACAATAATGTAGAATTCATTTTACGGGTTGAGGCCCTTCAGAATTTTGTTAGGAAGTAGGTCAAGCTCACCATGGTAATCGTTAAGTAGTTTCAGAACATTATCATATTTTCGGTTGGGACCCATCATATTTTTTGGGAGCCTCAACAGGATCCACAAAATCAATGTTTGGTGACATATTTTCAACTATCCATTGTTGAAGTTGATGCCATCATTCAAGATTGGCTAGCAGAATGGATATTTCCTGTCGCAGATGACAAAATATCTGCAGAAGAAGAGTAGTGACAGGATTATCCATCGAAAAAGAAGAATGGAGGACAACAATAAGATCCACCACCAACAGAGAATCCACAAAATTATCCCATTAATACTATGAATGACTCAAGTACGACCCCAACAGACCCAGTAGTGGGCGATAAGAGAAAGTAGTGAGAAAAGTATCTACAGGGTCATAAGAAGAGGAATGTCAACAAATCATCTGGATTTGTCGTCCTTACTAATGATGATTATACACTTTTGACAAATGCAATGGAAGAAGTTTCCAATGCAAGATACAAAAATATAGATGAACATCAGACAAAATTAACAAGTAGCATCACTTATTTACTACAAACACTTTGCAAAGTAGTAAAATAAGTCATAGTGGTAGTCAACTACACGCCACAATTTCCTAGGTCACAGGACCCAGTTGTCTCATCTGAAGAGTGTCCTAGTGATGCATCAACACCAAATCCACCAATAAAGGTTCCAGTAATGGGTCAAGAAATTGACTTAGGAACGCCAGAGATGAATACCATGGTCAAAGATATGGGTCATGTCACCATGGGTTTTTCTTTGTTGCCGATGTACAAAGTACATGCCATTCAGAATTTTGTAGAAGCAGAAATGAGGAATAGAGAACGTGCATTGGTTAATCAGGTAAAGTATTTACACAAATTTGTCAATAAGATGAAGAAAAAAATCCACGAAACAGAGCAAAAATCTAAGACCTATAAGGACGATAGGATCCGGCTCGACATGGATGTTACACTAGCTTGTAGAAATTTTACCGATGAAGGAATCACGCCTGAGATTTTTTCAGAGGCCAAAGTCTTTTGACTTGGAGAATTTGTAGAGAACCTCTACAAGAGGGTCGCAGAGTTGGAATTACAAGTAAAACCTAGTACACCCCGATAGGTACTGGAAGAAAGAATAAAAGTAGTATCTAAGGTTGCAATGAGGATAGAATAAGTAGAGACACTTTGTGCCAAGGAGGTCGAGCAAGTTTCTTAGCCATGGGAATCTTTAATCAGTGATGAAGAACTAGAACACGTAACATAACAGTTGCGTACTACCAAGGAAGAGGTTAGCCAGCTGAAAAATGAAGTAAAGAAGTTGTCTATAGCAGAGAAAATGGCCAAGGCTGCCGACATGAAGAAACTACAATAGCATGTTGCAAAACTATGAACATAGTAGCAAAAGAGAACTGACAGGGTTGCAGAGTTACAAGAAGAGGTAGAAAAAGTTACAAGTATCATTCAACTTGTATATTAAAAAGTTCAACAATTTATGGGGTCAGTAGGACTTACAACTTCGAAACACCTATGTTCCAAACTTGTAGAAAACTTGAAGAAGATAGAAGCAGAAGTGTGATAGGACACTGGACAAGTAGTGAAAATATCACAATCACGGAAGTCTCAAAATAATGTGGCTCGAGATGAGTCACATGTGTGTTGGGGGACTGTTGTCCCTAGGAAATGTTAGACATAATTATGCCGAATTATGTTCAAGAAAATAAAGATTATGGTCGCAAGAAAAGCACAAGTTGCGACGGAAGGAGCTGCGATAGAAAGAACCGCGATATAAGAAGAATGAAGTAGTTGAAAAGCATAGTTTGACTAATTTTGGAAAGAGTTATTTAGACTAAAATCTTGATTTTAGTAATAATGCTTAATTGTATTTTTCAGCTGATAGTGCTTATTTTTTAGATATAACTGAATGTATTGAAATAGAAATATAGCCTATCAACTAACAGTATCCGGGTTGCAAGCCTCAAGCAGTAAGGAGGCAACCATAGAAGGAAGGATCTCTCCATCCAATCCCACTCAGCCGCCTAACTCAAAGCAACCCACGGCAACTGAAGAAACAAACGAAGAAGAAAGAAATGCTGCTAGATCGATCTCGGTAGAAACCACAGCATCTGGTGAAATCCCCCAGCAACCAGTCTCAGATCTACCCCCCATAATATCTGATGATACCCCTCGCCCTATCCCCATAGGAGAGCTCTCGAAGGATATCAGCCAGGAGGAGGATCCGTCTAATCTAGACTCCGACCAAGGTGGTTTCTCTGATGATGGAGCCTCGGAATCCAGCAGCTCACATGCAACGCCTCTAAGATCCAACAGGGGAAGAAAATAAAAAAAAAGCACAGAGAAGAGAAGTCCTTCCGAGATGTAGCCAAAGGAACTCAGAAAACTCTGCCAAACATTATTAGTACAAGATCCAAGAAAATACAAATAGCCAAGGGGACCTCCCCACCCAAAAAAGCTTAAATGTGATACATCTCCTGGAACTGCAGAGGTTTAGGCTCCAAACCAAAAGAAGAAGCTCTCAAAGACATCATCAGAATAAACAAGCTGGACATTCTGTTAATTCAGGAGACAAAAATGGAGGATTCAATCCTCTACCAAGCTGGTCACACCTTCTGGAACAAGGGCCCTAGGTTAGCAATAAGTTCAAAAGGGGCCTCAGGAGGAATAGCCACGTTCTGGGATTCCACCAAATTTGAATTGGTCAAGGAAGAATGCAACGATCATTGGATCTTCACAAGTCTTCTCCATCGGGACTCCGGTCAGCAAGTAAGTCTCTTCAATATGTATGTTCCTAACTTTTTTTCTAAAAAACGCAGCTGCCGGGACTCCATTGATTTGTTTCTAAGCCAGAACAGTCCAAGAAACATCATCATCGCCGAAGATCTCAACGTCACGCTGGCCATTGAAGAGAAGAAAGGAGGCTCCATAGTAAGGGATCAAGCTAGAGAATGGGTAGAGTACATCATCCTCCATTGGGATCTGATGGATATTAAGCCACCTTCAGGAAAGCTTACCTGGTCCAACAAAAGACTGGGTCCTGGACACATAGCAGCCCACCTCAACAGATTCCTCATCCACTCTGACTTCCTTACATCTAGTTTGCTGGCCACCTCTAAAATCCTTCCCAACTGCACCTTGGACCACAGACCGATCTTGCTAGATCTTTTCTCTGATTCCACCCTTGGCCCCATCCCTTTCCGCTTCACCCCTCTTTGGTTGCTTCAAGATAACTTCCAGCAAGTAATCTCGGATTCCTGGTCTACCCCATTACCTGGGTCCCCTTCCTTCTCCTGGGAGAAAAAACTAAAGAGGCTCAAATCAGATCTAAAAAACTGGGCTAAGCACTTATCCTCTCCTACCTCTACCAGAATCACAGCCCAAAAATCCCTCAAAAGCCACCAGCATGCGATGGACACTCTCCCCATAACCGACATCACTCTCTCCAAAGAATCAGACCTTCAAAAGTCCTATTTCAAAGCCTATAGGGTCGAAGAAGAATTCTGGCATCAAAAATCTAGAAGCTTGTGGCTAGAGAGCGGGGATAAAAATAAAAACTATTTCCACAAGCAAGCTAAACCCCGTAAAAGCTTCAAAGCTGTAAATGAAATCAACTTTCAAGGATCCCTGCTAAAAGACCCTGAAGAAATAAAGAAAGCAGCCTTCCTCACCTTCAAAGATCTCTTTTCTGCTCCTGAGGACGCCCCTTTAAACCCTCTGGACCACCCTTTCAACCTTATTCCTCCCCTGATCCAAGAGGCTGTTAACCTCATCTTTTTTACCCCCATCTCCTTAAAAGAACTAAAACGATCCCTGTTCAAAATGAAACCTGACAACGCCCCAGGCCCTGACGGTTTTACTGCCAATTTCTACATTAACTATTGGGATATTATTAAATTGGACCTGCTAAGGATGGTAAGGCACTCTCAAATCACTTGCAAGATTGGGGGAAGCACCAATTCAGCGTTCCTTACTTTAATCCTGAAAGAAAAAGGAGCCACTTCCTTCACCAGATTCCGGCCAATCTCCCTTTGCAACCTAAGCTACAAGATTATAACCAAAATTATTGCCAATAGGCTTAAAAAAATCCTCCCAAGAGTCATCCCAGAGAACCAAGGGGGATTCATTAAAGGACGAAAGATTCAAGACAATATCCTCCTTGTTCAAGAGGCTATCCACTCTAGCTTCCAAAATAAAGAAGAAGGAATGGTGATAAAGTTGGATCTAGCCAACGCCTTCGATAGGGTCAGACATGACTTCCTCTTCTTAGTCATGAAGAAACTTGGTTTCTCTGCTCATTTTATCAATTGGGTGAATGGCTGTATCAGTTCCCCGTGGATAGCCCCCCTAGTAAATGGCAGATCCACTGACTTTTTCCAAGCGTCCAGAGGGCTCCGGCAAGGCTGTCCCCTCTCGCCCCTCCTTTATGTGATTCAATCTTCTGTCCTAAGCTTTCAGTTAATGTCCAGCAAGCAGAAGAATCTCCTCTCAGGACTCCGGTTGGCCCCAAAGGTAAAAAACATCAATCATGCTCAGTTCGCGGATGACATGATCCTTCTAGGCGGAGCTAGCATCTACTTGGAAAACCAATTTAAGAAAGATCTTGAAGTTTACAAACTGATCTCAGGAAGCAAAATCAACTTTCAGAAGAGTAAGATTTATGGCTGGAATTGCCCAGTTAAGGAGCTAGGTGAGATAGCCAGAACACTTGGCATGGAAGCTGTCCACGATTGGGACTCCTTCACCTATTTAGGCGCTCCAATCTTTAAGAAAGGCTCGAGACCAACTCAGTGGACTCCTATCATTGACAACTTTAAGAATCGAATCCAAAACTGGGGCTCCAATTGGTTAAATCCAGCAGGCAAAATAGTGCTACTCAAATCTGTGCTCATGAGTATCCCAATTTATCAAAACCCCATTCTACTCGCTCCGATCTCCATCTTGAAAAAAATGGAGACGCTAATAAGGAAATTCCTGTGGGAAGGAGGCAAAGGGAACCTCCATCGAATCCACCTGGTTAGCTGGAATAAAATCCAACTTCCTTATAAGGAAGGAGGCCTTCAAGTAAGGGATCTGGCAAGACAAAACTTGGCCATGGGGGCCAAAACCTTGTGGAATCTGGTCGCTGGAAAAGACAGCTGGAGAAACAAAGTTCTCAGAAGGAAATACTTCACTGGTGAAAGGTTTCGATGTCTGGATAATCCAAGCCCTCGTAAGAAAGGATCTCCCATCTATAAGCTCTGTCTCAAAGTCCTTCCTCTTTTCCAATCCAATCTCCACTGGATCCCTAGAAATGGAAAGAAAATAAAGCTGTGGGAGGACTCCATCATGGGAGAACAACCTCTAGGACAAAATATTGGGATAAGGAACATCATGGATTGGGCTCAAAAAAACAACATAATTACTCTTTGGGACATATCAAGCTGGGAGGAAGATGGAGATTGCATTTGGAAGGACTGGCAATTTGACAATATCCCCCACTAGCTAAAAGATGAAAAGGACTGCTTAATACAACATCTTCAAGGGAAAACACCTACAGCAAAGAACAGTCATGACAAAAGAAGGTGGGGCCAGCGCTCAGGCAGGTACACAGCCGCCGAAGGATACAGAGCCTTCCTCTCCTCGCTCCACGTTGCCCCCAATCCAGCAAGCTGGAACTTCATCTGGAACTACCCTTTCGTGCCCAAGATCGACTTCTTCTGCTGGACAACTGCTCATAAAAGTATCTTGATTGGGGACAACTTAAAAATTAGAGGCATGGAGGGCCCGTCAAGATTTCCCCTTTGCTGTTTTGAGGAAGAGACAATGAATCATCTCCTGTTAACTTGTCCCTTCTCCCAAGCAATCTGGTCGAAGGTCCTCCTCCTAAACCTTGAGGACCTCGCTATCCCCCAAAACATCCCTGACCTGTTTGCAGCCTGGACCACCAGCTCTCCTTTTGATCTCCACAAAAAAAAACTTCTTAAGTCAATCTAGATTTGGGCCCCCAAAGCTATTTGCTGGAAGATCTGGCTTGAGCGTAATAGCAGAATCTTCAGGGATGAGGAAAAGTCAAGCATCAAGATTGCAATCCAGTGCAAAGCCCTCCTGGGGTAGCTTTCGGTTGCCAAGAGCAAGCTTAAAAATTCCAGAAGAGAGAAGATGGCAGGATCAGTTCCGGCACCCTGAGCCTATTCCCAATGCTCCCATCTCAAAAATTGCTAATTGGGAAATCCGCCTCGAAGAAAATGATTTCCTAATGTGGAGATCCAGTTTAAAAGAAAGCACCCTTTTTTTTTACGAAGCCTCAAAAGGAAATCCAGGGCTAGCAGGAGGAGGAGGGGTCCTCCTTTCGGACGAGAACACTGTCTTAGCCAACTATGCTTGGGGGCTAGGTTCAATGACCAACAACAAGGCAGAGGCGCTGGCACTTTGGCAAGGCCTCAAGCAAGCCCATGATTGAAGCTTAGAAACTCTGGTGGTGTTTGGAGATTCAAAACTTATCATCCAAGCCCTGAGATCCAAAAATCTTCCTTCCAATATCTTCCTAATCTCTATCATTAAAAAAATCCTCCTGTTATCCTCAAAGTTCAAAGAAATCAGATTCTTCCACATCCTACGTGGACTCAATAATCAGGCGGACATGGAAGCCAACAAGGCAGCAGCGCTAGACAGAAATGTTCTAATTGTAAATGGCAGAGATTCCCTCTGCAATATTCCCTAAATCAACTCTGTCAGTGATACTTCAGGACAAGCGTGGGACTCATTCTCTCTTCAGGATCGGCGTGGGATGCATATTCGATTTTCCTGAACCTTTAAGTCATGTCCACGATACAGCTCTGAGTGTTTTGGAGATTCTGATGTACATCAAATCTCCTCCATCCCATTCTCGTGATCATGCTCCTCCTTCTAACGGGCCCCTCAATCCCATTTTCGAGCAACTCCAAGTTCTTTCTTTAAAGTGCTCTGAGTTTTGTTGTTCCTGGAGACCGCTCCCTCTGGTTCTTTGCGCCTCAGCTCGTCGCGTCCGCCCAACCCACCCTAGATCTAATGGCATATGTTGGTTCATCCTCCAACCAGCAGACAGTGGAAGAAAAACTTGCAGACATCCAACAATCCCTGGATGCACTTAAACTAAAGTCTGATGAACAAGGGAAAACGATCAATTCCAACGCTGAAGAAGATCTCAAGNACTGCCAATGTCTCAGGAAACTTTGGGAACCGAATTACGGCGTTGGAGACTGCAGTAAATAAAATCATGGAGAAATTTAACTCCAAATAGCTCTTTTCTCTGCTATTCTCTCCAGTTTAATTATGTGCTGGTAGGTTAGCTTCAGTTTTTTGAGCCTTGAGGCTTAGCAGGTTTCAAGAGACCTCATGAGATTTTCAAGCTACTCATGAGCTTTAGTCCAGTTTTAGATGTATTACAGCATCCCTATAACTTCTTGATGTTATGATAGCTTCATTTTTCGAGGCTTGGGGCTTAGCAAGTCACTGTGGACCTCTTGAGATCTCAATCTGTCCATGAACTTCTAAGTTCAATCTGATGTATTACAGCACCCGATGGCTTCTTCACCGGTCTATAATTAATCTTCCCCCTATTACAGTCTAAAAAAAACAGTTATGAGTGAGTTGATGGTTGGATCAAGATTTGTAAAAGCTTAGTAAAATCATGAACCCAAGTTGTGTATGGGTTGATCAAGGATATCCAATAAAAGAGAGGAATAGGCTTGACCTAAGCTGTGTTTGGATCGATTATGTAGAAAACAAGAGAAGAACTACGTAGGACAAAACCAGAGAGAATGAGATGAGAGAAGTCTATATGAATTGTAAAGAATATCAAAAAAAGAGTTTGCAAGCTAAGTTCCTAGACCAAAGGTGCTAACCTATTTTTCATGCCATATGAAGAGCACCTTTATGGTTTTTCCCAGAGGGTTTCCACGTTACATCTTGTCTTTGTTTGTTTAATGTGTATTTTGTGTCGACTTTCGAATTGATATAGATAAGCTTATCTAAATGTGTCGCACATGCTTAAAGGTGAATGAACTTATATTTGTGTCGCATCTTGAATATGTGTTAATTCTTCATGATTAACGTTATTATTTATGTTGACGGAAGTGGAAAATTATCGTGAATTAATAGATAAGAACAAAGGTTTAATGCAGGTTTCGATTGAGTGAATTGGTCTTGTTGTAAGGAATAAATCCCTAACATAATTATAGAAACCTGATCCTAGAAATTCCCAATAGATATCTCGATGAGACTTCATCTTCGTCATAGGTGTTACCGACGGAGCCTTGCTCTGTTGGGTCGATATCTTGGGATTTGTTGATGAACAAGTAATATGAACTTGGGTCGACTGAAATTACACAAACAATGGAGCATGAATTTTTCAATCTTCAATGTCCCTTATTTCTCTCCATATGAATTGTGGATTAAAAGGATGCTTGAATTGATTGGGATTTCTATTATTATTTTCCTTAATGTTCCTATTCTGGGTCCTATTACCAGTCTCAATTTTAGTCAATTTTGATTTCAAATCCTTAATCATGTTGTCATCTCTTGAATATTATGTTCCTGATATTTAACCAAAAGTTGAAGGTCCCACCTCTTTCTTTTGTTTTCTATTATCAGCTTCTTGATATTGAGATTTGTCCCTAAGTCTGTCTACTACAAAGAGGTTGGATTCCACCTCAAGAGAATCTTCTTGCATGTTTCCAAGATTCACAACTCTTCTTTCTCCCAACAATAGGGAAAATTTAGTGTCAAATGCATTTGAAAATGTGAGCTTGGTAGATGTTTTGGTGGGTTTAATTCCAATGGTAATTTTACCATACATTTTATTAAACCTGTTGGTGAAATCTACAATGAATTCATCAGCTTTCCTTTTTAATGCAGCAAATTCCATGATATAGTAGAGATGGTATTTTTTATCTCCTCACTGCCTTAGGAAGGCTTAATCTAGGGAATCAATCTAAATAATGGAATTGGAAGGAAACTCACTAAACCACTTTTTAACCTCACTATCTAATATATGTACAAAAACTTGCTTCTAAACTTCCTCATGCTCTATGTTTTAATTATCAGCATATATGTAATAAGTTGTGAGGTATTCCTTATTAGTAATCTCACCCTCACCATTGAACCTCTAAAGATATTTTTGATAATCACCCCCAAGAAAATCATGTAAATTCTTAGGTAAGATGAGAATAGTGCATATGGAAGCCAATATGGCATTCATTATGTTGGGTGGATCTCTTCCACCTGATACTCCCACCATTTATGATACTATATGGGTTTGGCTTTGGGGAGAGTTTGTGTTTTAATTTTAGGAGGAGATGTCGATTGCAAAATAGGAATAGATATATGAGGAGAATGATTTTTTTATCTCAGGAGGTTTACCTAGATCGTCCAAAAAAAATTCAACATCAAGAGGATTAACCAAGGTTTTAAACTCACAAGTGCTCTCTTTAAAACTGTTTGGTTGAGGGATAGGTAAAGGAGAGGTCAATACCTCCTATTTAATTTCCTCCAAAATGTATGGTAAGAATTTTAATGGTGTACCTATAAAGGTGACTTCCTATTATTATTCAAGATAAGGAGAATAAAGGGTTTCTGGAAGACCTAAAGGAAAGTATGATGCTTCCTATGAAGTGATAATTTTAGGGGTTTTCTGGAAACCAACGATCTTAGAAGATGTAGCATCTATTAATATATTATCTTTCCTCAAAATATTTTCTCGATCAAATACTACAGAGACCTTAAGGGATTCAATATTATCCTAGTCCTTATCTTCTTGGGATCCAAAATGAAACAAAATCGAATCACGGGTGAAAAATTGTAGTCAAATTCTACAACTAACTTTTTTTCACCATCAAGAGCTAGTTTTGTCCATTGTTAGGTTATAAAAACATGATCGCAGAACAATAATAATAAACAAGATGAAAATATTAAAACATAAACACATTACAAGAGAGACACCAATATAATTTGGTTCACCTAATATGGGCTACATCCACACAAAAAAATCCACTCCTTTTATGATTATACCATCCAGCGAAAAATGAAGGGATACAACCTGCAACAAACCCACTACACTTCCTCTTCACTCTCTCATAGTCTCTCTCGCACAATCATAGATATGTTTTTACAATGTTACAATACAATACAAAATCGTATTACAAAGATTTCCTTCTATTGGGGAATTACCATGGGAAAATACCACAGGTCACCCAATACCATGGGCCCGTAAACTATTGGCCAACAAACATCCCAAAAATTTCTTTCAGGGGCTTCTCCCCTACACCCCCTTCTGGGACGAATGTACAGTAAAATTGGGGTACAAACACAATTGAAAAATAACATCTATGAATCAAGAAGATCAAGCTCCACAAACAACATTTCATACAACCCAAGGAAAAATAACTTTGCTTCTCCGTTCTCAAACAATAGCACCATAAAATGTTATCTCTAAAGTGTGCACCTTGACTACTAACGGAGCCAAAGCTAGGGAACTTGTATACAGATGTGGGATGAATTTGGTTTAAATTTCGAATGGTTGGATATCATCTAAGTCATATAGGGTTTGAAAACAGCATTCAAATAGAATTTACAATAAAACAGTGATACACCATTGATTTAAAGAGTTTACCACTATGAAATGAATGTGATCTTAAACAAAAAATGATATAAATGAAGAACAAATTATTATTTCATAAACTCATAAGGAATTCCAGTTTGAAAAATGTTAGGACATGGAATGTAAAATAAAGAAAGAACAAGTTTTATGCAATGTACATTTAAAGATTAAACATCATTAGATCTAAAACAATATGTTACATCTTGTCTTTGTTTGTTTAATGTGTATTTTGTGTCGAATTTCGAATTGATATAGATGAGCTTATCTAAATGTGTCACACAACTAGTTTGCTCCATCTTTTAATGATCTTTTTCACCTCACCATGCATTTGTTCATTTTCCTATCAAAGTTCTTTAACCTGACACTTTTACTTCTTTAATTTTGTTTTGATTTTTTCATTATGCCTATATTCATTGTTTTCAAATTGTAGTAGTATATCCGCTTTAAGTATTCTTATGCACAGTACAACTCACCACCTCGTGCCTTTTAGTATTAGCATAATCCATGCTTAGTATCCCATATTCCTCTTCTGAAGCAATTGGAACAAAATTGTTGATTTCTACTGAACACCGAATAACATTTATAGTTTTCTCCTTGCCAATTAAAAATTCATGTATTTTTCTCTCATTTTCTATTAAGGAATCAATAACCTCTTCAGAAGTAAGATCAATAAACTTACGCCTCTTGGTTTTATTATTGGCCTAAGACCTTCCAAGTTCAAATTCTTAAAAATGTGGTGTCTAAATATAGAAATTGTAGGTGTAGAGTTAGGTACTAACACCTACAATATTTAACATATCCCGATAGTTGTTTAGGATTAATTGTAGTGTGTGTATATTCCTCAATTCCTATTTAGGGTTTAGGGTTTAGGGTTTAGGTTTTGTACCTTCTAGAATGTTCTTGAAATTCTACATGTGACTAGTCCACATGTGCAAGAAATGAGAGCTAGCGTGAAATCTACTCATAATGGTAATCAACTATATGTGTCAACTTGTGGGAGGAATGACTTATTCATAAATACCCTGATTGAATTGATCATGAGACCACTGGAAAGGTCTCCAAGTGTAGAGTCATGTCATGGTCCATGGCACTAGTGATGGGTTATTTTACCCAAAAAATGTTATTTAGACCCTTAAGCAAGCCTTGAATGGTTCCAGACCCTAAATCTACAAAATGATGCATTCCCATAAAATGGGTCCTACATGGCAATTCATAGAAACCCTTGGCCCTAAAAGCTCCAAATAGGTGACAAATTATATATTGATCCATTTTGGATCATTTTCATTATTAACTACCAATTGTCTTTATATCACTCACTTCATGATTTCAAACCTACCCTACTCTAGGGGAGACATGTTTATGAGTGTCCAAATCCTACATATATAGTTTTTCTCTTAGTTTGCATAGATCAGTTACATGCTATTGGAACATGATTTCTCACCCTATGGCACTCATCTCCTCCACTATATTATAGATTTATTTTATTGTTATTTAGGCCTTCCTAATATGAAATAGACACAAGAAATTATATATTTCAAAAAAGAGAGAGGAGGGGAGGAAGAATTTAGATCTCTGATAGGTTATATAAAGCAACAAAGGCATGTTTCATTTGAACAAAGCACTTTTGTTGCGCTTTCATTCACAAATTGGGTTTTAGTGCTTGATTTAGGAGTTATAACATGATTTTTTGTTTTATACTCCTCTAAATGGTTACTCTTTGAATAACTATGGTGATAACCTCAATGCCCCCTATATTGTTGCTTTATATCAATGGTTCTCTTTTTGGTCTCAATTGTTGCTCAAGTCACTTTTTTGTTGTACTTATGTTTTAAGGATATTGAAAACCTATGTCAGCCATTACTTATATTTCCTAACTATTCATGTTGCCCTTCCCTATTGTCAAGTTCTTATCAATTCATTTTCATAATTTTGGTTTCTCGTGCTAGTATGGAAGACCTCTTTATTGAATTATTACATGTGGGTCTTCTCCTATTGACTTCAACACATTATTCTGGGAGATAAATTGTGTTAATAACACCATGGGGATTACTTTAATCTTTCATAGGATTTCGTATGCTGAACAAATGATAATATATCAACATTGGTCAAAGGATAAGTGGTTTACCATGTATTTGACAACAATAAATATACTCACATGGTGGGATTCGTTTGCATGTTTCTTTCCATTTTCATCATGGGTGGAATTCCCCACCTCTATTAGCAAATTTCATTAGTGTTTATTTGTCAAACAGTATTTTTCATACATTATTTTCATTTGGTGCATGTGAGATACATACTTGGTGTTGTGCTGTATCAATTTTGTCCAAGAATTAAAAATTATGATCCTATTGTTTTCTCATGTTGGTTGATGTGGACCCGGGGGGTCCCAATATGCGCTCCTTTCATATGATCTCTTCTCATTGACACTGGCTCATTTTTTCTAGGAATGAAATTTAAAGATGTTTATAGTGCCTTAGAGATTGCAGACATCAATGGTAGGTTCCCTTGCTATTCATAGTGGGAACATTAGTGTCACTTACTTGATATAGACTCTACAAGTGTTCAATGCCAACATATATATTCACACTTCATAGAATGTACTATGTACCTAGATGCACATTGTCATGATTGACGGGTTGTCTCATGTATGTTAACAATATACATTAATTATGAGTAATCAAATGGTTTCTCAATTTTAGTCGATAAAAAAAAGTAATGTTCAAACACTACATTGGTTTATAAAACAAATTGGAAAAATGCATGTACACAACCTATTTGATATATATCATGAAATAGGATTGAACTTAGTAGTCATTTTCATTGTTTGTGAGATCAACAAAAGGGAGGAATGTGACTCTTCTAGTGACTAGTTGGGATATATATTTTATTTAAAGCATAGAATTAAGACTACAGAGGGGATTCCCTTCTATCAACAACATATTATTTTTATTGGTTATTTAGATGAAGATTTCTCATTAAAAGAATATGGCATCAACAAAGATTCCATTGTGCATTTTATTTTGTATCCATGTGGTGTTATGTAGATCCCAAACATGCCCTTATCTTCTAGGACATGCTCTTTCAAACATTCCATCCAAAGGAATTCTTCTTCCCATTTGTCTCCTTCCTCAAGGTTGTTCAATAGGGAGTGCTCAAAGATTAATCCAATTTTAAAATCAAATTTGTTATAGATAACCAAATTTGTTAGAGACTACCAAAACCATTGTTACATCTATAAATTGAATAAGGTGTGAAATTTAACTACCTCTCTTCAGAGTTTAATTACAACCACATGGTCCATAGATCTCAACTTCTCTCTATTCCAAATGTTTTATTATTATTTATTCCATCAATCATATGTCTGCAAGATGGTATTAGAAGAGGGCACATGGGTAGACCAAGCCTTTTCATTAGTATTTTTTTGTTGTAATTCAATTCAACTACCATGCCTATCACCACTACCCTTGTGTGGCCATGCTTGCTAAATATTCCCCACATTTTATGGATTTTGCATATTATTAAGAAAAATTGGATCAGTTTTGGGGTAATGTTTAAAATTTGACATTAATGAATCCCAAAATGTCATAATCACTTGTGTTTTCCTTTGTGATGATCTTGAATTAACCAAGTATATATCAAACATCTTTTGTCTAGAGTGTAGTAACTTCCACCAAGTTTAGTAACTCAATTATGAGAACACAACCTTTAAGGTGGCATGCTTGTCAAGAAACAAATCATTTGCAAGGTATGTGTCCTAATGATAACAAGGAAAACTTAACAAACCTTGAAGTTGAAATTTATCTTATGGATCCTTAATAAATATCTTTAAAAAAAGTAGTGTGCCTAGATCCTAAGGTTCTAACCAAGGTTCATGCCTTACTTTCAGATGTAGAGGATGGTCTTATATATAATTACAGCAACATATCCAAACCCTAAAATATAAATAACTCAATTGACAACCTCTCATGGTGTTGAATATGTCACTTATTAAAAAAATTTAGACCTAAAATAGAACCTAGTTTAAATAATTGATTGTATGAAGTTTAATATAGCCTCCATAAAGCTTGCATCAATAAACTAAATAAAAAGTTCTCTAAAAGAAGAAGAAAAATTACACATATAAATAACATAATGTTATTCATAGTGAAAAGATGCAACCTCTATTAACATAACTATATAACTATTAAACATTAATGTCATATTGCCCTCATAGCGAACACAACACAATAATAGGCAACTTCTTTGGTTAAGCATTAAATATCAGACTTAGATCTATTTCCATAGCAGTCGCATACCAAATCTTCGTTATTGTTTTATACTTTTGGGTTATGATAATAAAAGTTAATATATTTTTGTTTAACTTAACGGTCTATGTGAATTTTCTCTACCTTTTAAGAACCCTTATGCGTTAGCATAAAAAAGTGTTATACTTTTGGATTATGATAAAATAAGTCTATGTGTTTGTGTTTTTATGAACTTAACGGTCTATGTGAATTTTCTCTACCCTTTTAAGAACCCGTATGCATTAACATAAAAAAGTGCTTCATTTAAATGCATTATGACATTCAACAAATAGGTCAAAGAAGCCACGACACAAAGTTAAATTAAAAGGTGAATATAAATGAGAAATTTTTTTATTTACTCATTAGCTCGCCACGTGTTTTATCTAAGAGTTGATTTTATCCTTAATTAAATAAATAATAACCTAAGTAATAAACATTAAGAATACCTTTCCAAAAGAGAGTAGAAAATGTTTTATTCCCTTCAATATGTATCAAGGTCTCCAAAGTATCATACCCTTGAGATCATTTAATAGTTAAAGGAGAGTAATCTTACTTTTATGTTTACTTCAAAGTTAAGAAAGTATTGATGCCTTTTGGTAAATAACTATTTATAAATTTTGATAAAAGGTAAGTGTGGTCATCATCTTAAAGTACGAAAACTAACTAACTTTAATAAAATATCAATTATTTTATTCCAGGTACCTCCAAGTTCAATTTTAGATGCAAAGTATTTTTTCTACTTTGACCATAAAAAGTTACAACCAACGGAATTTGCAAATATGCAAACTTGTATACATTTAATTTCACCAATGCATTTATAATCTGCACTTGAATGTCGAGGAGATGAAACTTAGTTTAAGGAGGAGATGAAACTTAGTTTAATTTTTTTTAATGATTATTTGCGGGATATCATTACTTTAGAATATAACTTAGCTAGGGTATGTTTTAATTATTAACCTTCAAAATAATTTAGAGGTATTCATAATAATTAATTGGTTGTAGGGTTGGTATGTTTTTTCATTTTTTATTTTTATTTTTTTTAATATAGTTTATTTTTAAACGCATATGTTTGTGAACCATAAAGCTGGATACTTTATGAATAACATTTTGGAAATGCTTTTATAATTATAGAATTATAATCTCTTCTTTGCTTATAACCCTATAATGGTTGCAAGAATTAGTCTCTAGTGTCTTAAAGGCCTCAAAGCCCAATTTACCCTGACCCTTACGTTAATGGATGTTTCCATAATGATAGTGCATTGGTAGTGGGGTTTGATATGTTTTTTTATTCAACCTTCCTATCCCTGTTTTGTGTGGCTTGTCCTCTTTTTCTCTCTCTCTCATAAATCATATACACCATGAATAACATTTAAGAAATGCTTTTACAATTATCAAATTTCATACCCCTTTCTCTTGTTATCCCACATTTGTTGTAATGATTGGTATATGGCAACATAAAATCCCCAATATGCCATGATGAGTATTCAAATCAGGATCTATAAACTCATATCGTACCTCCTCTAACATAATTGTTGATTGACTCTCGAAGTTGATATGTTTTCTTTTTCATCCTTCCCTTCCCTCATCTTTTAGTTGTGTAATTTTAAGATACTAATTTTTCTATAAGTGAATTGACTACTAATGAAGAAAAAATGTGTATAAGTTTTGGAATTATATATAAGTGTGCATGTATATAAAATGAAAAGAGGAGTATTAGAATTCATTAGAGAGAGGATTCAATGATGAATCTATTAACCTCAAGTCCACCATCGTCCATGAAAGAGATGAAGGGATTTCAACTCCTTAAAACTTCATGAAAAACTACAAATGTCTAGAAGGCTTTTTTATTTTTAAACCCTTTATCAAGGGTTATATACCTCAATCAATGGTTTATATTATATCAGCCAAGGGTTTATATAACCTTGATCAAGGGATTCAACACAATTTTTAGAGACCCTCAATCATCGTGTTGGTCCAAAATCAAGGGTTTATATTTGTTCAATTGAGGGCTTAAGCATATGTTTTAGAGACCCTCATTTGAGGTTCTATGTTCACTTGAGTCCTAGATCGGGATTGAAGACCCTCAATGAAGGTCTTAAAACCTTAATTGTGATTGAGGTTAAGGATTTGCGGAGACTATTTCCTCTCTCCTTGCTTGTCAAAAAATGTGACATGGACTCATGGATTCAACCTTGATATTGACTTTCCTTCAACTTGAAACTCATTTACAACTAAAGAAATCCCGTGTTCGTCTCTTGTTTTTATCCTATAATGATTTTGAATTTTTTTTTTTAAATATAGAAACCCAAAAAAAATCCCTCATATTAAAAGCACCTTTTAAGATAGTAAAATCTCTTATCCATCTTTACTTTTCATCCCACCTTAATTTTAAAAATTAATTTAAAATTATATTTAACTTTCAATATACCATAAAAATTATGTTTATCGAGCATTCTCAAAATATGTATATAACTACACAATACCGAAATTGTTATCATATATGAACCTCTAAACTATAAACCTTAACCCAAGGAGTAAATAAGATCGCAGTTAAATCACTGTGCAGAGGGGGTCCCTTGTCCCACAAACGAGGGGGTCTCATACACCAACTGGTGTCTCACTTGATGGTGACCTTAAAAATATATTATTATTATTATTATTTCTTAAACCATAAAAATGTTACATCATTAATAAATGTGTTAATAATCTAAAACTATACCATACATATTGATACGATATTATGCTTAAGTTTAGCAGTAAACAAGATGTCAAAACAAGTTAAAGTAGCCCAATTTTATCGATGGCATTTTTTCGTACCTTTAAGGCCTTTTGAAACAATTTGATCATTGTGTACTTTGGCATCTATCACACTTTTCTAGAACATAACTAGAACACTAAAGTAATTTTTTTATTCTTTGATATTTTTGACTTATTGACCGGTGTTTAAATAGGATAAATTAACAGGTACAACTAAGACCAGTGGGCTTTATTAAAATGAGAATATACCTCCCTTGCTCAAAGCTTCTTTAGTAATACCTTTGCCCATTCTCCTTTTGCTTTTCTATTGATTTTGGACTAAGAAGTAACCCTTTTAAGAAGCGAATGTTCAGATGCCATTATTGTGTGATGTGGGATTGCTTGTAATTTTTTTATCATATTTAACATTGCCCTCCACTAGTGTGTTTTTTAAGTTCTTTTGACACGTCACACCATGGGGTTGTGTCTTTCTGCCTCCTTCATGCCCCCTTACTTTTGTGTCTATTTTTTCCAATTAAAAGCCCCTCATCTAAATATTACTTTTCCCTCTAGTGATATAGAAATGTTAAGCCTCTCACCGCCCATGTTAAAGACCTACCTATTCATACATGGCAAAGCTTATCTAGATGTACCATACCAATAGAAAAAGAATAATATTTCTGGCTTTAACACTTTCCTCCTAAGCCGATATGTCTTTATGGCCTTTGATGGAACTTTATTTATATAGGTAGATATAATTAATTATATATATACTTTGTCCATATCCTCCTCTCTTTCATTAATATGAAAAGGAATGCTTTTTGGTAAAGTTTTTCTCATTACATAAATAAGGTATCCGTTTTTTTTCAATATTACTTCTAACCATTTAACTTTTAATGAATGTGACATTCGTTGTTCCACAACTGTCATATATAACTAGAAGATAGTTCTTTTTGAGCTCGTTGTCCATTATACATCCCTGGTTGTCATTGATAATTAAAATTAAGAAAATAACGTTTGAAGTTTCAATGTAATAAAAGAAATTTACGATATTAAGGACAAGTGTTCGAGTTTTTTTTTCTTTATTTGATATTTACTTAATTTTAATTTAAATAATATTTATATTATTTATTCCAACAAAATTACAAAATTTCATTTTATAATTTATAATTTTTGTTTTTTATAACTTTGAAATTAAAAAAATAAAATCACAATAAAAAATGACTTTATATAAAACATGCATAAAATTGAAATGGTGATAGATGGCTTAACCTCCAAAATTAGTCTTTAAACCAAATCATCTTTAATATTTCATAGGGTGTATTTTAAATATTTTTTATTTTGTTTTATTTGGAGTTTTTATTAGAATTATGTAAAAAAGATATTAGAATTATATATGTTAATTATGGAAACTGTATAATCGAGATATTATGAGAGTATTTGAAGGGGCTAAATTTATTTATGCATTTAAAAGCACAATTTAAACACTTTCAAATTTAGATTTTGCCCAAAAAAATTTACGGGAGACTATGATGATTAACTAAGACCAACTTTGGTCTATCGGACCTTAAGAAGGATAATACTTGGTTTACTTTAAAATCTTGTTGGTGTGGTCAAAAAGATTCCCAAGAAGATTCCCAAGCTCACTATAGTTTTGGCAAGTTAGGAGGTTATAAAGGTTTGTATTGTACAAAATACTATGAAACTCAAATCTACTCAAATCTAACATGGGTGCAAATAGTGAACTCTAAGAGAAAGTGATTTTCATCCTCAATGTTCATAGTCACACAAGTGTAAAACCCCTTCTTCCCATGGAGTTTTAGGAATATACATGCCCCCTATATTAATTTTCTTTAGTGAGCTAGAGATAATTATGATCTTCCAAATTAGGATTAATGACCTCCTTATAGTATACAAGTAATAATGTTTTTGACATTATCAATGTTCTGCAAAATATGGTTTTCATCAATGCATCAATGGTTTAACCAAGCCATGGTATCTTTACACCAGCAGAGTTTAAGACATAGTTGGTTTTGACTTGACTTTAAAGCAATTTTAAAAAGTCTCTAATTTTCCATGCTATTGATCTTATGCTTGTACATCAGATATCTAGTCATAAATCCCTTTTCACATCTTTTTATATATATTTAATTAAATTTTTTATAATAGATTAGTTTACACTCTTTAAAAAAACATTTTATATTTTTAATAACACTATTTTAAATATATTTTTACATTATAAAAACTAAATTTTATAAAAAAAAAAATTCACAACATAGCTCCTCCCCAAGATATAACTAAATTATTTAATAAATATATATACTTAAAAAATATTACAATTATAAAATTGATAATTTAAATTTTAGAGCCTTTTATTGATTTCTCATGTTGTTTCCACTATATTGCATATATAGTAATCTTAATAAGTCATATAAAATAAAATAAAGTAACTTTTCCAAAACAATGTATCAAAATAAAAAAAACTTTATATGAAGGATTTTATAATAATTTTTATATAATTTCATTTTAACCTAAATTATATTATAGGTATATAATTCATATTAAATTTTACATTAAAAAAAAATTGAATCACACTTAGCTCTATCTTTTGCGTCAATATTTTTACAAAATTACAAACGAAAAATTAATAATAATGTTAAAATTATTTTTTACAAAATTACAAACTAAGAATTAATAATAATGTTAAAATTGTAGATCATACTTCTCCATCTTTTGGCTTAATATTTTTTACAAAACTACAAATGAAGCATTAATAATAGTGTTAAGGAAATCTCAAAAAATAAAGTGACTTCACTTAAAATTAAAAATTAAAAAAATAGTAAACTTTAATAATAAAAAGTTATAAAAGGGGTCACTATAATATAGATTTATCTTAACTAGACATTTATCAAGTGTAGAGAGGAACAAAAGGGGATCACTATAATATAGATTGATCTTAATTATTATAACTATCTTTTAACTGGAGATTTATCAAGTGTAGAGAGATCAAATTTTTGAGGTGCAAGCCTTTTGTAGAGTGGAAAACT
This sequence comes from Pseudotsuga menziesii, assembly GCA_001517045.1. NCBI lineage: Eukaryota > Viridiplantae > Streptophyta > Pinopsida > Pinales > Pinaceae > Pseudotsuga > Pseudotsuga menziesii. The sequence continues at coordinate 67,140 of LPNX010298671.1, forward strand.
TAAAAAATGTTTACACAAATGAATTTGACCCCTATGAATACTTGATAAACCCAAAGTTAAGATTGATTTATGCTAATTTTATAAACCTCTAGATCCGATGCCTGTCAATTTGCAGGAGCATGAGCTAAAGCATGCCCTACCCCATGGAGAGGACTGGACCTTTGCCACTTATTTGTGTTTATCCTAACAAGTGTGCCACCTTGCCATGCACATTTATGAATACAATGCTTTCTCTACTATTGGGGGCCCTGATGGACCATGCGATTGATCTGCTATCTAGTCTTTCTATTCAGTGCAACATGGAAATTACTCTTCTTTCAAGAAAAACATATCGCTACAATTACTTAGGTTATTGGCTTACCTTCATGGATAAGCCCGACTTAACTCTAGGAAATGGTATAAGGGCCATCATGGTTATGAGACCCAAAACTCTCAATCCTTGAAGCACCTGGTTTTGGCATCATCATAATAGATGGGTTACAACTACAGAGATCCATACAACCAATCTGAATCACAGAGGATCAACGAACATCTATTCTTTAGGACCTATGTCTCTCTTGCTAGTTTGGTTTCTTTTCGTCTTTAAAACTCCCTCCCTGCTCTTTGTTTCAAAGTATGTTAGACCTATGCCCATAGTTTACCCTCTGTGGTCTTCGAACTTGTGGCCTCCACATGCTCCCTCCCTCTCGTTGTTGAGAGAGTGCATGTCCCTGTTTATTTATGTCCTATCAGCATAAGCAAAACTTCCCTCCTCATTTTGGATATCCCAACCCTTCGCTTGGATCCTCTCCACCTTTCAAGTCTTCCCTCCTTCTTCATACCCAGAACACCTCTCTCTGGTTACCCCTGCAAGGGAAATGCCCATACCTCAAACTCCATAGTTAGACATGAAATTAAGGTCAACCGCTCTTGGTACCTCTGCCTCACTCCATCCACATTTAGTGAATAATTGAGGAACTTGAGGAGGACACTATTAGATCAAGAATGCATTCTGGAAGAGGAAACCATGGAGAGCATAGAAGGTTATGCTTAGAACCCTGGAAACACTATACCTAGAGAAACCAACATTTTCAAAACTTCTTTACAAAGCTATTAAGATTGTGTAAATAGTTCATGTTTTAATATTATGAGTAATGTCATTAATATGTAAATAGTTCATGTTTTAATATTCTTAGTAATATCATTAATATATATAAAGTTGTTATTAAAATACTCTAGTTTAACATTTGGGTTGAAATTCTTTTAAACTAGTCAAATTTAAATTTTCAAGGTATGTATATTTTTTTATATATCAATATAAAAAAAATTAAAAAAATGCTAATCTTATAAAATAAGAACCAAATTTTAACTATGCAAACTTTTTTTTAAATACAAAATTTAATAAAATATTTGTGTTTCAATGAACTTAATACTTTAAAATTACTCTCCGTTTGTTTAAAAAAAAAAAAAAAAAACTTTATAATATTGCAAATGTTAATTAAAGAGGGATGAAGAAAAATATTGAAAAATAACAAAATGTTATTATTAATGTTAATTAAAAAGGATGAAGAAAAATGTTGAACAATAACAAAACGTTAATAAAAAAAAGGAAGAAAATATGATTTTCGATTATGAAACTTTAGAGGGATGATTTCTCCACTTAGAAATTTCGATTATGAAATCACCATCCATACGTCACCAACCAGTCAAACCTGTATAGCTAAAATTTTAAGATGTAATTATATTTTTCGGAATGGGTCAAACGTGGACAGGTAACATTTTATGTTAGATGTAATTATATTTTTGGGAATTGGTCAAACGTGGACAGCTAACATTTTATGTTAAATGGAATACTGATTATATTTTTGTAAACGGTTTGAATAGCAGTCGTTTTACGGGCTTAGGCAATGTCGGCATGTGACAAGCCTTTCCGGGGCCCTTTCTTCCAACACAAAGACGAAGCCATGGGACCATGAGGCATCGGTCGTACGAATACACATGAAATTTAAGAATATTGCTTTTCCATTTCATAATGCAGTGTGTACTTAGTAAAGAGATATGATCGATCAAAAGGAGGGTTTTGTTAGCTCTGTAATCCTTCCATATTTTTACTTTTTTACAATATTCCTACCTTTGAATTTTCACCCTACTTTGCCCCATATTATCAATTCTTGATTTGATTTAATATTCGTCCGGTTAACTAGAATTTCAGTTTGCTTTTAAAAGGGAAAAAAAATTCATTTGGGGTGACGAAATTCAAGTTCAAACGTAGCTGCATAAGTCGGGCACGTCTTCCAATTAGACGGCTGGGATGATTACCTACGTAAGATATAATGTACACGAGAATATTTCGATAAGAGGAGCAGACTGGGAGTTTTGGGATTGAGGCACACAGAGGATGTTTAACCTGCCAAACAATAGTTAAGTTAAAATATAATCAACTAGGGTTTTGAAACAGTATGGAACACGTTCTGCGTGCGTTTTAATAACGTTTTATGTAAGCAAATTTGATTTTAAGATATGGCTATTGAAAAGGGTATATTTGTGACATACTCATTAAGTATATTCATCGAGTGGTCTGGTTTTTTTGTGTGTATATATGTAGAGTAAGGTATTTCAGTATGCAGAGACAAAAGGGGAAGATAAAATTCCCTTTCGTTTTTTTTCGCAGTTCGATAAGAGATGGGAACGTTGGAAGTGGGACCTGTTCAGTCATGTTAGCTTTAGCTTCTTTGCGTGTATATATGCCTGAGAGGTATTAAAAGAGGCAAAGAAAGAAAGTAGCAGGAGGCTGTAAAAATTCCTCTAGGCCAAAAAGCAGCCTTGCGTTGGAATAAAAAGGAAAAGGAAGGAGAAGATCAATCAGAAGGGTTGCAACTTGCCTGCTTGCTTGCTTGTTCTCTTTGGTTTTAAGGGTTTGCTTGCTGAGTATATACAATTGATTATGAAAATGAGCAAGAGCAAGCTGCAGACCAGAAGAAGCAGGAGGGAGGAATAGAAATAAGCAAGTATACCTTGTGTGTATATCGATCTGTTAGTTAAGAGGGTTATATGTGTTTGAGGTTTAAGAAACGTGGGCGGGGTAGAGCTGGAAGTTATAGTGAAATAGTAGAGAATTTGAAACGCTTCGGCACATCACAGACCTGGGTTTATTATGGTCCTGTGCTACTTTGGGGCTTGAATTTTGCACAGATCCAGGTTTGGTTTAATATGATTCTGTGCTTGTAGCTGTTTATAAGTTCGGGATTGGTTTGGTTATATCTTTCGGTGGGGCGGGTGAAGTTTCCAGTGTGAGTAATGCGCGCAGGAGGTTGCACGGTTCAGCAGACTCTCACGGCGGAGGCTGCGGGTGTTGTGAAACATGCGGTGGCGTTGGCCCGGCGGCGGGGCCATGCCCAAGTGACGCCCCTGCATGTCGCCGCGACGCTTCTGGCGCCAGGCACGAGCGTGTTGAGGCGGGCGTGCATGAAGTCTCACCCGCATTCCACCTCCCACCCGTTGCAATGCCGGGCGCTGGAGCTATGCTTCAATGTCGCGCTCAACCGCCTGCCAACAGCAGCCGGGCCGCTCGTGCAGGGCCAGCCCTCGCTTTCCAACGCCCTAGTCGCGGCGCTCAAGCGGGCGCAGGCGCACCAGAGGCGGGGCTGCCTGGAGCAGCAACAGCAGCAACCGCTCTTAGCGGTGAAAGTGGAGATGGAGCAGCTCATTATATCCATCTTGGACGACCCTAGTGTCAGCCGGGTCATGCGGGAGGCCGGGTTTTCAAGCACTTTCGTTAAAAACAACCTTGAAGAAACCGTCGCGGTTTTTCCCTCTTTCGATCCCAAAATCAAGCCCGTGGCCGATCATGCTGAGATGAGAATCCCCAGCAGCAGCAACAGCAGTGTACTGTATACGAATGCCGGGATGACAATGAACATGAACTATAATTTCTTGGGCATCGATAACTCAGCAGGCTCCATGATGAGTAGTCGAATTAGCACTGGGAATATAAAAAACGAGGATATAGCAAGCGTCATGAAAGTTTTGCTGAGAAAAGGAACGAGAAGGAATCCTGTAATTGTAGGCGATTGTTGGCTTAGCACAGAGAATGTAGTTAGGGAGCTCATGATGCGGGTCGAAGGAGGAGATGTCCCGGAGCCGCTCAGGTTGGTCCGGTTTGTTAGTCCTCAGTTCTCGTCACTTTCTCTCAGGCTGTTAAGCCGGGAAGATGTAGAGCACAAGCTCGCAGAGCTCAGAAGGACCCTTAACATCTGCCTTGCTGGAGGTTCGGCTATTATTTATGCTGGAGATCTGAAATGGGCAGCTGATCGTGATGAGAAAGTAGATGGATTCTTCAATAACAATAACAAATCTGGTACAAGTAATGGTTACTGTCCTGTTGAGCATATTATAAGGGAGTTGGGACGAATCCTTGTCAGTTATTCTGAGAGCCAAAGGCTCTGGTTGATGGCTACTGCAACTTATCAGACTTTCATGAGATGTAAGTTGCGGCATCCATCTTTGGAAACTCTCTGGGGACTTCATGCGGCTCCAATTCCTTCCGGAGGCCTCAGCTTGACTCTTCAAGCCAGGTAACAAATTCATTCTTGAATCCTTGTTTCCATCTTCAAATCTAGTCATGAAATTCACTTCTACAAGGTAACTTCTCTAGGTGCTTTCGATATCTATAATTTAGATTTGTTTATGCTAGTAAATTCGGAATTTGTATAGCTTCCGGAATCATGAATTTCAATGTGTTTGTTGTTCTAGTAAGTAAGAAATTTCTGGTAGCTGCTGCAACCATAGATTTCAATTTAGTATCGATCTTCGTTGTAGCCATAAAGGTATGGCGTCCACGAAATGATGAGTAAGGCGTGCAACAATTTTTGGCCATTTGTGCACATGACCAACAAATTTCTCTGGTACGAACAAAGGAAAAAAGATAAGAATGGACTCATTGTAATGTTCGTAAAGGCTACAGGATTCGCATTCCCGTGTCTTGTACAGTCGTGACTAAGAACTCCACTGACATATTCTAATCTAAGTGGAAAGGTGCTCTCATTGAAAAGTAGATGGTTGATCTGTTTTTTCAAGACTGTAGTAATCTCTACCGGTAGCTTTCACGGATTCCACGCCATATTTTCTTTTGCCTCGCACTAAACTGTATAATGAAGCGTAGAAAGTAATCAATCTTGTTTGATTTGGTTCACACCATACATAACTCAAGAAAAATCATTTATTTCAACGTCAGGATTCTCTGTTCTACTGCTTAAACGACACACATTCTGTGTTCATGTTGCGTAGAAGTTAAATTCTATTTGTTTTTTTCTCCGTTGGACGTAATTAAAAGAAAACTACAGGTTTTTCAAAGGTAGCTGTGAAAGTCGAGTCGTCATTTCTTCTTTTATCACGCCTGCATCTCACTGTCCTGTCCTCTCCCAAAAACTTTCGGTTTATGAAAGATTCCTCATCGATAAACAGGTGCTTTTTCAAGTACAGTATACCCTTCTGAAAATATGCGTTACAGATCTTTTAGTTTGGATTGATACAACAAAATATATGTTCGACTCGTAACATTTTCATTTCCTAATGCTTTCCTCTTTGCAATGATCGTCCTTTCGGAATGCATTCATATATCCAATGGATTTTTGGGAACGTATAGAGCTATAAACCGTCAGACATTGCTAGAGTACTTGGAGTCAATAGACCCAGGTAGATAGCTTTATAGTTGTGATAATATGATAGAACTAGAAAATCATAAGAAGCCAGAAATTACTTGAGAGATCCAGCAATAAAAGATGGAAAACATAAAAGAAAAGAACCATAGTGAAGCTTAATAGTCCTAGGCAATTAAATTACAGGATATCTCTGTCTTCGATAAGTATTTCATGTCTTGATATATATATATATATATATATATATATATATA